>CM067479.1:10853866-10861366 GCA_034552555.1 Semaprochilodus insignis | reverse complement strand
CAAACAGTGATGTTCTCCCTGGGTAATCCTTATAGTGCCAGCACCATTGGCAGATGGCTGCACGACACAGGACTACATGCACGCAGACCGTTACAACGACTGCTCTTAACACCACGTCAGCGTCACCAAAGACTGTAATGGTGTCGTGCCAGACTGTCATGGAGTGACTCAGAACGGCACCAGGTCATCTTCAGTGACGAGTCCTGCTTTTGTCTTGGTGGCGATGACCAACAAATCTGTTTGCGGAGGCACCGTGGTCAGCACCAAGATGAACAGTTTGTTGTCACACGTCTAGAAGGCCTGGTGTTACTCCACCTCCACACCTACCGCACCATCTGCAGGAACTGTGTGAGAATATTCAAGCTGCATGGGATGGATTATCACAGGACACCATTAGGAACCTCTACAACTCCATGCTGAGACGTCTGGCATGTGGTGGCCCAACACCATACTGACTGCTGGCTGTTCAAATTGAGTAAACTTCATCATATAAGTAATTGGCTGAGACTCCAAATGCTACTTTCACTAACCTCTGTTACCTGATTAAACTTTGTTACCTGATTGAAAGTTGCTCTGACTAAAGTCCACCACACATCATGTTATGAAGTGTCCAAATAATAGACACCAGTGTTTTTAACGGTGGTACGCTCAGCGACTTCAAGCACTGTTCGATTCCTGAGCTCACCACATGGTATTCTGCAGTTAGTACATTAAATTAAAGCCACATCAAGACACAACCACAGAAAGCCTCAGCAGATCGCTTGTGACTTGAAGTGTAAACAGAGAAAGACAGACAGTCTTTTATATAAACACACAAATGCTAATGGTCTGTTGCCTCAGGTATTGTTGCTAGCTGAGCCTTTTTTAGTTTGTATCTTTCAGCTAGAAAACAGCCAGTCTGTGAAGAAGTGATACCAACCCTGAGAAGTGATGCTGAAAGCTGCAATTCATTCAATTTAAACAAATAGAGAGTAAAAATGAACTTAAACCCAGCTGAAACTCCCATTTCCATTGTTCTAGAACTACTCTACTGTGTTACAATGTGTGACACTACACAACACTACTTAGCACATAGCAGTGCAACCCTGCCCGTCCAGTGTGCAGTGACCTTAAGATTGTCTGCCTCGTGCCTCCAGAAAAAGACTTTTTTCCAAGCGCATTTTTCCATTTCTTTTGATCCATTCATCTTGAGATTTACACACAGCTCAAAGGGCAACAGGCATGTTCAAAACTGAAAAACCACACACATGGGCATACAAGGTTTTGTTCCAAACAGGCAGATCTACATGTAAATCCACTGAAATGTTATTTCTTTACCTAGACCAAATATTTTATGTCGTCTTTTAGACCAAAATGTTTATTATTATTTTAATAGCCTTTTCACGCTATATTGTTTAACTACAGCTTAATAAGGAAATTATTTATCCTATTCATAAAGTCAGTCCTTTAAAATGAGAACTGAGCTGACAAAACAAAATTGCTTCAGTCATTACAGGATGTACTTGCAGATCCAGCATCCTCACAAACAGAAAATGGTGGTTTCCCAAGTAATGAATTCCATTAGTTTTAGTTATACTTTGAGCTTTTTGGGAAAAATGTTTGTATGTTTTTTAGGCCACCAAACAGCCGAATGGTCATGGGCAGCAAATATTCAGAAACAGCCTTTCTGATGACCCATGTAGAAAAAGCGTTTCTTGCTTTTTGTCATTTTTGTTTCTCTTAAATTCATAAAATGATTTATGAAGCGTTAGGTTGCTGTTAGATCTTGACATTTCACTGTGTTTATGTATCATATCTAATCATATTCAGTACTGAGCGTCATTTAGTTCTGAGATTTGATCAGAGTTTGAGTTCAGTGTTACTATTAAATATCAGCCAATCTGAATGTCTGATATTGTTTTAATATTGAGCATTTGTTTAAATGCACTCTGTTACCAGTAGCTTTAAAATGCTGCTGTAAAATCATTTCTTTTTCCACAGGATGCGTTTTGCACTTTTAATTTAACTTTTTAAGTTTTAATTTAACATTTTTGATGCTGTGAATATGATTTCAGGTTGCTTTAAGATGCTTTTTTGAATGCTTTGCAAGCACTAAGTAATAGACACATACCTCCATATGTTGTTTCTGTTTTCCTTTTAACGTGGTTCCACATTCCGGACATGTGATCAGACTTAACATGGCCGACACAAATCCATTAACACACAGTGTTGAACACCAGAGACATGAGCATAAATTAATTGATTCAGATCTCTTTCTTGCCGTGTCTGCAGGATGCTGTTTGGAGGTCTGGGTCAGCTGTGTGACGGAGTGCTGGGTGGGGATGATTTTGCAGAGAGCAAGGAGCTGAGGGTGTGGCCCGGATATGATTATGTGGGCTGGAGCCGTGAAGTGCTGGGTCAGCCTACTGTCGACATTGAGTTCCACTTTGAGAAAACTCGCATCTTTCACAGCATGCAGGTAAACGCACGCACACACACACGTTTGTGTGGATACCTTTCACGTAGCGGTTTAATAAGTACCTTTTCTCCATTAAATCACGTGATGTCTTACTGCTGTTATTATATTTATTTGAAATGTAAACTTAAAATTTTGTAGATCTTTTTAGGCAAGAAAAAGGAATGTAATCAGAGCAACTGATCAGTCAGCACTCTGTATGCTCGGGAACTGCTGCAGTGCATCCAACAGTAAAGGCAGTGTTCTTGTGTAAAGTGAAAACTCCTGTATTACACATGCTGATCAATTTGACTATCACCAGTGATGAAATAGACGTTCAGCGCCCGTCAGTTCAGCACCTGACCATTCAGTTCAGATTTTCAACTGTTAAATGGGGCAAATACAAAGTTTCCAATCTGTCTGAATCTACATGTTTGGTTTGATTGGATTGAAATTAGCACTCCAGTAACTGCGAGAACAGATGAACGTACTAATCACAGTGCTGTACCCTTCATCCACCATCATGGTATCCAGAATTTGCTTTGTTGTGTTTTGAAACAGGTTTTTGTTTCTGATTCCTGTACAGATGTAGTTTCTTCTGGATCCTGTTCCATCTCTTTCAAATGTTTGTAAGGAATCACAAGCTCAAGTTCTGAGTGAGGACAGGACTCCCTTACGTTTATTTGCTTTCCATTCATGCGTAGCAGTAGATGCCATGATTATCTGCATTTAAACAACATGAAATTGGGGATGCTGTCTGTGCCTAATATGGGCAGTGTGAGGTCAGGCGCGGGAGTGCTGTCAGTGGTTTTAATGGGTACCGTGTTAGTATTATCAGCTGATTTATTTTGTGATGATGGGAGGGGACTCTTCCAGGATGATGTCCACAGGGCTCCATGGGTCACTGAATAGGTTGATGAGTATGAGTAATGTGAAGTAATGTGAGTCATCCTACGACCTTCAGTCACCTGATATAAACCCAGTTGAACTCCTGTGAGAGATTTAGGACAGCTGTCTAGACCGTTGTCATACTTCCGTGTTCGTTAATGCAGAAGCGGGAATAATAGCGCCAAATTACTTCTGGTCTCGTTCTAAACGATGACTGAGACTGCTGCCCGGAATAAGTGCTGCGTTCCTGAATGCGCCAACAGTTCAGCCAAACAAGTCTGAGTATCCTCTCAACCATGCTGAAAATGTTTGCCCTTTTAATGTAAAGTGTTGAGCATCCCGTCACTAACACTGCTCATAAAGATCTGCCCCTTCTCTGCTTTGCAAAACGTTTTCACAGGCGAATTTCTAGTGGATTTTTTTGTGGAATACCTTATGAATGCACCTGCTTTCACTCCTGTTGTTCCAGTGTATTGTACAGCACAGCTCCACACAGTAGTAAATTAGGTTTTGCACCACACGCTTTGGCCAAGTTAAGTTAGCCTTTCATCCCTGTTGGAGGGAACCTCCAGAATCGGCACGATGCCGGCACTGAGACTTTGCCGAAGGGTGATGGTTGTGAGAGGCTGAAATCTGACATCTTTTCATAGTGACTGTATCATAACACCAATTGAGGGAACATATTTTCAATATGTCCCTCCCTCTTGAACATTTCCAGAGACTTCTGCCAGCTTGTGTTGACCCAACACTTCACTGGATTTGTTGGGACAGTTCTGCGACTTGGCAGAAGGAAGATTGTTGAGAAAGACCCAAATCTGATGTCCTTCCATAGTGACTGTATCATAACACCAATTGAGGGAACATGTTTTGATTATTGTCCCTCTCTCTTGAATTTGCATTTTCAGAGGCTTCTGCCAGCTTGTGTTGGCCAAACACTTCACTAACTTATTGGGACAGTTCTGTTGTTAAACAGTTAGCTGTCATGATGTACTAAATAGGCCCAATTGTGTCTGAGCAGTATGTCAGTATTTATCTACATGATAAATGATGTCACAAAATGTTACAGTAAGCTTACAGTAAGAGTTTCTGAGCATATATTGGATATCACCAGTTCTCAACTTCATGTTTTAATGCATAGAGTCCACATTTAGCCCTGTTTAATTGGATTCAGTGTAGATTAGTGTGTTAAATGTTAAATATAAATCACAGGATTTATAACTTTCGATTGTGTTTTTTACATGTGGCTTTATTTTGTCTGTTCTGACCTTTCAGATATCGGCCAAAATATCTTGAGCTCTTGACCTTATCTCTTGATGTATTGTGATATTACCCATAATCTCCCACTTCATTATATATGCCCTGTAGCTCATAAATGAAACATTAACAGCCTGGCTGCTGCCCTCTTGTGCTTTTGCCTCAGTAACAAATTTAGGGCTGTTTCTACTGGTCCATTCATCGTGAACATTTGACAATGTAAAAAAGTGTGCTCACATGATGTAGGAAATGCCATTCAATTAAAAATGGAAAAAATATATATATATTTTTTCTCCTCTCTGGTGGAAACAAGTTTCTGTGCAAAGAGCATGTGAGCCAAACATGTGGTTATATTGTGCCGGGAATGTGTCACAAAGTTGTAATCACAAAGTTGCTCTTCATTGTGCTCTCTGGTAGCCCTTTTCCTCTAACATGGTGCCGGTGCCAAAATCTTGAACCTTTCTACGCTGCTTTATAATAGTCCACCTTCGTAACGGAGAGGGGAAACTAAACTACGAGTCGTCCTGCGTGTAATCGCTGTCTATGATGATCCCTCTGGGCTGCGCACAGATGCTGAAAGACTTGATTCTGGATGATAAGATATATAACCCTCAAAGCAGGAAGTACAGTTTGCACTTGAAGAACATGTTCCGCCATGTTGTTTTTATACGCTGTCTGCCGACTTCTGCTTATGGACTAAGGACAGCCCACCTCCAGATACGTAATCACTTGGCTCTCAAACCGGTGGAAAAGGGGGCCCGTTCTTAACGGGTTCAGTAGAACCTGGGGACCAGCACGGGCATGAGCACTGGAAAAGAGGTATGGCTGTACTTCCTTTACCTCTGCTGAGGAGTTCCACAAGGTTCAGTGCTTGGACCCCTTTTTATTATTTAAATTCCCCTTCTCGGTTAGATTATACATCACTGGATTTTCACTGTTGTGTGTATGACACCCAGTTTTATCTTGGGACTAAACCCTTTTACATTCCACCACCTTAAAGAAATCAAAAACTGGATGAAACGGAACTTTCTGGTGGTAAATAGCGGCCAGAAGTCTTCCTTGTTGGCTCTAAATCAGACTTCGATATAACTAGAACCCTTACTCACCTCATTGACAGTGTAATTGTGTCCCCTTCCCCTCTGGGTTGAAATATGAGTATCGTCCTTGACTATGCTCTTTCATCAGATGCCCATGTCGGAGCTGTTGTTAGGATTTCATTTTTCCTCATGAAAATCAGACCATGCCTCTCTTAATCTGCTGCTGAAATTCTTACTCATCTCTAGCCGCCTGCACTGTTGCAGCTCTCTGCTTGCCTGCATTTACTCTTCTCTTCACAAGTTCCAGATGTTCCAGAACTATGCTGTTCATCTTCTCATTTATGCCTGTTAACAACGTCACATTATATTCAAAATAAAAAGAACATCTCTTCTTTCAGACTATATGAAAGTAAACATACAGAATACACATTGCAGTGTTATTTTTTCACAATTTGTTACTTTGCACCTGTAGATTTCTCCTAAATTTACACCTTCTGACGCAACGTGCGGTACTGCTTTGTCTGCTTGGACACCAACACAATGGATAGCTGTTATTTTATATTATTATTATTACAGATGTTCTATATTGCTGTTGCTAAGAAGATGACTAGACATTGTGTCTGTAAGTAAGGGTTTCCTATACAAATGTATTGCATTTTCTAACACATATACTTAAAGGCCAATTTTTTCACACTCTGAGCCAGAAATCTCCACCTCAGTAGCACTTATGAACACCATATTTTTCAGTTCTGTCCATATCTATAATCTAAAGATTTTTTTTTTTTTTTTACAGTAGGGATTGATTATATATCACTTGTAGCCTCGTAGTTACACTTGTAGTTATATGACATTTTATATATTTTTTTATTTATATAATATATTTTTTATAATTTTTATTTAAAACATGGTGTCATTGGGATTTTATAGCTGTGGGTATTTTCTTATAAGGTGGTAAATGTATACAGTAAAAACTTAATAAAGTGATTAAAAAGTGATCCAAAATTCCCTCTGAAAAAACCTTTGATTCTAACATGTTAGCAAAATGAAACAAGAATTTTAGACCTGACTTCACTGCTCAGATTTCGGTTCTTGAAATGTGTGGAAATAAGTGCATATACACAAGTAGATAATACCTCATTTGCATATTTAAAAATAACATTTCAGAAAACTTGTAATACAAAAAATAATTATTCTAATGCAAGAAATAAACTGGGGAGTTTTGATGGTAATGTCTAGTACTTAAATGTTTACCCTGTTCACCTGTAGTGTCTTGCCTTAAGACTCTGATCTGCCGGGGCTCTGATCTGTCAGATCTTCCTCGTCCCCATAAACCCACTGGTACTCTCAGGTCTTCTTCAGCTGGCCTTCTCACCATTTCTCCTTCCAGCCAGTAACTTGGGAGATCAAGCATGTTCTAAATTTGCCTGTCGTCTTTTTAACTATTTCTGAAAATCAGTCTCCCCATATTCAGATCTAATCTTAAAACATGCCCATTTCATCTGATGCACTCATCATCAAAAGAACAGCTGCACCCAGAAGGAGGTGTGGGATTGCAGTGCTATTGGGAAGGAAGATAAAGGTTACCAGGAACAATAAATGATGATACATTTAGACTGATATGATCAATATTTATTGAGCTACACATACAGGAGTAGTGTCTCTCAGTATGTTTGATAACATCCGTCCGCAACATGCCAGATGTCTCGGGATGAAGCTGTAGAGGTTCCTAATGGTGTCCTGTGATAATCCATCCCATGCAGCTTGAATATCCTCACACAGTTCCTGCAGATGGTGCGGTAGGGGTGGAGGTGGAGTGACACCAGGGCTTCTGGACGTGTGACGTGTGACAACAAACAGTTCATGTTGGTGCTGACCACGGTGCCTCCA
>CM067479.1:10805905-10844038 GCA_034552555.1 Semaprochilodus insignis | reverse complement strand
TCTTTCACTCTTTCCCCCTCTCTCTCTTCCTCTTCATTTCTCACTCTCAGTTTTCTTTCTCTACTCCTCTTTTCCTCTTCATTTTTCTTTCCTCTTCATTTCTTTCACTCTTTCTCTCCCCCTCTCTCTCTTCCTCTTCGTTTCTCTCTCTCTTTCTTTCTCTACTCCTCTATTTTCCTCTTCATTTCTTTCACTCTTTCTCTCTCTCTCCCCTCCTCTTCCTCTTTATTTCTCTCTTTCATCCTGACTCTTTGTGTTCTCTCTGTCTCTCTTGCTTTTTCTCAGCCATCACTTTTTCTTAATCCCTCACTTCATCTTGTTTTCTCTTTTCTTCATTCTCTCTTCTGTCTTCTCCTCCTCCCTGTGTCTGTCACTGTCTGCATTTCATCATCATTATCCTCTTCTCTCTTTCTCTCTCTATCACTTTCTTTCTATCTCTCTCTCTATCTCTGCCCTGCCATCTCTTCCTCCCACTGTCTGTCACTGCCTCTCTGCTTCATCATCATTATCTCTGTTTTCTCTCTGTTGTCCTCCCTCACATCATTTTTCTGTCCTCTGTCGAGTTTGATGAAGTTGGAGAGAGAAAGGGGAGGAACAGAGAGGATGGAGAGGGAGAAATGCTGGCATTGTTTGTGGGGTCATGATGACATAGCTGTGGTGGGCCTGTGGGGTTTCTGATTGTATTGCTTTCTTGTGGTCTGGCCTGTAAAAGCCTTTTAGCATGCCACACAATAGCTCCCTACTGCGAGCGCAGTGTATGGATGTGTCCTGAGGAAGGTCTGAGGAAGTTGTTTTGATGTCCTGGAGTTGTTTGTGTGCTGCTGATGTTATTGAAAGTGTTGTTTTTCAGTGAGCACTCATCTGGTCCAGCTCATAAAGTTTCTTTTTATTCTAATTACATTCTCCTCATGCTTTAGTAGATGAACTCCCACAAACCCCCAGCTTTCCTTTATGACACTGTCGTTCTCTCTCTGCAGTGGCTCAGGCCACTCTTCTATTAATTTCGGTTTCATTTACTCTGATCAAAGCACATTACAGATCTGGCTGCCAACAAAGACACATATGCATGCAGATTGTTGAGTTTTTTCAGCACTGAAAAGATGTCAGTAAGTGACAAGAGCTGATAGCATTGACTCCTTTCTGATTGGCTATGTGAAAACAGCATCAATCAAAAGTAAATCATCTAAGGACTAATGTTTAAATGATTCACCCTTTTTTATGGGACTGTAAATCGCTCTTTTGTTGTTGCTCGTTTTTTGCTGTTTCAGCTACGCTTCATCATCAAAAAAAGCCACTATTTACATTTAAATAAGCAAAGTCTTATGAACTCATACTTGTACAATAACTGATGCACTGAGTAGCTTCTTAAACAACCATGAGCGAAGTCGTGTCCAACCATGAGCGAAGTCGTGTCCAACCATGAGCGAAGTCGTGTCCAACCATGTGGGAAGTCGTGTACCATGCTCTTGGAAAACATGTTACTGTGTTTCAGGAGGATCAAATTGTCATCCAGTGAAAACAACTAAGAGAAGCTGAAATTACTGGAATTGGGTTCAGAACTGTCCAATGCATTATTAACACCTGGAAGGAGAGTAGAGAAACATAAACTTGGTGTTTAGAAAAACAATTTGAATTCTGAAAGTCCAGCTTGACCCTAATCACCCAGAGTGGTGGAAGCGTCAGTGTAAGAAGGGAAGTGCATGAAACGATCACCCGTCATGCATAGTGCCCACTGCACATGCCTCTGGAGGCAGTGTTATGATCCGGGGTTGCTTCATTTGTTCAGCTTGAGACTCAGCAACGTGTCACTGCAGTAATAAATTAAGTCAGCTGACCAGCTGAATGTACTGAATGACCAGGTTATCCCATCAGTGGATTTGTTCTTCGCTGGTGGCACAGATCACAATGTCCACAGGAGGAATGCAGTTTCCGGTTATAATCATTGATGTCCAGTGAGAGCAGCATGGCACTGGCTGCTTGTTCCATCCACTGAGCCAATACTTAATGACTACCTCCCCAGTATGCCATTGGGCCTTTGTGTGCCGCTAAAACAGGTCTACCTCACCAAGGCTTGGACTCTACAAGACCTCTGAAGGTGCCCTGTGGTTTCTGGCACCAAGAAGTTGGCAGCTGATCCTTTAAGTCCTGTTAGTTGCGAGGTGTAGCTACTGCAGACTGGACTTGTTGTTCCAGCGCATTCCACATATGCTGGATAGGATTGAGATCTGGGGAATTTGAAGGCTAACACCTTGACCTCTTCATGTTCTTTAAACCATTCCTGAGCAAGGTGTGTAGCTTGCCAAGGTCTGATTCAATATTTACCATGCCCATTCAGGTGCTTTCGATCTTGATCTGCAGTTTGTTGTGACACATTGCTTGTGCTCATGCCACTGTAGTCCTTCTGTCAGTTCAGACCAGATGAGATCCCCTTCATTGCCCTTGCACATTGATGAGGCTTGGGTACCCAACATCCTGTTGCTGGATTGTAGTTTGTCCCACCTTAGGATGCTGTTTGTATGGACTCATTATGGCTGACCAGAAGCTCCCACAAACCTGACCCGGATCTTTGATCATGATGACCTTGACCTTGACCTCAGTCACCAATTATCTATTCACCTTATTGTGTCTTCTTCTTCATCTTTAGGTGATGAGTTTGCTGCTGGCACTCCAAGGGCAGGGCTACCTGTTGCTAAAGACGATAGCAGCAACACTGCCATCCTGATTGGCTGCCTGGTGGGCATAATCCTGCTGCTGTTGGCAGTCATTGTTGTCATTCTGTGGAGACAGTACTGGAAGAAGCTTCTTAGTAAGGTGAGGAAACTCAGTAAGTGAAGGAAACTCATTGCAGTTTGTAAATCTGCTGTGGCAATGTAATCTTAGCCAGTGGAGGCCTCAGAAATATATCATGACACTTGTGCTACTTGAAACATCTGGAGGCCACGCACAGACCAGTTCATTCAAACGAACAGAATCTACAAAAAAACCCACAAATGAGTATCTAGTGTTTATACATCACAGATTCATTTTGGGCTATTAAATGCATTTGTAAATGTACTTTATTCATTTACACACTTACATAATATGGAAAAATTTTTAAATCAAATACTTCCCCAATTTGAGTGATAAATAGTGTCCACAGGTCATAATAAAGCCGTGTTTAGCAGTGTGAACATCCTCCACAAGGGGAAGCTGTTAGCCCCTTTCGTGAGCATCACTGAAAGAGAGGAAACCCACACTAGCAGGATTTCATGTGCCATGTTTGCTGGTATAAATGGTGTTCATATGATTACTTGATTAATTGTTAATGTAATTGCTAGATTGCTAATATAATCAACAGTGTCAGCTCTAACTACTGTGCTAATAGAATAGGAAAGCTATATATGGTATCTGGATTTTGTCATATGGTGGAACCTAAGCTGATTCCCAGGTACAGCTACAGTTCCCTCTTTTGACTGGATGTTTGTATGTGTGCAGGCTCAGGGCAGTCTCTCCAGTGACGAGCTCCGGGTTCACCTCTCGGTTCCCTCAGACAATGTGGTGATCAACAACACCAACACGCACACCTACTCCAGCCGCTATCAGCGCATTCACACCTTCCCTGATGAAAGAGACAGAGATGCAGAGTACCAGGAGCCCAGCACCGTGCTGCGGCCGCGAGAGCAGCGCGACAGCACCGGTGAGACACTCACACACATTTTTAGGTCCACAGAGTAAATGCGTACATTCTTTTACAAAATGCATGACCAGGTAGTCAGATCAGCACTGTTATACCGTTTTGTATGGAAGAGCATAGCAAGTTTACCCTATAAATGAAGTCATATGCAAACGTTTGAATATCCCTGGTTCAGTAAGGTGCTTTGTTGTATTTGTAAGTGGAAATCAGTGAACACATCCTCTACGGGGAACACACTTAAATAAGCCGTTTTTCAGCAAATTTAGTTCACAATTTCAATGGTTGAACTTTTGAAATTGTGCACCACAATTATTTTAAATGGGGAGAAATATGTACACCTTGTTTTAAATGGAAAAACATTTAAAATAAGGCATACAAAGGCCACATTTTATGTTTTTTAATATTAAATACACTTTATTTTAAGTGTGTTCTGTGTAGAGGATGTGTTAAACTATTTACACAGTAGTGAAATACACTACACAATGAACCAAAGTTTTTGTATTTTTAAAAGCAAGGATATGGAGACTCCTGCTGGCCAATCTATGTAAACAACCTCAGCTCACAAATACAAACAGGAGAACACACTTACAGCCCAAATTAGTGATTGATTGTAGGCATTTTTTATGCTTTTATGCTCATCATTAACCGTTATAACATAAGGTGTGACAGCAGGTATATTATAAACCATGACTTGGTTTGAATCTTAGTCTGTGACACACAGACTAAGGAAATACATAGGTCCATGCGCTGTGCCTAGTCAGTCAGATTCTTCTCATACTCTGCCTTTGTATATTACCTTATCTTCGTTTTAGATGTCTGTTACTGTCATGTGCAGGAGACACTGACTGTCTGAATAACGCTGCCAAAGCAACATGAGAGAAAGCACTTAAAGACACTCCACTGACCATACACAAAGACATACTGTCTTCAGAGAGGGAGAGAGAGAGTAATAGAGGGACACAGAGAGAGAGAGAATTGGTGGAGCTAATTTCTGACCTAATGCCAGATCTATTCAGTGTGATGTAGAAAGCGATTCAGGTCATCAAGACATCTAAGCCCTATTTATCTTCTCCTCCAATCACTGTTTACCAAACATTACACTTCCTGCCATTCCCTCGGACAAGCTTTCAGGGTTTTTAGTAGAGATCTAGTGTTCCTCTGAATGCAACTTGCTTTGAATTTGAAGCTCCTAATGCTGAAAAGATGTGGCTGGGGTGTCGGTACTTCATATTTTGACATAGCACAGGACGTCCATTTCCTAAGGCAAATATAAAATGTCAGCCACTCAAGACCTGCGTCTGGTGATCTGCATCATCAGAAGGGGCCCACGTGCCCAGCGGCCAATTATTTGATGCTCCAGGCCTGTACAGAAAGGCACATAAGCTGTAACAGTGGAACTCAGGTTTCAAGGCTCATTTCACAATACAGTTAAATGTCCACGTTCATGTGCTTCTTTACACCTTTAGTACACCAGAGACTCCGCTGACGTCGGAGAACCTATTGAGATTTTGTGTGCTCTTGCGCTGATTGTAATCCTGTGTTGACTCCTCCAACATGCTGATGAATTATTGATTAACTGCCTGCAGTATGATAACCCTGCCTGCTCTGTTCTGCATCTCATCTGTAACTGTGATATACCTCCCAAAACACACCATTACCTTGTTTGTGTTTGTGTTTTTCTGTGTTGTGCTGTGTTGTGACTTATCGTTCTTCATTTTGTGCTGTGGATTTTGCTGTGTTTCTGTCCCGTGTTGTGCATTACTGTGTTTTATGGTGTTGTGAACGTGTGTTTGTGTGACCAGCCTTGCTGTTAAACAACCCAGCCTATCACCTTCTCCTGTCTGACCTGAGACATGGCCCCAACAGGCTGCCAAACTGCTCCAGAGAGCCAGAAAAGCCCCAAAATCTGCCCCAGGGTAAGAGAAGGGGGGGCATTCTACACGGTAACGGAGCATCTGAGAAAAGAGACACCGGGTTGGATTCTGTAATGTAGGACAGTTAGGGGAAAACTCCATTGATTTATCAGCCTAATCTGTCTGAAACCTCTGTAACGTACGTTCAGTTACCACAGGTAATAGTAAGTGTTGCTCAGTCAAAACTCACTGGGCCGTTGGTGAATCCTGAGTATAAGCATAAGAACATGTGACCAGTAGGTACGTGTGCGGGTTCTCGGTTAACCGCTCAAGGTGTCAGTATTTAGGTAGTGAAATCACTTTTCAGGTACTTGTTACCTTTTGTTTGTTACCAGAGTTCGTCAGAAGGCAAATTCAGAACTCCTTACAATCTAACTGTGTAGGTGTCAGGATGAGAGTCTTCCAAGAACTGTTCTCCTTAAGTTGTGTCCCACTTTTAAACACTGTAGCAACACCGCCTCCCTAAGCTGTTCTGATCAATGGTGATCAAGTTTATGCTGTGAATACATCTACACCTAAACCTACAGAAACAGGCTATTACCAATTCCTCCCTCTGGAAAAATAGTCCCATTTGTGAAAGAGTGCATTATACAGATTTACAGCTTTGAAGAATTTAGGCTGTTCATTTAAATAATAACTGATGGAAATCAGCAACTGCCTGTTGGCTCCAATTATAAACACACTTTCACTCACTGTGTTTCCTGCTCTTGTCTAACTAAAGGGAAACATGTTGAAATTTTTGTGTGGGGTAATTAATGATGGGTTACAGACGCATCAGACAGAGATGGGGTTGAAAGTATTTTCCTTTAAGGACTTACAGCCTCAGGGAAAGCGACTGAAGATCTTGAGGAAAATGTTTAAATATTTATCAGACATTTCCTTAAATGCACTTCACTGTGAGTGAGAGTGTGAAGAAGACGATGTTCAAAAGAATTTCAAGTAGTTTGTCTGTATTAGTCATATACCCTCACTGGCCACTTTATTAGAAACACCTGCCTTGCACTTCTCCTTACTGGCCACTTTATTAGAAACACCTATATTGTACTTTATTGGAAACACCTACCCTGTGCTTTCACTCACTGGCCTCTTTATTGGAAAAACCTACCTTATGCTTCCGCTCACTGGCCACTTTATTAGAAACACCTACCTTGTACTTCCACTAACTGGCCACTTTATTAGAAACACCTACCTTGTACTTTCACTAACTGGCCACTTTACTGGAAACACCTACCTTATGCTTCCGCTCACTGGCAACTTTATTAGAAACGCCTACCTTGTGCTTCCCATAACTGGCCACTTTATTGGAAACACCTACCTTGTACTTCTACTCACTGGCCACTAAATTAGAAACACCTACCTTGTAAGTGCACAGTTAGAGACCGTAGTCCATCTGTCCCCACCCTTCTGTTCACAGCAATCTTGACCACATTATTTGTTTGACGGATTGGGTTGAGAGTGGTCCGTTACCCAATACCCAGCCTTGGGCAGATCTGTGATCAGAAACTGATAACCAACTGAAACCGAGGTCTAGTGGATGGCTAACTCGAACTGTGCTTCAACAGATGAGCTGCAGTCTCCTACTGTACACCAGGAAGTTGGAGATAGATTAGGTGGTTTCTAATCAAGTGGTCAGCCAGTGAGCCTGTGGGTTGATAGGCCAATGAATCATGCATCACAATCCTCCACAATCATGCATAGGCATAACCTCCATCTGCATGGACAGTATCTAATCACTGTTCTCCAGTGTATGTTCCAGTGCATGTTTGTGATCCATGATTACTCGATAAAAGGTAATATTAACTGATTCAGTGTCTTCAAATCCCACAGTATCTTTTCATCCCCTCTTCATAACATCTCTCTGACTGTCCCCAGCATGTGGCATAGACGTAGATGATAAAGCCCTGCCTGTACAGGAGGGACCGCCCCCATACCCTGGAGCCCCACCCCCTGTACTACCAGGAGCTCATTATGCAGAAGCCTCAGGGGGCGGGCCCAGCGTGCCTCATTATGCAGAAGCCGACATCATCAGCCTGCAGGGTGTGAGTGGTAACAACACATACGCAGTCCCTGCCCTCTCGGCCACGCCTGCAGACTGCCCGCCCCTTCCAGAGCTGCCACGGGAACGGCTCATCTTCAAAGAGAAGCTCGGAGAAGGCCAGTTCGGAGAGGTAATACGCACCCACTGACACGGTCACATGCAGGACATATCCAAAAGTTTGTAGACACCCACTTTGGGATTGTCTCCTCTGCTGTAGCAACACCCCCTACTCCTCCATAGATGCCAACATCAGGCCGTGAAAAAGAGGGACGTTTTCAGGGCTATTGGCAAATGGCCTAACCTCAGTGCTGCCACCCCATATAACACTACACAATAGTTTGACGGAATAAATGGATGTGAAAATAAAATTACATTTAATTAGCCATTCATTCATCTTCTAAGCTGCGTGTCCTCCTGGGTTGCGGCGGGGAGGTGCTGGAGCCAATCCCAGTGCTCAGTGGGCGGATGGCAGGAGGTCGCCAGTCCATTGCAGTGTAGGACACTCACACCTAGGTGGCAATTTGGCATCTCCAGTTCACCTGACTGCACGTCTTTGGACTGTGGGAGGAAACTGGAGCACCCAGAGGAAGCCCAGGCAGACACGGAGAGAACATGCAAACTTCACATACTCCCAGGAATGGAACCTCGCTGTTCTTGCTGCCCACTGCGTCCCTTAATTAGTCTTAAATTCTTAAATTTATAGCTCCAAATAAAATCCAAGACATACAGTATGTACAAAAGTGTTCAAAAGTCTAAAATCATTACATCATAAAAAAAAAATCAAACAAGGATTGTGTGAGTGCTTGTGTGTGAATGTGTGTGTCTGTGTGTGTGTGTGTGTGTGTGCGTGTGCGTGTGCGCGCACTTGTTTGTATGTAGTGGGTGATTATGTGTGTGTGTGTGTGTGTTAGGTTGAGTGGTGGAGGGGGAGAGTAAACACACCTGTTTGATTTGTATCACTATGAAATGGAGAGCTTAATGGGAGAAAATGCCAATCAGGAGCACAGCAGGAGAAGAGGTTAACAATAGAGATGCACCAATCCGTTTGATTCTGATAAGTGAACTCTGGGTATCAGCCGGTACAGAGTACCAGTTTAATATCCTCACTGTGTCTAAGACAAGACTGTAATTACAGCAAATGTGTAAAACATGATAATGTAATTCCATTGTATGCTTTTCAGTGCAACAATAATATTAATAAACATTCAAAGAAAACGTGAATTACAGTTCAGCCTAATAAACCTGTTTCTAAAATTAAATGTAAAAACAATTTAAATCAATTAGAGACACTCTACAGAACACTCTAGCCTACGTGAAATTGGTAATGCAAAGTATGAACTAGTCTAGCTAAAGGGAGTAGTTCCTGCACGGGGCTTTTATTCTGACGCACCGCAGCACAGAAGAAGCAACCAGGGCAGAGTGTCTGGTTCTGTTGGTCTCTGCTTTTCTTTAGACATTACACAAACTGTACATGGGCAACTGAAAGACTATCAGCAATAGGTACACCTCCATCTTAAAGCAGCAATATGTGCTGATTAGAAGGGCTGTCTGATACTTTTGGACCTTGAAAACGTACATTTCTCAACTTGGACAAGGGGTTTAAAAGTGTGCAGGGAAAAAAGTAATCTATTAATACTGGTTTGCACTCTGGAAGTTAAAAGTGCCTTTATTCCTGTTCTTGTTTTTTATTGTAGTTCTCTGATAACTGTTCAGTTTTGTTTGATGAATTTAACATGTTGGGAAAATATTAATTAAGAATACATTCTTTTCTTTTAATTTCTTTCTATAATGTCAGCAAATTCATATGTGTGTAATACAGTGTGCAGACGAATGTGTCCTGTAGAAGAAAACTATCTGACAAAACATGTAATCTGACGTTTTCATACAATTGTGTGTGAATATACAGTATATTGCAAACAGGCAAGTTTGGGCCCTCGATACCAAAAAACCCATATGAAGTAAAACCCAGTTATGGCACTGATCACACTTCTACATCCGTTTTGTGGTTATTTGCAACTTGTGTGATGTCCCCCAACATCACGGTCTTTGTGTGCCTCCTCTAAGGTTCATCTGTGTGAGATTGAAAACCCTCAGGACCTGGCAAACCTGGAGTTTCCCTTCAATGTGAGGAAAGGTCGCCCCCTGCTGGTGGCTGTAAAGATCCTGCGGCCCGATGCCTCTAAAAATGCCAGGTTGGAGAGCTCACCGTCCCTTCATGTACTAGCACAAGAGTCTCAAACTTCAGTCTGACCCTCATGATGTTCCTCAATCTCCTGTTCCACAGGAATGATTTCCTGAAGGAGGTGAAGATTCTGTCCCGGCTGAAAGATCCCAACATAATCCGCCTGCTCGGAGTGTGTGTAAGCAGCGACCCACTGTGCATGGTGACTGAGTACATGGAGAGCGGAGACCTCAACCAGTATCTCTCCCAAAGAGTGCTGCTGGACAAGACTGGACCATTGCACAACACGCCAACAATCAGGTACAGGACCTGAAGTTAAGGAACCTCAAACCTCCTGTATTCAGAGTGGTAAGGTGTGAAATGCTCCATTCCAGAATCATTATTATCATTTATCATTACTGTACCGTCTTTACTTCTAAGGACACATGTAGGTCCACTGCTGGTTTTGGATAGTAAAACAAATATATTTGTGTTACTATATTTGTGTTGGAGACATTGTGACCCCTGGTTCTATTCAACACCACAATCAAATTTCAGGAATAGTCATCTTAAGAAAGGAGAGTTTAACATCAGACCACTCTGAATTTCTTTTTGAATTTTCTTTCTTTAAATAGTGTACAATAAACAGATTCTTTCTAACCAATTAACTACACAGGTCAGCATAGAGCAAAACAATATGCAAATCTATGCAAATGAACCAGCACAAAATAATAATAATGCTTAACAACAAATGAACAAATCAAACACAGTAAAAAATATTCTTCTGTACAAAAATATGGCTTCTTTTGTGTGTTGCCTCATTTGTAATACCAGATACATAGAACTGATACATGGGGGTTAGTATGTGCAGTGCTGTAGACTGTGCTGACATGTCCAAGTGATGGTGTGCGATCCTGTGTGTTCCTCAGTTACCCTGCTCTGATCTCCATGGCCAGTCAGATAGCGTCCGGGATGAAGTTTCTGTCATCTCTGAACTTCGTCCACCGTGACCTGGCCACACGGAACTGCCTGGTGGGGGGAGAGCGGGGGGACGTCGAGGACAGGATGGGCGAGAGGCACATTAAAATCGCAGACTTCGGCATGAGCCGGAACCTGTACGCCGGAGACTATTACCGCATTCAGGGCAGAGCTGTACTGCCCATTCGCTGGATGGCCTGGGAATGCATCCTCATGGTAAGGGTGGCTGTGTTTGGTTGACACATTGCCTGCCAGAACTGCCACTAAGTTATTCAGGTATTGTTATTGAAGCTTCTGTGTGATTTTCTGTTAAATAATTTTTTTCTGATTTTCCTGATGCTGAAAAAATCAGAGTCATTTGTAGTTTAAGGCTGTTTTGACTGAAATAAAATACGACCGCAGTTCCAAAACAGTTGGGACGCTGTGTAAAATGTAAATGTACATAAATGTAAATGAAACCAGAATGCAGTGATCCGCAAATCTCATAGACCCATATTTAATTCACAATACAACATGGAACACATGCTGAAAGATGTTTCAGATAAGTTATTAACTCATTTAGAACAACACATCTCAAAACAGTTGGGACAGGGCCATGTCTACCATTGTGTAGCGTCCCCTCTTCTCTTAACAGCAGTCTGTAAACGTCTAGGAAGAGAGGAGACCAGGTGCTGCAGTTTTGGGAGAGGAATGCCGTCCCATTCCTCTCCTGATGTAGGATTCTGGGTGCTCGACAGTCCTGGGTGTTCTGTGGCAGGCTTTTCATTTCATGATGCACCAAATGTTTCCTACTGGTGAAAGAACTGGACTGCAGGCAGGCCAGTTCAGCACCCGGACTTGTTTTCTCCAAAGCCATGCTGTTGTGATGGGCTTTTTTTTTTTGGAATTGGGTTTGTAAATGAAATGAAGGGTGGTCTCTGACTTTTGGGCGGTACTGACTGTGTCTGTCCATTTGTGATTGGATCTTATAAACTACTCAACGTGTTTTCAGTTGAAAATGCATCGAGGCATTTTAATGAAGGTAAACTGTTGTTGTATACTGTAGATTGATTTTATTGTCTGTGTTCCACTACCCTGTACCTAGTTATATTTGTAAGTATACCGTATGTATTTTAAGATCAAAACATGTGAAATCTGAGGTTTCACGATGCATCAAATATTTTTTTAGGAAATCATATTTAAATTCAAATGAAATGTTTTCAGTACATATTCTCTGAAGCGTATTCTCACTGTGAGACGTGTGTATGTGGTGTATGTGCACAGGGGAAGTTCACCACAGCCAGTGACGTGTGGGCATTTGGAGTGACTCTGTGGGAGATGCTGAGTGTGTGTCAGGAGCAGCCTTACAGTCACATGACAGATGAGCAGGTCATTGACAACGCAGGAGAGTTCTTCAGAGACCACGGAAGACAGGTACGCACGCACGCACACACACACACACACACACACAACATTTGTTTGCAGATGTTGGTGCTCAGTTTCTGTTTATTTTCTAGCATGTTGAGACAAAATAAATGACGGTTCACATTCCATGTTGGATCATTCTCAGCACTGCAGTGACACTGATGTTGTGCTGGTGTGAATGGATCAGACACGGCAGTGCTGCTGGAGTGTTTAAACACCTCAGTGTCACTGCTGGACTGAGAATAGTCCACCAACCAAAACTATCCAGGATTTTGTGACCACTGATGAAGGACTAGAGGATGACCAACACTGCACTGTGCAGCAGCAGATGAGCTATTGTCTCTGACTGTACATCTACAAGGTGACCAGCAAGGTAGGAGTGTCTAATAGAGTGGACAGTGAGTGGACACAGTGTTTAAACACTCCAGCAGCACTGCTGTGTCTGATCCACTCATACCAGCCCAACACTCACTAACACACCACCACCACGTCAGTGTCACTGCGTGCTGAGAATGATCCACCACCCACATAATACCTGCTCTGTGGGGGTCCTGACCATTGAAGAACACCTTGTGGATGACTATATAGGGGAATTACACATTCTCAAATGTGGGTAATTACTGGAGTAACTGGACGTGTGCAACTTGATGCTTCATGAAATGTTGAGTTGCACGGAAGTGCTGTTGAAGGGCAACTCACAACATGCCGTTAGTGCCATGAATGTTTCACTGTGTGAAGCCAGACTAATGATGCATGCTGAAGCTAGAACTTACGTTGGATCTCTCTCTCTCTCTCTCTCTCTCTCTCTCTCTCTCTCTCTCGTAGGTATATCTGGCTCGGCCGGCCGTGTGCCCGCAGGGTCTGTATGAGATGATGCTGAGCTGCTGGAACAGAGACTGTAAACTCCGCCCTTCTTTCACACACATTCACTCCTTCCTCACAGAGGACGCCATGAACATGGTGTAGAGAGATGAGTCCTACCAATCCATCACTGCTTTTGACCACCCAGAGGCCTGTGAGCGTGTGAGTGTGTGTAGATCACACAAACTGGTGGAGGTGTTGCGGGTGTAGAAGTAGGCAAAGCTAAGCACTCTTATGTACATTTGCGGACTTTGTGATTGGCGGGTCAGAGTTGAGAGACACTGCTGGTCAGTGTTCCAGCTGGACCTGTTGTAGAGCTAAAAACCCCAAACTAGTCCTAAACCCTAAACCAAGAAGGCCTTTACACACTGGACTCAATCAATTAAATTTGGACACTTTTTGTGATGCTGTCTTGCCACACCAAACACAGATTTTCAACTGGTAAAAATGCAGTGTTATTTTATTCCCTCCTCTGCGCAATATTTGCAGACTTTTACAGGCACAAATGGTTTATATACTTGAGTACTTGAGTTTGTGTTGTTGCTATCCATTTCTCTGTTTAGTATCTGGAAGCTAGATCATGTTCCACCCATGGAAACTGTAGCCCAAACAACAACACATATATTGATTAAAAGGTCAAGATGAGTGGTTTGGTGTGAAACACTCCCTTCTAGAGAAACTCAGAACTGTTCACAGTGGTGGTAAATGGAACCAGATGACCACCTCAAGTTGCCTCACAAAAAGTAATGACCTGAAATGGTTATAAATACACTGCCGGATGTCTGAGATGCCGTTTTGTGGTAAGGTTTTGGCTTTGAACTCATTATAATCTAATTATTTTAATCCACTCATGGTGGAGGGATACATGCAGGGTGTTGTGAGGCAAAATAGTCCCCATCACATATATAAATTCCGTAGACACATGTAGGTTCAGCAGTGAATTTGGAAGTAAGTAGTGGAAATAAAATGCCTGTATTAGTGTTGTAGACATGGAGGAGAGCGCTGGTTCCATTCACCGCCACCACAGAGTCTGAACCACTTCACACCAAACCCACTCTGTTCAGTCCAGCCCTCTACTGTTGGCAAAGAAATAGCTAAGACATGTCTACTGACTCTCTGTAGTTTATCTTCTGCTACACCAGATTTGGTGTTAGCGTCTCCAAGAAAACCTGCAAACGTTTGCCTGAGGTTATGAAGCTTTTCATAACGTCTACGGCTCACTTTTCTACCCGAAATGATGTGCGTGGTCGGCGTCTGCGCCAAGCAAAAGAGGAGCTAAAGCACTTGAAGACGTTTCATTTGAGGTGTGTAAACTGTATGAACAGCACGGCCAAATTAAGGAGAACCCATATCCCATATCTAACGCAGATTTGTGACATGGAAAAAAGCCGCGTTCGGTGCGTAAAGGCCTTCATCCTGAACCCTTAACTGCAATTCCACAGTTTTAAACCCATTACCTTGATCTTAAATCTCTCTCTGTTAACCTTTTTAATGCTAAGTGAGGTGGCGGGCTTTTCTTTAGCTGAATAGCGTCAAACTAGACTGTGAATAGAACCTCGCAAAATCATCAGATTACTTTTTTGATCCCAGCATTTTAATTTCCTTAGGATAACAACGCGGTAGGACAGAAATACTAATGGGGAAACAATAATAGATTATTAACTCTCAAATAATGATAACGTGGTAATAGAGGTGACTGCTAGTGAATACTATCTAATCTTGGTGATCATGTTGGGAAAGAGGGTTATCTGGGTTTTAATAGGGCTTTATTGCCGTACAGAGCTGTAACAGTACTTCTTTAAAACACACCATAAGCAGTATACATTCTCTGGTTGAGGGCTTTTCTCTTTTAGGGTAAAATGATTATTTTGAGGTGTTACTTTTGTCATTACGTGCTAGAAATATGGACATGGAGCATCATAACCATTTCAACACATTCTGGGATATTAAAGTGTTGTAGTCGTTCCTCTCTACTGATGACAGTATTCCCAAGTTTGTAGTGGTGGTTGTTCAGAATCTCTGAGCAATGAATATTAATCATGTAGACGTGAACAAGGAGTGTTCAGTTAAAGACTGAAAGTCAGACTGAAGAGGTAGAGCCCTCCTTATCAAGCCTTGTGTTGATGGGACACACAGATCATACCGATTTGTAGTCCACCTAAAACCTAATCTCCGTTGGCTGCAGTTGTAGCATACAGTCAGTTAGTTACCACCGACTGTAATCTCAGCACGCTTCCCTGTAACAGAACAGTTGGCCCATCGACACTTCTAAGTTGGCCAAACACACTTCTACCTGAAGCCAGTGGGCAGTTGCGGGATTCCATCAGTACACATTTATTCAGAACACACGTCCTTGTGGAATAACAATGTAAGTAATGATCAGGAACATGTGAAGCCAGAAATCTGTTTCATTTGAGACAGGATTAGTTTTCCAAGAGTGGAAAGAGTTTATGGGGGAAGTTCTTTTCCAGTGTAGAGGTGCAGGACACTGCAGGCTGGGTAGTTTTTTTTTGGTGGACGATTCTCAGTCCAGCAGTGACACTGAGGGGTTTAAACACTCCAGCAGGTGGCTACACTGACTGTTTTTCTCAGTTGTTATCATTCGCAATCATGTGTTTACGTCGCAGCTAACAGAATGTGAAGTTGGTTGGTTTGCAGTTGGCTTGAGGAAAATGCATGTACTTGGAAGAAAGCAGAAGAAGCGTTTACACACGGGTCTTACACCAGTACATGTTTATTTGTGTTTATTTGAGCTCAAGCTGTTACTGTCATCAGTTGGAAGCTCCTAAGTACTGAGAGCTAGGAAGCCTGATAGCCAGTACTCCTCTTGGGCTTGTACTTTATTACCTGCAGTGACTAAAAGACAACCTCTGTATATGGAAATGAACTGATCGCTAAACAAACACAAGCGTAACTTACTGTTCAGAGTGCAATCACGTCAAATAGTGATGTATGTTTATTCACAGGTTTCAGCAACTGCCCATTTGCTTCTATGTTGAGTGAGTTAGCCGGGCTGCGTTCAGCCTCAGCAAAACATTTATTTAAATGGAAACAGTGGCGCCTTGAACAATGCTGTGGTAGTCAAGCGTTGTGCAAGGCTATGGCAGCTGGGAGAGCCACTCTTGATGAAAGTGTTTTCAGAACCTGATGAAATGGGTTTGAATATGAAACTCTGTGACAAACGTCTAACATCTTTGATTGTTGCGTACACCAAACTGCAGCGGCCATGTCTGTAAAGGAATAGCATGTGCTGCCTATGATGGGATTATATACATGTTACCTCTGATACACCCAACATGTCATTCCACCTGGAAACCGAACCAAATGGTGCACGTTTGGAGATTGGTTCTCATTTCTTTACAGGTTCAGGAAATGTGCTGAAATTATTGTCCGTGGTAACAGTACGACATAGATCCGGCAGATGACGTTTATGATTATGTTGAGAAGTACTGGATTATTCCTTTAATGTGCAGTGAAGTGCAGTAATCTCTCAAAACCAGATATGGGAATGAAGGAATGAATGCCAGGTGAAGTATCAGAAGCTCCGCCCCCTCTCACTTATTTTGAGCAACGGTTGGCCACCTGACTTGTCAGCCAGTGCACAATTGATCCCGCCTCCCACCAGCACCAATGAATGTCTGAGCATGAGTGTTTAAGTCCCCCAGAGCAGATTAGTAAATTAGCCTGAACTGAATTTGATAATGAACTGGTGTAAACCCAAACGAACTGGGCTCAACTGGATTTGATTTGACGGACAAACAGCCCATCAGTCTAATCTCACTCGACTGTGATCTGTGTCCAGGTCAGTGAATAAGCATTGTTTACGTATTACATCGTGTTCTGGATACGGTTTCTGACTGGACGCCTGCGGGATTTGAAAGAGGAGACAAACAAAGGAACAGTGAAGTGTAAATATGTAAATCACCAAGTGAAAAAAGTGACCACAGACCATAATCACATAGTTGCACTTTAATGTCAGCCAGATCGTTATAATCTAGGATTTCTCAGAAGCATGTTCTGTGTGAATGAGTGCGGAAGAATCCACAGGATTGTTTACCAGCTGTTTATTCCCCGTTTAAAGCTTTCTCTGAATTACCACCAAGTATGCATAATTATATGCTTGAGATGTAAACAAAGTCATTCGGGGTGGGTTTGGTGTGAAATGGTTGGTTGATTGTAGAGACTCTGTTCTTTACAGTGGTTCACCATGGCTGTATTCAAAATGACACACCACTAAACTGCACACTGCATACGCCCCCTGTGTGTAGTATACAGTACAGTAACAAGTTCTGACCTGCAGTGTAGTATACTAATACAGTCACATGACCAGTTACCTCACATTTACCTCAGAGCTGTTATTACTGTATCCACTGTTTAGCGCTAGCTGCTGCTAACACTGCTCAGTTCACCTGAAATACGTTTAGCCTAGCTGTTAGCTACCCTCGGCTGTTTCACTCTAAAACTGATCCTCTAAAGCGAGTTCATCTTTTATTAATCTTCAGACCTGTATATTTTAACTGTCTGAGGCTCATTCTGATGAGCTAGTATGTGAGTAGTATGTAGTGTGCCATTTTGAATAGAGCCCATGTCTACAACACTTAATTTACTACACTAAATATTTTTAGGTTTTAGATCTGAAAAATCTACACCATGCATGAGTTGTAAAAGTCTTCTCAGTACCTCAGCGTATTCATAACCGTCTCATGTAGTAACTTTCTGTGATGGAGCTTTTAGAGGTGGACGTCTGGTTCCATTCACCACCACTGTGAACAGTTCTGGGGTCTAAAATAGATCTTTTTGCATCAGACCACTCTGAATGACTCATCTCAAACACCGGAAAATCTGGAATCGGTGGAATTCCCTCCTTTAACCAGCGAATGAATCCAATATAATGTGTACACATACAGTCTACACGCGGTGTCATATACAGTACGTGAGTGGGTGTAGAGGACAACGCAGCCACTCGAGTGACCCTGGAAGACTGTAGTATACAGTGTAAGAATGTGATTGGTAAATGGTTATGCTGCAATGTCGAATGTGCTCGTCGAATGACCTTTTAACCTTTTTGATACACTGTAGTCCTGAACTAAAAAACTTGTATTTTTATAAATCTGATTTCAGGCATGCTCAGCTACGTCTCCAGCAATGCCTTTTGTTCATATTTCTTTACTGTAAAAAGATAAACTAGGATGATATGTAAATAGTCGATGGGACATAATTTTCTTCACTAATATTTGGTGTCTGTTGTTGAATGGTTGGGTCTGTCTCTGTTGGAGCTTTGCTACCTGTGTTGGTGCCTGTTGTCTATTTTTGTAGTTGTTTTAATAAAGTTTAATAACCATTTCAGACGAGAACAACTGCACGATTTATTTATTTATTTGATTATTGATTGAAATAATGCACAGATCTACAATCAAGTTCAATACTTTGCCTAAATATTGTCCCACATGGATATTAACATGGCAAGCGTTCAACATGAAAATAAGCAAAACTGACAAAATATAAATAACAGGCACGAAAACTGTTTCATGCGAGCGACTGGTGTAACTGCAGTGAAGTTCATTTCTCTGCAGCTGAGGTAAAAAAAAAAGGCATCAAAATGGAAATATCAGGCGAAATCAGCACACTGGGAAATAGGATATCAGGCACTTGGTGATAACTGAAGGCAGACAGTAAGCATGCATGAGGTATTAGCGCAGTTGCATATAATAAGATATTGCATTAATGATACAAGGTTATGATATATATATCGATACAGACAAACACAGTGTATTATAACCACTGTTGGATTTAAATAGGATTACTACGTCTTATTCCACAAGATGGCGCCATTTCACCCTGGTGAGATCAAGGCTTCTGAGAGAAGCCTCAACGTTAGGCACGGTATCTAGAACTCTACTGTAACACCCTGATAATATTCCATTCCAGTCATATGTTGCTGTTATAAATCACACTGTGTTAATTAAAGCCTTTTTTGGGATGTTATTTACTTTCTAAAGAACAGCATCTGCTAAAGTATGTCGATGCAGAAATTAAGTTCTTTTACATGCTGATTTGTCCAAGAGAAGCTCAACAACGACCCGGTTTACACCTGGTCACTTCATGTGTCTTCAGTATCAGGGTTATATCCGGATAGGGTCAAACCATATATCCAATACAAAGTAAACACACCTAAGATGCTTTTAAAACGCATCCAAATCTGGTCTAACCAAATGTGTCTCTGGTCTGAGACACATTTGAGCCACATGCAATGTAAACACACCTGTCTCCCCAAGACACATTCCACAACCACACACCTCCCAGTTCAACCAAACCTCTACCAGTACAACCAAACTCATCGTAGCGCAACCAAACCCCCCTTCCAATACAACCCAGACCCCTCCCACTATAATCAAAACCCCTGTCAGTACAACAAGAACTCTTTCCCATGCTGTACCTGACTGGGCATATGATCAGTGTCTGTGAGGAAGATGATCATGGAGGACTCACATGATTGGCAACCAGACCAAACAATATACTTAACAGCAACTCGGACAGACGCTACTGTGCTAAACATGCTGCAGACGATACTGGTTAATAACTTATCCAGATACTAGTCTCATGAAGTGATCAGGTGTCACCAGGGTCTAAGTTCATAGATCTTGTGCCTCATGATAGTATCATGATACTGCATCACAGCATCACGCAGAGCTCAAACACCCCCCCCCCCCCAAAAACCACTCATCATGCTCAGTAAAAACACAAGCTTCTACAAAGTAAAAAATTCCTCCGAGCCGCAGTGGGCACCACATCAGCGTCTGACCTAGATTTAACAAGCTGTACTTGCCATGTGGTCAACACCAAACCACTCCCACTGTCTAAGTTGCTTCTTCCCTCTTCCGCTGAACAAACTAGAAACAAGTTTCATTCACATGCTTCCTTCCACCTCCACCTTCTGCACAAACCAACGTCTGACTGGCGTTCAAATGTTCCGTTTCCAAATGATTTTGGCCTTTGAGGTTTTATATATAGTTTGTTGCTGTCAACAACATCAGTTTCTGATGTCGACAATAAACCGATCATTTCATTCTGCAGTACTCCACATAAACACCAGCCACCAGAACGTGTGTACATTAATGTTTCATCGCTAATGGGGACCAGTAGAAAGGCTTGTTAGTCTGAGCAGCAGTGCCAGCTAATAGAGTTATTCTTAAGTGCTAAGTAATGGAAGCCAACAGCTCTGAGACAGGACCACACTTCCATTACATATCATCACTGTCCAAAGAAAAACTAGTATCTACCAAATGGCAACTTTACAGGAGAGGCCAAAAACCTCATTTAACTTGAATGTAAGTCAATGGAACCAGACGTCTTTCCAAGCAGTTTTGGGCCGTTTCTGTTGGTCCGGTCATCATGAGATTTTCACACAGCGTAAACATCAGCTGCTGTGTTCAAATGATGGAGATACATGTTTTTCTACTGGACAGTGACGTCATGTTATTCCCTTCTTCTTTACAGCTACCACGAGGTTTTGTTACAGTAGCAGAACATACACACTGTGTATGCAGTACCCTCCAAAGGTCTTAGCCCCCAAACATATCGAGTCCGTTTACATCCACTTAATAATCCACTTCAAATCTATTTAATAATTCACTGTACATCTGCTTAATAATCTGATAACTGCAGAAAATCAGATTTAGTCAGCAATCCATTCACCACGTTGCTGTGTTAAACTCTGCTTGCTGTTTCTGGTACAGCGGTCCGTTTTCCCCACAGGCACAAACTAAGAAATCCCTTCATTTGCTCAAAACAAGATGTCCTCAGCATGACCACACTTCCTTCCACATGACCATCTTCCAAACTCTCTTTATCCCTTAGAATGAAACAGCGGGACTGAAGCTACATGAGCTCTGTTCCGATTGGCTGAGTTGTGCATCATTCAGAAAAACTTCAATCTGAGTGGGTGGAGCCAAACTGCAGAATGGGTGGATATATGTAAATGAGTTGGTTCCTGTGACATCACAGGAACAATGAATTCAAAACAGGCTTTATTTGAGGCGTAGTTTCCATATATGGACTGTATGGACGGGGGAGTGAGTGGTAAATGTTGAAACCTCAGACTCTTGGTTTTCCGTGATACAGGCCTTGTAAATCAGGTACTGCTGGAATTGAACATATCCATACGACGGCTAGAGTGTAGCAAGAGGTCAAGAACCAAACCTGCGGTCTTCTAAAGGCATTCTTCTAACCTACATACAAATAAATGACTTTCAAAAACAAAAGAAGTCTGGCATTTTGCTGTATTCATGGTTATTTGTGTTTAGTCTCCTGTTATAAACCGTTTTTTAGGGGCAAAAATACACTAAGAGTACACGCTCACGTTTTCACTATTTTAACACGCTTAAAATGTTTTAAATAATTTTCATAGCTGCCTGAGATGATATACAGTCGTATGCAAACGTTTGGGCATTTCCAGTTAAATGGCATGTTTAGTTGATTTTCTAAGGCCAGATTCACACAGCAGGTAAAAGGTTAAAGCCTGAACCTGATCTTTTCTACGTGGCACAGATGCAGTATATGTGTGGCAGTGTGAACAGTTACACTGAATCTGAATCGTTTTCAGTTCCGATCTGGGACACTTTCACATTTGGTACTGAAATCCAATATGTGGGAATTCAACCGAACAGCCAGTTTGAAATTCTTCTCACTTTTACCGCAATCCAGCTTGACATTCGTCATAATCTCACGCTGCCAGGACCTCGGATGTTTGGGCTGATGTTTCTGTACAAGGAAAACTAGAAGGCACTTATTCCAAGTGCTCTGTATCCATAGAGATGTATTCAACAACAATGTCCGAAAGTGGCCACCGGAGACTGAGGCTGCAGCGTCACAGAACAGTTCAGTCTGAGAGCAGAGTTTAAAAAAACCCAAGGACATGAACCAAAGGATTGGCCGTGCGAGCATAACGTGCCCTTCTTACAGTGAGCTGGGATGCGTTCTGGGTGATGAGCCCAACTGTCAGTCACTGGTACTTCATAATTGCTCCTGTGATGCTGGAGATGGTAAGATTGAACTCAAACCCTCCAGGATTGGACC
This sequence comes from Semaprochilodus insignis, assembly GCA_034552555.1. Classification (NCBI taxonomy): domain Eukaryota; kingdom Metazoa; phylum Chordata; class Actinopteri; order Characiformes; family Prochilodontidae; genus Semaprochilodus; species Semaprochilodus insignis. The sequence continues at coordinate 10,821,935 of CM067479.1, read as the reverse complement.
TGCATCCCTCAGCAGTTATGGCTGTATACCTCTAGAGCCTGCTTGTGAAGCAGTGTGCTTTTGTGCACGTGTCACTTTAGGAGTGTGATCTGTTCAGACTAATGGTGGACATACGTCAGGTTTAAAAGATAAGGTGAACAGGCCAACAGGAAGATCTGATCTGGGTCCCTTTTACCTGCTGTGTGGTAAGTTAACACATCCCCTTCAGAGATCCCCTACGTTTCTGAATATGCTAATACCCACTTCCTGTTTATCTGCTGAGAAAATTGTTTATTTCCTGTTTATAATATTGGAGGGGAACAATATAAAATGTGGTCAGTGCAAAAGTTGTGGCACTTTTTACACAGCGGACAATCAAACTTTTGCATATGACCGTAAAGTACAAAGCATGGTCTCTCTGGTGCAGTCTGAGCAAGAGTAGCTGTTTTACCAGCCTAGCAGTGTCAGGCGGCGACAGTGGACAGAACAAAGACAGGATAAGGAATCACATTTGTTACTGGGTTTTCATTCACATGTCAGGCTCTACATATCTGAATGCCTGTTTAACCAGCTTGCTCCCTTCACTTCTTCACATTGGCAGTGTAAATACAGGAAAGCTCACAGCTGGGGTTTGAACTCCTACTGAAGACACCTAACAGACCCACATACAATGGATGTAATGAAACACGAAAAGAGTACATTGAGGTGATGTTCCAGATTGGAAATAAGCTTCATGAGCTTCCCAAATGGCATATTGATAAGTATCTGTCTGAGAGGGCATTGTTACAGAATACCAGCTCCATACATTTCACTCAATTGTCTTCAACTAGATAAACAAGTTAAACAAGTACTTCGTTTGTATGGGCAAAGGTAGTATTTGCTTTAGTGGCACAGTTAGTAAGGCAGCGTTGCACTGGCTAGGCCCACTTTGCCCCTAAACTGCACTTAAAGACGCTATCACAAGAACAACATCATATAGAACAACAAAAGAAGTGTGTAATACAGACCCCTTATACCAGACTAACAGAAATCACCTGAGTAATAGAGTGTTTGAACTAGAGAGCAAAGACAAACTGAACACGATGTCATAAAATGATAAAGAACTACAAAGACTCTAGAACCATAAGGTTCTAGCAAAAAAACAGCCATTCAAAAATATGCAAAGATAAACGAACAGTGGGAGAGAACATCAGTATGTGGGTTCCCAACCTCCAGTTGTCTTCTGTTTAGCCCCGGGTGGAGGAAACCTGTGGACGCACAGTGGAGTTAAATATGAATAATGTAATAATATATAATTGACTCATCTTTATTCACTGCAAAAACAAACTAAAGCTAACAGTCGCGTAAACATTTGTAGCACCGCTGAACAGTCTAGGAGTCACCATTAAAAAAAAACAGCTATTCAGTGATAACTCACCCAGCGTAGACTGGAAGGATAGAACTACACCAAAACTCAATCCAATACTTGATTCACAGTTTACAGTTTTTTGGGGGGCAACATGAAGTAAATACACATCAATAATTGTCTTAGCTGTCTGTGTTTTGGAAGTCGTTATCCCAAAAATGCTATGGATAACGGTTTAAATTGTGAGATTTTGGTACTGTGAAATATTCTAAAGTTTGTTCTCATTGCTGTAGAGTTTACGGTCAAAAAAGTCTTCATTTTTACAGGTTTCTACAAACCGTTTGAAACATCATTTAATACACATATTTTCAAAGAAATTGGTTTTATATGAATGAAATCAGTGACTTCAGCTTCTAAATGGTAGTATATTCAAGTAGGGCTTTGTGGTATGACGATATTAAGGTACACCACAATATTTAAAAACGATGCCAGTGTTTCAAAATTATGACCTGTCAAATTTCTATACCGAGGCAGATTTGTATGGTATAGGGCCTGACTGATTGGTAGTGTTACTCGTTTTGCCCTACTACAAATGTCCGAGGCATGTTTTTATCTACAAAAAAAAAAATCAAGTTCAGTCTACTCAAGACATGTAATAGTTCTCATTTTAGATGGCTGTATGAGTTTTGCAAGATTATTGTACAGTTTATTTTTAGATCTGAAACAAGCAATTTTTTTTGCCACTACAATAGAAGAAGACAATTTTGCTAGATAAAATGACTTAAAACAAGTAAAAAAACAGAAAAAAAGCTGAATAATATTTAATACATATTACAATCGTCTCAAAATGAGAAATATTACATATCGCTGCTGTTCATTCATGTTCTTGTTTGGACAGCGACAATAGATCATCCCACCTACCAAGATACCGTGTTTGTGGAATTACCTGAGAGATGTTGACTCCGGTCAGTTTCTCCACAGTTGCAGGCAGGCGGGTCATGATGTCTAAAACTTCACCGGTCAGCTTGGCTGCTCCCACCTCTGAGCCTCCACTGGACACCATGGTGACTTTCTGGGCTTTCGCGAGGGGCTTGCTGATCTCTTCTGCCATCTTAAGGAGACAACAAATATCAGGAATTAAAAAACACATCGTTCCAGGGCAGCACAATCAGGTAGAACTGATTTATTTTGGTTAGCTTCACGACTGGATGGCTGACCAGTGGCAGTTTCTCCAGCAGCATGTCGACCATAGCTCCCTCCTTGTACTGCTTGAAAGCCTCTGCCTTCTTGGCCATCTGCTCGGCCTCAGCACGACCCTTAGCTTCCATAGCAAAAGCCTCTGCCTCTCCCCTCATCTGAGAGAGGAAATATGAGAGAGAAATGGAATTTACATCTGCTCATTTCCTCTAGGTTTCCTGAAAATACAGCACATTTAAAACACAGAATTTACAGACTCACTCTAATAGACTCGGCCTCAGCTTCAGCCTCCATGATCAACTGGAGCCTGCAGGGTAAGAAGCGGGGATGTGTTTAGGCCCACTGCATATTCAATTATTACATTCATATTACAAACCCTTTCTTTAATTGTGAGTCATGTCAGCTCACATCCCATCTTTCTGCCTTAATGCTTCACATTTATATCTGTAAGTGGCATGTCAGCAATTTAAAGCTACCGCGAATTGAAACAGTTATTAAAGATTGGTTTGGTGTAATACAATCAATTGTATCAGAAAGCAACTCAGATTTCTTTACAGTGGTGGCGAAAGGAACTGTGGGTCCAGATGTCTACACCATAAACATAGCCAAATTATTTACTAACAGAAACCGCCAGTGAACCTACAAAGTGGATCTTATAACATTTGATATTATAATTAATATCATATTAGTGTTTATTTTACTTAATTAGGTATTCAATACAACATGTATGGTTAGATAAAGAAAGAAAGAAACCCTAAACAGAAGAAATAACAGTGCCTGCACCTGATTACATTCCCAATCAAAAAGTTTAATTATGTTCACTGCATGTGCATTTTCATTATAAGGTTCATTATAAGTCTATAACGTGCAACATGGCGGAAGCCAAAAACTGTTCTGCAGAAGAGACGAAGTTTATGCCTCAAAATTTAAAATACTTTACAAAAAAAAAATGTTAACAAGATGAAGAGGCCATACAGTAGGGATGCACGTTCAGTGTTTGTGAAACGACTAAATAATTTATACAGAACAATGACACCTTATTTTTCCACTGCATGCCACACCGGAGCACGCTGAAGCACGCAGCTTTTATTCAGTTTTAAGCATTCGAGCGACAGACAGGAGCATCTCTCTCACTCATTTTCTCAGTGCCCACATCCTCCTCAAAGAAACACATACCCCTGCTTTACAACAACCTAATAAAATAGCAGGCAGTGTGGAGTGAGGAGCTCTTTGCAGCAAACATGTCACCACATTAGGGCAATGCCTATCTGTGCCAGAAGTGGACTAAATCTGTTTTGGGACAGGTGGGCCAAATGCATGTTGTAGATATGTGGGCCGCAGCACAGCAGATTGCCAATGCCGACAGTGGGCCAGCAGTGCCATCTCTTTGCCACTTGCTATCTGGGATTTAGCCTATTTAATTTATCCAGTGATGAAAAAGTGGCAAAATTAATAAAACACCGCAAAAAACTGTTTTCAGTATTCTGCCTTCTGCCTTTGGCCAGAAAATTCATTTCGGTGCATCCCTACCACAAAGCCCACGATAACAATTTGCTCAGACCACCAAACAGTGGGTTTAGACAAATTATAGAGCAAATTAAAAACAGAAGTTTCATGGTAAAGTCTACACTAAGCTCTACTCCACAGGTATGTATGTCAATGGAGATTTTCATCAGACTGTTGAGTGGAGTGTGAATATAAACGCCTCAATCAGAATTAAATACAATCAGAATTAAATACAATCAGAATTAAATCAATCAGATTGAAAAACATTGTTGAATCACAGCACAGTCAATGAACCACATAAATGTTGAAATACAAGCACATGATACTGTCTCTAGTAACGCATGCTGCCCCTGTTTATTCACAACAATATACAATTTTGGAAAATGTTCAAATGTGTATTAAAATAATAACATACCCATAAAGTACAGCCTGTGTGTGGTTAACACTGCATATCCCTACCTAGGCGACATGTATGCTGGTCTAGGCACCTGTCGATAGTGGCTCTGGGCTGCTAGACTTAATCACTATTTATGCTGTGGTTACAAGTTACCGTTCAGCCTCAGCGAGCTTCTCCAGTCGGTATTTCTCAGCCTCGGCTGGTTTCTTGACCTTGGCCTCCAGTTCTTTCTCCCTGCGTGAAATTTCCTGCTCCTGCAGTGTAATTTGCTGCGTACGCTCCACCACCTTCACCTGCATCTTCTCCTCCTCGATCCGCTGCTTTGTCTTGGCCACCTAACACAAGAGGACAGGGTAGAAGGAACATTTACCAAGTCATGCTACACCTTCCACACTGGACTAAAGTCATGAGCTGTATTTACTTGCTTCAAACGTGACATTTTAATTACTCCTGGTAAAAACTGGGTTGTAATGTTTTTCGTCTGGTGTAGATTTAAGGCTGTGGAACTCGCTGTATATTTGATCTGCCGTACCTGAAGCTGATATGCCATCTCAGATTCAGCCTTCTTGGAGTTGACCTCTATGTCGTAGGCAGCTTTCTTCAGCTCGTAGTCTCTCTGGGACTTCGCCATCTCAATCTCATTCACATACTGCGCAGATACCTTCTCCTGCATGGCATGAGCTTCCTAAACAGACACAGAGACAGAGACACACAGACACACAGACACACACACACAAATAATGAATAATAAGAAAAAGTCTAATTTGAAGATTGTAACATAATTAGTTGGATACAGATACAGTAAATAACAGTACATCAAGCTCTTTGTGGTGGAAGGGGGTCTGTATAAAACAGCTTGAGAACTTTAAAGTAAGCCACAAATGAGAGTACAATTAAATAAAGTAATAAACAATTAGTTACAACTGTCCAAATATATGCATTTAAATTTTCTCTGTATCAGGAAAAGCATGCAGTGATGAGAGAGAGATAGAGAGAGAGACAGAGAGAGAGAGAGAGACAGACAGAGAGAGAGAGACAGAGAGAAATACAAGAGAAATAGAAGTAACATGTTATATGGATACTATGTCTAAAAGAAACTATGCACACAACACATTCTAATACTTTCGTAAGGCATTATAAATGTGGTTATAAATATTTGCATTACACTTTACAGCTATTATGCAACAAAACAATAAGTACCGTTTATAGCACATTATACTGTGTATTGTCAGTGGCAAATAAATGCATTCTCAGCTTGCATAGTGCATCATCTCTAACAAACCTCGTAATCATAAACAAACAGTGAGCCATCATTTCTTTCAACAACTCAAAAATTATACCCATTTTGAATGGAATAACAGCTTATTGTATATACAGCACTGCTGCTCAATATTAAATATTAAATTATCCTTCTATACGTCTTTTAAAAAACCTCCAGAAAGCATGTGTATAGATACATCTGTGGATGCACTGGGACACATCCTCAGCGATGTTTCCTGAGATCCTTGGGTGTTTCGGGTCTCGCAACATCAGACACCCTCCCTCAGGCGACCCAGCCAGGGCTGATCAGACCCCGACTTGTGTCCCAGTAGCGCTAGCCCACGTTTCGGACCTTTTGATCCAGATCCACCTCGACGCTCGCTCTGCAGCCTCTATAGTGGACTTAATGGCTTTCCTCTTTCTACCTCCTACGATGCCTAGTAGGGTACAGATCTTGCATAAGGAGCGGGCCGCAAAGCCTCAACATCCCACCTCTATTGGCTCGCAGCGGGCTTTCCAGCCTTTCCTCCGGCAGTCCTCTACTAGCTCGTGGTACTTGAGCCGCTTGCGCTCATTGGCCTCTTCCATGCGGTCCTCCCAGGGGACTGTTAATTCCACTAGTAGTACTTGCTTAGATGAGACAGATGTAAGTACCACGTCTGGTCTCAGAGCGGTTGATGTCACGTACTCTGGGAACTTGACCTGCCTCCCCAAGTCAACTCTCAGTTCCCAGTCTGATGCCGATGAGAGTAGGCTGGCTGCTGATGTTGGCTGTGCTTGTGGCGTCTCTCCAGCTTTCACAAACGGTACTGCCCTCTGGCTGCGGGTACGTTTGTTGTTGGCCACTGCAGTAGAAATGGTCTCGGCCACTGCCCTCAGTACCTGGTCTCCTCCAAGGGCTGCTGGGCAGCTGCTAAGGATGTGTTCCAGGGTGCCCCTTCCTGGGCAGAGAGGACATGTTGGAAGGTCACTCTTTCCCCAGGTGTGCAAGTTGGCTGGGCTGGGTAGCACGTCATACACAGCTTGGATCATGAACTTGATACGCTGTGGCTCTGCCTTCCAGATATCATTCCAGGTCAACTTCCTTTCCAGCGCTCCTTCCCACCTCATCGATGCTCCCTGCTGCCGCATGCTCACCATCCTGCTGGTCCTCACCTCCTCAACCCCTGCCCGCACCTCCTCTAGGACAAGTTGGCGCCTTTCTTTTCCCTGGGCCATGTCACAGCGAGGTTGTGGGATGGCCCCCAGTCCTGTTCGTCCGATGGCCACTGTACCTAACAGAGCCCTATGTCTTAAACGGGATTCTGCCAGCTCCAGTCCCTCTTGAACCTTGAACTTCCTGCCAGTTCTTACAACAGAACATAAATAATACCTTCCAAACCATATGACAGGACTCAAACTCAAACATGGCAAAATCTGTTTGAGAATGAAGTTGAAAAAGCTTGAATATCTGCTACACGATCTACACGATCCCTGCCCTGTTATACTCCAGGCCTTCATCAGCAATTCAGTGGACCACAGGAGTGCTTTCGGCTGGGTAGTTTTGATTTGCAGACTGTATGTACAAGCTGAACTGTTTTTTAGGAATCATCTCAGAACTGAATTAGGAATGGTCTGATTCTTCCCCCACCTCTGCCTTCTAATGCGATCCAAGTCCTTTTTTGTGCTTAGTATTGTATATATTTATTGTCTAATGTATATTTTTTGTATTTAAGTACTGTAAAGGACTTCGCACCTAAGTTTTTCACTCACCTTCACACCTGTGAAAATGTGATGTGACAATAAAAGTGATTTGATTTGATTTGATATGGAGCCTCAGCTGATATTAAGTCTATTCCAGGGGGACCCAAACTTTTTGTGTTTGGGAAAAGTTTAAAAGTGGAATTTTACATACAGGAATATGAATTTTAATTATTCATATTGTATAAATCAAAAATATATAATGTTTTGACAAGGCCAACTCTGACCTCACTTTGAGAAGCCTAAACCAATCTTTGTGTTGTTACAGATAATACAGCCACACAGTCCAGGCAAAATATAGCAAACTGTCAATTAAAACTACAGTTAAATGACTGGATTGGCATGTTTAGATTAAAAATTGACTAATTTTGTTTTTCAAATTATGCAGAAATTAAAAAAAGTTTGTATAAAATGGAGATTGTATTTTCTGAATAGCAGCAATTTAAATCACTGCTACAATACTGTTAACTGTAATGGATTTTTAAATATATCCTTATGAATCCATTACAACATGTTACGAATGCGTTCACAGATTCACAGACGTCGTATTATATACCATTTAACATAACGTTAAAGAGGTAATGAGAAGACTTACCCTGATGACTGCATCTCTCTTGTACTGAGCCTCTCCAATGCGAGCATCTCTCTGAACCTGAGCGGTACGAGCTTTACCCAGAGAGTTGAGGTAGCCCTTATAGAGAGACACCAGATAGAATTACTTCAGTAAACACTAAAAAGTGTGGGGGGTATGTGTGTGTATGTTTGTGTCAGCAAAGTCACCTGGTCATCATGAACATCCTTAAGTGTGTAGCTGACCACTCCGATGCCCATGTTGACCAGGTCAGAAGAAGCCACCTTGAACACCTGCTCTGAAAACTTCTTACGATCTTGATAGATCTCCTGTGTACACAGGAACAACAGCAGGAATGATTACATGTGGGACGTGACGCTATAAAAAAGTTCATAATCTCATTATGAAGTTATGACAGTTCTTACTGTCACTATTGTTAAACACTGACTGAAGAACACGACTCTGTGAGTCTTCAAATCTCTGCTACAAAAGAAAGGAAACTTTTTGTTGAGGACCTGTTATAACTCCACAGGTTTAATTTGAACAGCTAGTTTCTTTAAATGCTCTAAACTGCTCGTCTCTAAATTCTGCCAAAGTCTAGTGACATATGCACCAAACAGCCATAACATTAAAACTGCCACCTTGTATCTACACTCACTGTCCATTATATCAGCTACACTTGCTGCACAGTTTGTGTTGGTCATCCTCTAGTCCTTCATCAGTGGTCACAGGACGCTGCCCACAGGAGCCCAGCAGTGACAGTGAGGTGTCCAGCAGCACTGCTGTGTCTGATCCACTCACACCAGCACAACACACACTAACACACCACCACTACGTCAGTGTCATTGCAGTGCTGAGAATGATCCACCACCCACATAATACCTGCTCTGTGGTGGTCCTGTGGGGGTCCTGACCATTGAAGAACAGGGTAATAAAGTATACAGAGAAACAGATGGACTACAGTCTGGAACTGTACAGCTACAGAGTGGTCTGTGGTCAGTGGAGCTGATAGAATGAACAGTGAGTGTAGATATAAGGAGATGTACCTAATGTTATGGGTGATCAGTGTATACATACTAGAAGTGGGCGATAAGACCAAAAAATGTAATATCACGTGTTATCATAATATCATAATATCATGTGTTCATGATACACAGTATGCACAATAATAAATTTTCTGACGTCTAGTTAATTGGAAAATACAACGTAGTGTCACATTTAAAAAGACACCATCCCTACATACCAACAATCTCTGACAGACAACAGTTTGCATCTGTAGAAGACAGAATCAGGGACAGTGGTATTTCCTGATTCTTATTTCAGACCATATTCTACCACCACAGTCAGGTTTGTACCTCCACAGTCAGGTGAGCGATGATGGCTCTCTGGTGACCCTCCAGCGTCTCTAGGGCGATCTGAGAAATCTCAGCTTCAGATTTACCCAAGAACATCTGACAAGCTGCGGCCAACATCTCCTTATTCTGGCCCTGGATCTTCACCTGCAGGGAACATCGAAGAATCAAGGAGGGTAAGGGAGAGTAAGCCTGAAGGTTTGTGAATATGTGAGTATGTAAATCTAAAGGTTTAATGCCATTTTCAGCAGCTCCCAGGAGTTATTAGCATCACCAGACGACGGCTACCAATAGGGCTGTGTGTTGGCAAAATCCTGGCAATACAATACACATCATGATACTGGACTTATGATTCAGTATAGTGCGATAGTGATATTGCAATATTGCAGTGATGACTTAGGTGGCAGTACAATACTCTGAATTATTTGACCAAGAAAAGGTGGAAAGGTGTTACTGAGAGAGGTATACTGCTATCCTGGTCATCTGGAGGGGAGAGTTGTTTTTTATTACACTTCTGAAGCTGAAACAGTTCTGGATCTGAAACTTTGTGGATGACCAAACTCACAGCAAATAATACACAGCTCATTGATAAAATTAATAACACGCAGAACTTTACTGACTCCAATGTAAGTTAAACTATACCTGGATTATTGTATTCGCTAAACATAATGTAATATGATTTTTAATAAACTAGTCGGATTAAAAGGGACTGTACAGCACTCACATTTATTAAAACATTCTACACAGAGATAAATATTAACACACTCGTACGCTTGGCTTTATTTACGAATGTCTGTTTATGTTTCACTAAAGTTTGCTCAGTAAATAACAGTTATCGCTCCAGTGTTAGCTTTAGCATTAGCTCATCCAAATAGGTAACCCACTCCTCAATATACATTAACATCTGCCACATTGACTGACTTTCCCTGGTTCCAGGATTCAATTTTGTTGTTAATTGCATGTCCACCCTGATCTTGTAGATAGCCAGATTATTTTTGGCCAAAAATGTTTCAGATGTTCTCCTCTGTGTGCTTCTAAAGGTTTTTAGTACTGTTAGTGTTTTACAGATGCTACCAGGTAGCCATGCACATGGAGCAGCAATAACTAAAAGAGGCGGGGCTTATCACAATTTTGCAGACAGTCAATTACCTAGTTTTTGGTTATAATTTGATAATGCATGAGAATATCTGCCAACACCCGACAGCGTCACAGAAATAATATCATAAATATCCACATATGAGGAAAGATATAGAGATATAGAGCTGCTATTTAATATTTTAATTTTCCAATACCCCAAAGAAAACTATCGAACACTCTATAAGAATAAGCAAACAAGGCTAAAGTACAAGCTATTCCAATTGCTTTTCTATTTTCAAATATTTTATTTTATCAAAATTATGAAATATTTGCTGCAGCCCTTCTCAGACAACAGCCAGCGCTACAGATGTGGACACTTTAAGGCACAGTAAGTTAATAAGCACACCAAGTGCTCAGTAAGCTAATGATAACACACAATAACAACTCCAGGCTGAGATTCACTGGTTTATAATCATAGGTATGTGGTTCGCAGAGAGCAAATCTCAGCTACATGCCATGCAAATTGCAGAGCCATCAGGCAAAATTGCAGAGCTGGGCTTTAAGTTCCAAAGGTCCAAATAATACTTAACCTGAACCAGAACCAGCGCAAAGAGAGCAAGACTTTCCATTTGGTTTTTCTACATTCTAGTTTGGACACAGACTCCTAGAGGACACATTAACATTACATTCAAGTATGTGTGCAGACACTTAGCTGAACCCCCGTGCATGTTCGCAAATATGGAGTAGCATAAATCAGCCTTTATTTGATGCGCCATTTGCTCCAATTATTTATTGTAATTCATTAAAATGAGACTATATTTGACCATTTGACAAACAAACAATATTAATAATTTAATATTAGATCACAACAGCGATAATCTACACTGCTGACCTGTGCAATGCCAGTCACTGAGATGGGGACTCCATGTCTGGTGTAGACTTTATCACTCTTCACATTCAGAGTCAGAGTATTCAGAGATATCCTATGAGAGAGAGGGGGAGAATAAACATGACCCAGTGATGCAATTTATGTCATACAGTAAGGAATCATATAAGAGAGCTATTAGAGATTGGTTAACGACACAGCTTGGTTTGAGACAAATTAGCCTTGTAGCTTCAGTACAAAACTAAGTTGAAGCTGATCGAAGACATTTAAGGTAAAGAAGACACAGTATTGATTAGATTTTCAGCTGAATTAGCTCTGTCTCTTAATATGCATCCTGTTCAGATTCAACATCAGTCCTACACTGTTTGTGTATGAGCACCAAATAACTGATACTGAGGCTACAAGACAGAACTAAAAATAGACAGAACTAATGTAGGATGGATACCTTTGAATCTGCTGAACACAAGGCAAGACAAATATTCTTCCTCCTGAAATCATGACAGGAGGAGAGCGGCCACAGCCTGAGAGGAGAGGGAAAAAATAATTAGCTCCAGTTTTACTTACTTAAATAATAAAGGTCACAAAGTAAACAGGTATAAAAGTGATGCACTGTTTTTTTCAGGATTTCTGTGATACAGCCAAAAACAACCAAGACAAATTAGAAATCAATAAAAAACAATTTGCAAGAAAATTCAACATAAAGTGTGACGCACATTCTATTTATTCGTGTTGCTCCCAAAAATGCATTCTTTGAACAAGCTGTGCAGAACAATGAGGAAATTCCCATTCAGTGTAACAAGAAACTGTACTCAAGATTATTAAAAGCTGACAGTGCTAGTTATTTACAACTGGTTATGCATGAAAAAGTCACTGTTAAGACAGATTGGACTTCGTCACTTCCGGCCTGATAGGCTTCAAAAACAGCCCAGCTCAGTAACGTAGTAGTTTAAACTGGCAAGATCAATATCATGTTGCGAACCTAAACAATTACCCTTTACTTGTCTGATATGTCTAGTTTAGGATGTGGCGGGGGTCGGGTGGAGTCGCTGCCATTCCCTTCAGAAGTGAGCATGTGTTCCCCACTGATCACACACAGGTGTGCGGGATCAGAAGGCGGGGCACCATGCCCTTATAAACTGGCCCCCTCTCCAGTGTGAGCAGGGACGACACGTGGCCTACATGCCCCACGCTGGGAAGAGAGCACGGGACGAGGAACCCATAAAGAAGGCTCTATAAGCCTCGTATTGAAGTTTCGTTTGGGTTCGATTGGCACGTTATGTATAAATAAAGCACTCTGGCTCACTTTGCGCTGGGTGTCTGTGTGCATGTCTTTGGGTGACCGGCCAAGCCACACGGTATTTTCAGAAAAGGTTTTGTGTTTGACAGTTTCTCACTAGCATATGATCTTAGCCAACACACCTGTCGAAAGAATGCCAGTGAAAATTACTGTGATATCACCCACATCTACCTAGAAGCATGACTCCATCAACTGGGAATTCTAAACTTAACACTTACTACATTTCTAATGAGTTTAGATTCGCACCAATAATATGCAGGTTGTGACATGTGAATGATTCGAGTTTCACGCTCGACCGTGCATGTGACGCAAGCAAGGACGGGCCTCATCACCTGTAACTGACTGACCATATAAGGTCGCACACTGCTGGCAGCAGTGGATAGTAGAAGGCATGCACTGGCGCCATACTGAGAGACACTACTTCTGTATGTGTAGCTCAATAAATATTGTCCATATCAGTCTAAATGTATCACCATTTATTGTTCCTGGTAACCTTTATCTTCCTCCCCAATAGCACTGCAATCCCACACTTCCTTCTGGGTGCAGCTGTTCTTTTGATGATGAGTGTGTGGAGTTTGGTTGAATTGTTGGCACATTTAGGAACATTCATTCAGTGTAGGCATTGTTGTTAGAGGCTATTTAATGCTACTACTCAAGCTTCTGCATTACTGAATGGGAAGTTTGAGAAGTGTGGTCTATTGTGTTGTAGTGCTGTTTGAATAGTCCACTGTTCCATCATCATTCTCCAGTCAGTTCACTATACAGCAAACGCTTTGTGGTGAACAGTAACTGAATTCACGAGTGAACCAATCTGAATGCTGCATTCAACCCAAGAGTATGTACTGACAAGCACAGACATATGTTTAAAAACACTTAGGTGACTCACAGTATATTAAAAATGCTTATGTTTTACATATTATAACTCAAGACTCTCATTACCTTAAGGAATCAAAGGTGACTAGCCAAGAGGAATTGGACAAAATGAAACAACAATGCTGCAAAAACACACTACTTCTTACTAACACATGTCTCACAGCTGTAACTGCTATAAACGGCTCTGTAACGAAGTACTAATTTTAATCATTTGTGGTGTCTGAATACATTTTCCACTTTTTTGGGGTTTTTTTTATTGTTTATGCTTATGGATACATACATTCCTTGTGTATATGTATAAATTCGATAGATACATTATATGTGTAAATTTGGTAATATGTTAAATAACAAACAAAAAAACTGCAGGAATATTTGTCTTCTCTCAATGTCTACTGTATATACAGGTTTAGGTCTAACTGAAGCCCACGCACTGATGCATATCTCTCCTGCCACGGCAAGACTGCTGCTTCATGAAAACAGGACAGCGGTGGTATGCAGTGTTGAGAGAGATGTTGTCTGTGGATCAATCCACGTCCATTGTAGAGGAGAGGAATTTGAACCACCACCCACCAAACATTTTGGGGCAGCTGATAAGATGTCAAAGTGCCAAAGGCACTGATTATGTGCAAATGTTCACTGGTTAAACAACCAAACACAAAAAAATAACAATATATATTCTATGCTATCCAAAACAAAAACTAAATAATGAAATGCAGAATTTTAATGTTACTGTATTACTTTGCCATAAGAAGTGATCTAGACCTGGGTGTTTGACTGACTTAGTGTTTAATGGTTTTCTTTTAGGCATGCATGATTTAACACACCACCAGCTGACCACATTAATCTTATCTGCAAAAAACAGAAAGTTAGAAAAAGCTATAAATTTCATTATAGGTACATGCATGGACCAAATAAGATCCTTCTGAATCTATTTACTGCTTACTGTATACTAATTTAATGACATTATTTTGTGACAGATGTGGAGCTTTCCACTTTGCTGTTGCTTTTGCTTTCTGTGGTCTCCTAAAAGCGCTGAAGATTCGCTTTAAAAGCCATTTGTTTGAACAACAACGCTACATTCATAGCTTGCATCAGGGCAACACACACCTTGTTGCAGCTGGGCTTCAGCCTGCTCAATTATGGACTGTTCAAAGGGAGAAACTAGAAATTGGCTTTAAAAGGGGCTTAGGCCGGCCCATCAGTGTTATCGCAATTTCAGTTTTTTAATAAGTATTTAAATAAAGTTATTTATAACAAATGAATACCTGTACGTTGCGTCATTACACACTTATAAAGGCCCACCTGTAACAATGTGGTAATGCGGCTTATTCTTACCTGAGACCACCATCGCCTCATTGGGACCGCAGGTGTAGAACATGTTGAGACTGGATCAGACCTGGAGAACGGAGGATTCTCTATTATACAACAAGTCCAGTTTTGTTGACTTACTAGACAAGTCAATAAAAGATTCATAGTCAGATATGAGTCATGACTCATTGACCACACTGAGTCCAACTCACATGCCTTTTCTTTCACCACACTAGCAGCTGTTTCTCTATAGACACTTAAGTGATCCTCCCCTCCCTCCTTCTCCATGATTTCCTGTTTCTACAACGCAGTTCTACTGCAGTGAAAACCAACCCACAACATGATCTGGGGGGGTTAGCACACAAGATCATTTCCCCACAGTTTCCTCTGTAGACAAGACACATCCAACATGTTTTCAGCAAGGCAGAACAAACCCTACAGTCTTCAAACAGCCCCGCGACTTCATATAACAGGGGTGCAGACGTGCACATTTTCAGCTTCAATACGATTTTCAAATCTGAGATCAACATTCAATTAAATTTGCTTTAATTTACCACTGTTTAAAACTGGTTTAGTTCAGATAAATTCTAATTTAACCCTCCAAAATTAAAACATTATCATTTACCCATCACAAAGGTAGATCTAGGGATGTGCCAATAATGAGAATTCTGGGCCAAAGTCAAAATCTTATCCATTTATTTGTAGACAAAGTAGAAATAATAAAACATATTTTAGCACAGCAGCGTAGTGTCAACTAAACCTTCCCCTCTTCCACAGTACACTAAACACGTCACCAAATATTGGTTTGAAATATTGGTCAAATCTAAAAATCGAAATAACAGTCAATTAAAAAATTTAATTACATGCACTTTTCAACATTTCCGTACATAATGCAGAGATGTAAATATATAGGTAGATACTAATTTTCTTAGTTAAATGTTAATAATCCAGCGCCTGAAACCTAAGCAAAGTCATTCAGGGTGGACTGACGTTTAATGGTTCACTGTAGAGAAGAAATTTACTCACTCGGATTTGTTTACAGTGGTGGTGAATGGAACCAAAAGTCACCGTGTCTACAACACAGATATAGCCGTTTTATTAACTACCAATACTATATTATATATATGTGTGTGTGTATATATATATATATGTGTGTGTATAAATATATATATATATATATATATATATATATATATATATATATATATATATATATATATATATGTATATATATATATATGA
>CM067479.1:10753141-10803068 GCA_034552555.1 Semaprochilodus insignis | reverse complement strand
TTATATATATGTGTGTGTGTATATATATATATATGTGTGTGTATAAATATATATATATATATATATATATATATATATATATATATATATATATATAATGTATCTATATATGAAATATATGAATTAAAACACATTTTAAGCCAAATTGTGCTCACAAAACTATCATAAACCATGTGTCACACACCCAGCAGTGTATTCATAACCACTTCATGTCATAATTTAATGTGAGGGTGGAGCTAGAGGTGGACGTCTGGTTCCATTCACCACCACTGTGAACAGTTTTCGTACAGTAAGTGTCTCTGGGACTGAGCATTTCACACCAAACCACTCTGAATGACTCTGTTTACATCTTAATGCCAAATTTAAGTGGAATTAAATTAATTATAAAGGGCTTCCACTTTAAGTTAGCTCACTTTCTCAAGAATGAGGGAACATTTGAACATTTTTAGACCTCAGAGAACATGTCTGGTGATTAACATCTTGCTGGAAGCTCTACTAAAACAGTGCATGGAGCTGAAAATCACCAGTCCGACAGTGAAGCTGGTCTTTATGGCTAATCAGTTCTAAATCAAGGCAGATGATTTAATTAGCTAACACAGAACAGAACAGACAACTCCGGGTTTATATGACTGACATTCAACACCAGCTAGATATAAATTAATCCTAACTCAGCTACATTAACCTCTGAAGTAAAAAAAGGTCAGATTTTAACAGTAAAAATACACAAACTTCTGTAAAAAAAAACGACTCGGCACACGGTGAGGTAATGCTAAGCTAGCTACCCTAGTGAGCCGCAGCGCTGGTCCCGAATTAGCCTGTTAGCTTCCAATACAACGTAAACAAACACACGGACGGTTACAGCCTGCTTTCTCCTTTTAATGCTCTTATTACCTCAAAATACACTTTTGGTAGTCCTCGCTAACTTCTTACCGAGAGTAGACCGCTGGGGCACGCAGTAAGACACAGTTTCGTAATCGCGGAATCTCTTAAAAGTGAAGGATAAACTCTCCTCGGCAGCAACAGCAGTCAGAAAACACTCACTGGGCACGAGAGGGTTGTAGCCGCGCCCGTTCACGCCCACACAGAACCCAACAGCGCCCCCTGCAGCCTCCTCTCAGCAGGAGCGTCAATCCCCTCAGCGCACAGACAGCCCCCATCTCCGTCCCCAGACTGCCCCCTTCTCCTTAGTCCCCAGACTGCCCCCATCTCCTTAGTCCCCAGACTGCCCCATCTCCTCAGTCCCCAGACTGCAGCATCTCCTCAGTCACCAGAATGCCCCATCTCCTCAGTCCCCAGGCTGCACCATCTCCTCAGTCCCCAGACTGCCCCGTCTCCTCAGCTTATGACTTACGATCTCATAATTATGACTTGGCATCTCATAATAATAATTTTGCATCTCATAATTACAGCTTACTATATCATAATTATGACTTAGCATCTCATTAATTTGACTTTTGAGTTTCTCAAAATTGTGACAGTATCTCATAATTGAGTTAGCATCTCATAATTATGACTTTTTTCCTATAACTGAGTTAGTGTCTCATAATTATGACTTTATTCTCATAAAATGACTTACTTTCTCATAATTATGACTTATGTTTTTATAATTATGACTTGGCATCTCATAATAATGATTTATTATCTCATGATTATGACAGTATCTAAGAATTACGACTTAACCTCTCATAATTATGACTTATTTACTCATAATAATGACTTTCTCATAATTATTATTTCGGTCTCATAATTATTACTTGGCATCTCATAATAATAATTTAGCATCTCATAATTATAACTTACTATATCATAATTATGACTTAGCACCTCATTATTATGACTTGGCATCTCATAATAATAATTTTGCATCTCATAATTATAACTTACTATAACATAATTATTACTTAGCATCTAATTAATTTGCCTTAGTACTCATAATTGTGACAGTATCTCATAATTAAATAGCATCTCATAATTGTGACTTATTTTCTTATAATTATGACTCACTTTCTCATAATAATGACTTAGTCTCTCAGAATTTTGAAAGTATCTAAGTATTATGAGTTAGCATCTCTTATTTATGACTTTGTATTTCATAACTATGAGTTAGTATCTCAGTTCTGTCTGGTACTTTAAAATTATGACTTAGCATCTCGTAATTATTACATACTTTCCTACAATTATGACTTAGTATCTCATAATTACAACATGGTATCTCATAATTGTGGCTTAATATCTTTTAATTCTGACTTACTTTCACATATTTAGGAGATAATTATAAGATACTGTATGACTTTCTTTTTTTAATTTGGTGGAAATGTGCTTCCATAGCTATCTATGAAACAACAAAATGTGTGATTTTTTTTTTGTTTACTGGGAAACATAAACAATGCAGTGTATATATATGCACCCATATATATATATATATATATATATATATACTTTCATAGTATGTATATATGTATATAATACAACCGTGTGAAGACAAATAGGCAAATGTGCAAAGTGTGTAAGAGCAGTATTTGTATGTCAGGACGTGAATAATAGAACTGAGGTGCAGTTAGCATATGTAGCATATGTTAGCTTAACAGATGTGCAGTATATAGATTAATAAAATATAGATAAATACACATACATACACATGCATGTGTATATACATATATACACACACATACACACACATATATGTACATATATACACACATACACACACACACACACACACATGCATATAGAAAGAGCTAGAAAACCCGGGGAAAACGTCCAGTATACTGGATGACCGGAATGAGGAGGTTAAAGGAGAATTTCATTGGCTTCTTCTATGTTTCTTCATAATTAAATAGCGAAGAGGTGAACAAATTCATTTAGAATGACTTGGTGTAAAAATGCACCTTTCTGGAGAAACTGTTCGCAGTGATTGTGAATGGAATCAGACGTCATGACCTGTATGGCTGGTCACCAGCAAAACAGGCATGCATTGGGTTTTGGAGGCTGGTGTGCTGATTACCATCAAAACCCACATACTGTATCTTGTGTTTTGATGCTGGTATGCTGATTGCCCAACATGACCATACTGAACCAGCATCAGACTGGCATAACCCACCACAGACCAGCCCAAAACAGTACGAAATGTAAGTATTGATTAGTAATTTGTTTGTGGTAATGTCACTTCACAATCAATTCACATACTACTATATAGAGCGTGTATATATATATATATATATATATATACACATATATATGTATATATGTGTGTGTGTGTGTGTGTGTGTGTGTGTATACAGGACCTGATCATCCAGCATTGCTCTGAGGATGTTTAGGTTTTTAGGGGTTTCATTAGGAACATCAGTGTTGGTCTAGAGCCTGCACTGATCATCCAACATGGAATCAACCAGCAGGAATGAAACATGTTGGGTAGCACGGAATGAAACATGTTTCATGTTTCAACACACTTCCTTCTGGGGGCAGCTATTGTTTTGATGATGACACTTTTGATGTATATATATATATATATATATATATATATAACATTATAAATAAACCGTAAATGATACTGCTTGCTGTCTGTTAAACTAACAGCTCTGCTCCACTGTCCTAAGTCCCGCCCCCAGTGTATCCCTCAGACCAATCAAATCGTTCCACCGCTGACTGGCTCCGCCCTCTCACCGCCCGAGCCTCGTTCTGGAGTGCGTCCAGGATTATAAAGCCTTTGTCCGGCCACATTCACTACAGCGGAGCCACGCCGTTATATACATACCTGGGGAAGACTGCAGCACTTCAGCTTTAACCATGAGAGAGATTGTCCACATCCAGGCAGGCCAGTGCGGTAACCAGATCGGTGCCAAGGTAAGAGAAGAGCTATGTTTTATTTTCTTTCTTTTTTTGGAAGGAAAAAAGAAAGAAAATGAAAAAAAATCTCGTGCAATTTAGAGAGTGGGTTTAAGATGCAACAATGAAAGCAGAGGAGTGGCCTGCTAGACTTACTACTCAGCATTTAGCTAATAAATTAATAATATCAACAATATTAGGGAATTTAATTGTCTTGTCGCTGCAAACCTAGTTTTAATAAACAGATATATGCATAAATAAACCTGCAATTCATTGTATGCAGCGGCCGTGGCCACCCCAGGCCTTATAGATAGACAGATCAACATGTAGGTCAGTTTAAATGTATATTTTTTCTTTTTATTTTTTATTAATTTGCCAGTAAGATTTAAGTACAATTTCTTTCTTTATACCCCTCTAAAATAATGAATAACGTGATTTAAGTTATTTAATTAATTTATTCAGTATTTGTAAAAAAAATTTTGATGGGACTTTTATTTATTATAAACGTGTATTTATGGGACTTTTATTATTATTTATCGGCCCGTACAAAATGTTTAGCTTGCGGTCGTGATTCCTTTCTTTCCTTTTTATTTCCTTCTCCATCTTTTTCTTGCCGGCTAACGGGCGTGGCGCGAGCTGGCCGCTGTTGAAGCTAAGCTAACAGCTACTTGTTCGGAATTGTCCGTTCCACCTTAAATAGTGCAGCAGTTGCATACGGCTGCCAGAGTGCTGCGTATGCAAGTGCTGCACTATTTAAGGTGGTACGGACAATTCCCGAACAAGAAGGGGAAACTGGCTAAGCTAAGCAAGCTGACGGACAAAAAAAAACTCAGACACATATTTCTGAGGAAAATAAATACTCGTTTTTTTAATCTACAGCCTATATATTTATCCTAACTCCTCATTTATTCTCCTAATTCGTCGTTTTTCAGACGATATTTGGTGTCTCCGTTCAGATGAATGGGAATGGGAAGGGTGGGGCGAGAGGATCTCCTGACAAAGAAAACTATTTCTCTCTGCAGAAATCTCCAACACTGACCATAAACAGATGATTTATTAGTCATTATGAACATTTATAACCAAATATCCTTTTGCTTAAAAGGTATATATTCCCTTTCTCTATAGATTATTCCCAATATTCCCATCTTTCCATGATTGAAGACTGTAAAATTGCAGTCTATGGCAAATCACAGCCTATAAGAGGATCTGGTTTTGGTTTGTGTAATCTGCTATTAACCCCCTTTGATTAAATGTCAGCAATGTGCAGTTTTATTACTGGGGTCCATACACACACACACACACACACACACACATATATATATATAAATATATATATATATAGAGAGAGAGAGAGAGAGAGAGAGCATCCAAAAATGGGCTAATAAATGCTCTTGGTTTCACCAATTATTAAGATAATGACCGTAAGTGCATTCGGCGTGGGCGTACATGACTGCACTGTCATTGTCTCGAACCCATCTAGGGTCTGGGCAGGGAGGGGTTGGGCTCCAGCAGATGGAAGATGTGCTAATGGGTCTCCCAGCTGCTTCTTCTGCCAGCCCTGTGGTTATAACTAGATTTAGCATGGATTGCAAGGGAGGATGACATGGAATTCCTGGCTGTTTAGCAATGCAGTCGGATTAGGGCAGTACAATTTAGGGTTTGTTAACTGCTATCGGAATACCGATATGCAGATGAGCCCTCTTAGCAATCACCGTGCTTTTTCCTTGATGGTAACCTAATTACCATGAGGGGTGCTTGATGATAATGTTACCGTGTCAGTATATAAGATAAGATAATTGCTCTAAATATATTACTGTTACTCATTTTTACACCTTTACTAATGAATGCAACTTTAGGCTAGGTAGATTTAGTCCCAGTTCTAGAAATGCTGATGAATCAGCATCAGCAGATGTCTACATGAAGGGCGTCGGATGTCTGGATTGACCCACAATTCCTGTCTTTCTAATTACCATGTAATTGACATCTGGGTTATTAGCAAAGGATAATAACTAACTAGAGATGGGCGGTAGGGCAAGAATATAGCATTGATATACATAAAGAAAATTTTGCAATACACAATAAGTCATGCAGAAACTGTGAATGCAATACATTTATTCAATATGTGGTACACTACATTCAGTTATACGGAACCAATTTGGCCCTCTTTATGATGCAGCATGCTGGTCGGTGTTCTACAAGTACTGGCAATACGTTCAGCAAAGCATGCTAATCATATTGAGGCACAATTTATCATGGTGACAATATATATTGCCATATTACTGTTAACACTACCAGCTTGCAAGCACATTTCAGGATGCATCATCCAGTTCAGTGTGCAGTTCAGGAGTAGAGGATCCATCATATTTTGCGGTAGCTGTTTTTCCGATCATGGACCATGAGTGGTGACAAAGTGGAAATCTGAGTTGGTTATATAAGGTTTAATTGATGGGTCTGATGACAGTGAGGGTTTTGCTGGCATGGCTTGATGGATGCGATAGGAGTTGTCCATGCCACTCAGCACTTCCCTGCTTGTTTGTCCTCATTCTTTCAAAGCAATTACTCCCTCTATACCTTGAGACCCATCTTCCATGGCTATCCCTTCCTCATTTTGCTCACTCTCTCTCTATTCACTCTCAGTGTCTTTCAGATTGAGGTCATTTAGGCAGTTGGGCGGATTGCGTATAGCTCCATATGTTCCTTTTTTGTTCCAGATTAAATCCATATTAGTAATAATCTCCAAACACAAGACACTAATATAGCAGCATGATATACTTTGGCGGATATATATATATATAATATATATAAATATACATTTATTTTTCTTTTGGATAATAATTACAACCAATAACCTGGTTAAATCTTCCCTAGTGTGCAACTTTACTTAATTCCCAGTCAAAACAGTCATTAAGTACTCGCAGTTAATTTCTCTGGAGTTAAAAAAAATGGGGTTCCTAACAACCACCTGGAAGACATGGTAGACCACTTTGTTTCACAAGACGTACTCGTTTCAGTGTACAACACACTTAGTTAAATACACAATGAAGACGTCCTAAGTGTAAGACGCTAAGTAACTACACAGTCGAGTCACATTATTATGACCATCAGCTAATATCCAGAGTAACCACCGTGTGCAGCACGGACAGCAGCTAGATGGCCTGGGAGTGACTCAGTAAGGTCCTGGTAGGTTGTCACAGGTATCTGGCGCCATGCTGACTGCAGTGCGTCCCACAGCTGCTGGAGGGTCTGTGGGGGAGGATCCATAGAGTGAACATGGTCATCGAGGTGGTCCCACAGATGCTCAATAGAGTTCAAGTCTTGGAAATCACCGGGCCATTGTAGTACTTGGAAGTCTTGGTCATGCTCCTCCAACCAATGCCGGACATTTCTAGCCATGTGACATGTCTGGCTGGAGGATCCCATCCACCTCGGGGAGACAATCAGCATGTATGGGTGTACATGATCTGCAAGTATGGATTCACACCCAAATCAGTTGAGAGTGCCTTCCATATGGATGAGAGGGTCCAGAGAATGCCACGAAAATGTGACTTCCTTTATGAGCTATGTGCTACTTCAGTTGAAATTAGGACGTGGTCATAATAATGTGACTTGACTATGTAGTATTCGGCACCAAAACACATCGGTTATCATATATTAGGTTGACAAGGGGACGAGATTGAAGTTGGCTTCTTGTTCCGGCTTCATTTTCCAGCAGTCATCATAAACTTATGGCATACCGATGCCGCAAATGTGGACCGTACACCACAGGCAAAGCAAAACTGGAAAAAGGGTGTGAGCATGTAGGCAACCTCACAAACCTCGTTTCGCAAGAAGCTAGCTGAGCACTTAAGAGTGAACTTTGAAGGCCTGGCGATATTTTGTATCAGCCACAATAAGATCATCATCAAAACTGTTTCCAGCTCATATCAGTCAAAACCTAAGCCAAGTCTAGTCAAAGTTGTGTTGTCACACAGCAGCTTTGCAGAGAATCCAGGTCCAAGCCCCTAATGAGCAAGCCAAGGGCGACAGTGGCAAGGAAAACCTCCCTCAGAGCAGGAGGAAGAAACCTCGAGAGGAGCCAAGACTCAAAAGGGGAACCCATCCTCCTCTGGTCCACACCGGATAGCGAGACAAGCGTAAAGACAATATAAATAGGATCAGATTTTAGAATTATAAGCAGTACTGAATAGAGAATACTCTAATAGCAGCATTGTCAGACACCAGGATACACAGACCCCAGGGCAAGCGAGTCAATAAATGCAATGCAGGCTTGTTGGTTATAGGTACTGCAATCTGAATGGCAACCTAATGTCCTGTTGTTCCACCTCCTCTCTCTCTCTCTCTCTCTCTCTCTCTCTCTCTCTCTGCAGAAGCACCTCATGACTAACGATCTTCCCTTCAGGGTTGTTTTGGGTGAATAAGTGCTGTTGTCTAATTGAAAGAATGAGTTTCATTGTGGCCTGATCTGTTTTATAGTTCTGGGAGGTGATCAGTGACGAGCATGGCATCGACCCAACAGGCACCTACCACGGGGACAGCGACCTACAGCTGGACAGAATCAGCGTCTACTATAACGAGGCTACAGGTACTGCCCTAGAACACATGTACAGGCAGATGGGCTGGAGATGCACTCACATATACAAGATATTTAAGGGTATAAGGTGCTGTATAGCCATAGCTTAAATAGAGTCACAAAGCAGTTAGACTTGTTTTTACTGTAATAACTTATGCTGTTACTGCTATGAGAAAACAGTGCAAATGTTAAACCCTTTTACATGGCTTTTTATAATAATAATAATAATAATAATAATAATAAAACACTTTATATGGCTTATAATAATAACAATAATAATAATAAAACACTTTATATGGCTAATAATAATAATAATAATAATAATAATAATAATAATAATAACAACAAAACCATATGGCTTTTTATAATAATAATAATAATAATAATAAAACAAATGGCATTATTTTCATTAGTGCTGTGCAGAAAACATTCTAAACTGAAAAGCAAAACCTTCATTTCATTGTACTGCTATGAGTCTTTGCTAAAAAGCAATTAGCAGCAATTTGCTTGTTAAGAATTAAATGCTAAATTCGTGTCAGAGGTGAATGTAACACACTGTTAGTGTAATGTAATACCCAATTTTTCTCCCTAATTTAGCTGTGGCCAATTTCCATGGTGCTCATGATGCTATCGAGCTGGTAAAGTGAAGGCCACCACAGCATGTTTTTGAACTGCCGTTAATGCAACATCAATGGACAGTTCAGAATGCTTGCAGGAGAGCACTGAAGACCACTGCACATCAGAAGCACCACATTGCACAGCATCCAAAAATGTGAAACCATTGTTTTTGATGAAGGTGCACTCCATTTCGGCCCCAGTATTTTGTATCCATGCACTCAATTCTGAGCATTGTTCAATTTCACTCAGCATTTTGCCATGACTGCAATAAATTAAATACATCACCAGAACACCAAAAGCCATAGTAGATCACATGTGGCTTAAAATGCAGAGATAGGTCGCCAGGTCTTGAAAATAACTAAGCACTAATTGTCTGTCATCTCAGCCAACATTTTTGGCTAGCATGTTTAGCTGTTAATTGGAAGGCTGGCAGATTGAGCCCACCCAAGGATAACAGTGACGATGTAAATATAAATGATGAATGATAAAAGAACTCAAAAACAATATGCTTGCGAATACTTCATTAAATTATACCAAACAAAAGTAATCCATAAATGATTTTGCAAGTTTGTTGTTTTTTTACTGTATCTGCTACATGCATTGCATTGCATAACAGGTCCGGTTTACGGTGGCCTTAATAGGCAGTTACATCAACTCAGCCAGCAAATACCTGCTTTCGCTAGCATTAGCACTAGCTGATGACAGAAAGGGAGGGCCATCCAGAAACAGAAAGGCCAATTATGCTCTCTTGATGTCCTGGCCTTGTATGTAACTGGACTCATGATCTTCCAATGATAAATTCTTAGATGCGTCATTTGGGAGCCGATCTTAACTAAAAATAAAGGTTTCATGAGGAGCCTCAAGAGAAAAAATACTTTCGTTGGTATAAAGCCTTTACAGTATGTGGAGGTCCTTTAAACATTCAACTCTCATTTACAACCCCAAATCGGCAAAGATGGGACAATACAGAAAATATAAATTTCTTACATTTACTTTGCCTTTTATTTCATTGCAGACAGTATTAGTCCAAGATATTTTGTTTGTCTGATCAACTTCATTTCATTTGTTAATATACATCCATTTTTGCATTTCAGGTCTTGGGTCATTTAGAGTTAGTGATGAGGTGGAAATACAAAATAATGATGTGATTTCAAAAAGGTAATGTTAACAGGTGATTGTAAACATGATTTGATACAAAAGCAGTATCCATGAAAGGCTGTCTTTGAAGAGGAAAGAGGGGCAGAGGAACTCAAGTCTGTCAACAAATGTGTGAAAAAATATTGAAATGATTGAAATTATTGATTACTGAATTACTGATTATTAAATGTATGTATTAACAATGTTCCTCAAAGGGATTTCTCCATCAACAGTGCATAATATTATTAAACGATTCAAGGAAATTGTATGATTTTCAGTGCGTAAAAAGGGCACAAGCCTAAGCTAAACACGCGTGATCCCCAGTCCCTCAGATGACACTGCATCAAGCACCATCATTCAACAAAAGCTGATGTAACCTAACGGCCAACGGATTACTTTTGTCAAGGCAAACCTTTGTTAAGCACTATAAGGAGTTACATTCACACATGCCACTTAAAACTTTACTGTGTAAAAAAGACGCCTTATGTTAACCATCTCCAGAAACACCGTTGACTTCTCAGGGCTCAGAGGCATCTAGGATTGATCATTACACAGTGGAAACTTATAGTGGTCAGATGAATCAGTATTGGACATCATGTGCTCCAGCCAAAGACGAAAAGCATCATCCACACTGTTATCAGCAACAAGTCCAAAAGCCAGGGTCTGTCATGGTATGGGGTTAATGTGTCAGCACCCGTGGCAAAGGTAATTTACACTTCTGTAATGGCAGCAATAATTCAGAAAGGTACATTGAGATCTTAGAGCAATATATGCTGCCTTCAAGAAGACATCTTTTCCAGGGACATCTATGCAGTTTTTATCAAGACAACAAACAACCACATGCTGCACGTTACAAAGGCAAGCCTGCAGATGAACATGGTATGTGTACTGGACTACCCGACCTGCAGTGCCCAATAGAGAATGTGTGGAGAATTTTGAAACAGAACTATGACTCTCTACTGTTGCACACCTTAAGACATATTGACAGGAAGAATTGGACAAAATAACACCTGAAACATTTTGCTTGATGTCCTCGGTGCAAAAACGTTTTTTAAGCATTGTGAGAATGGCAACATTACAACGTGGTAATGACTTTACTGTACCATGTGGAATGTGCTGCAGGCCTGAAATACAGGAATGGATGTAGATTAACATATGAAGTTGACCAGACAACACATGAATGATCTTGAGTTCATACTGCCTCCAATAAAAGAGTCAAAGTAATGTCCTAACGTTTTCAGACTTTTTCTGATTTCTGTACCGAAATGGTATTTGTAGTATGTAAAACCCGAAGGTTCTTTATGGAAAAAAATGGTTCCTCGTGGTTGTGCTCCAAAAACATTTTTTGACGTCTTTAAGAGTGTCAAAAAGTAATTCAGCGACATTGCATTCCGCAGTGCTTTCAATGCAAAACTAAATGCTAAAGTCATTGCATTTTTTCGTATGACCACAAACTCTTCATTACATTCAAGGTTGTGTAGGAGTCGAATCACAATGAAATGTAATCACTATCCAATCATGACCTGNAATAATAAAACACTTTATATGGCTTATAATAATAATAATAATAATAATAACAATAACAATAATAAACCCTTTTATAAGGCTTTTCATAATACTAATAAAACCCTTTTATATGGCTTTTTATAGTAATAATAATAATAATAATAATAGTGATAATAATAACAATAAAACCCTAAAACCCTTTACATGGCTTTTTATAATAATAAGAAGAAGAATAATGATAAGAATAAAACCCTTTAATATTATTTTTTATAATAATAATGATCATAAAAACCTTTAATGTGGCTATTTATTTTAACGACAATAATAATAATAAATAATAATAATAATAATAATACACTGTAATTATTCTACCCTACAAAAAGAAACACAAGGAATTTTGCACAACTTATATTAACATCTTAATAGGGGACTATAGGGGGACTTCAGAATGTAACAGTAACTTTATAGGAGACAGAAAAACCCCTTGAACTCCTGTAAATATGGCTCAGAAATCTAATAAATATAATTTAGGCCATTCCTGTGGTCAATTCATCATGAAAAGGAAAGGAAAAAGCTGCACTCTCTTCTTATGACTGCGACAGCATGTTTTAAATGAGTGCTGATACTCTCTGGTGGAGCCATAAGTACAAGCTTAGCGCAGCCAAATAAGACACCTCTTCTGCTTCATTAGGAGACCTCATGAGACTCGCATCTCTCTGGAATGTGTGCAGTTCTGTGTACTGAGCTGGTGTATTCTTTTTCTCTCCTGCTTTCCCTTCTCTCTGCTCTGGAGGAGGTAAATATGTACCTAGAGCTATCCTAGTGGACCTGGAACCTGGCACCATGGACTCTGTCCGCTCTGGGCCCTTCGGACAGATCTTCAGACCCGACAACTTTGTGTTTGGTGAGTCACTGGAGGGAGAGGATACTAGAGATCATTCCGTTGTTCTTAAGGCATTTAATCTGATTCTTTATTAGAGGTTGTATCAAGTGCAAACTTCGTTTAACCCAATGCAGAGAAAGAAATGGTTCAGTTTGCTTATCAGTTTATGCTTATTAGATAGATAGCAAGATAGATAGATAGATAGATAGATAGATAGATACTTTATTGATCCCGAAGGAAATTTAGCAGCCAGTAGCGGTTTCACAAGAAAACAGCACAGTAAAACATCAAACAAATACAATTACAGATTAAAAGTGTTGTGCAGTATGAAAAAACCTAAATGGGTAGGTACCGGCAGCAGTATTATTACCTGTTAACTATACACTATAAACTATAAACTATACATAGTACAGGTCACGAGGATAAATATATAAATATCTCACTTCGCAAGGAAGCAAGAAATATTGAGTAATATGAGTGTCTAAAGTCTGTCGTTATTGAGTTCACTATCTATAATTTTGGGTCCGCAAACAAATCCAAGGATATTTCTCTTGGATACTTTTTGATATCTAACCAGACATTAATTACTTGCTTGTTCAGTAACTTTGATGCAGTACTTTCTCTAGCATAAGGCCTTTTGTGCCCTCAAAGTGTGTATGCTGGCTGCACCACTAGGGGGCCTGCAAGCAGAGGCTACAAGCCATTCTTTTACACAGTCGAGTCACATTATTATAACCACAGTAACCACCAGTGACAGCATGAACAGCAGCTAGACAGGCTGGAAGCGATAGGGTCCTGGTAGGTTGTCATAGGTATCTGGGGCCATGTTGACTGCAGTGCATCCCACAGCTGTTGGAGGGGGGGAGGGGGAGGATCCATAGACGATTGATCCAAGTGCTGCACATACCCAATTAAGCATACATAGATGCTTAATTGGGTTCAAGTCTGGGAAATTAGGGGGCCAGGATAGTACTTGGAAGATGCTCTTCCAACCAGTGTCGGACATTTCTATTTGTGTGACATGCTGCATTGTCTTGCTGGAGGATCCCAATCCGCCCCAGGGAAGACAATCAGCATGTATCGCCCCATGGCAGCAATGAGGGATATGTGTGCAGACAGCCTGTCGCACACCTTATATACCCACCAAGCCAGCTCAAAACACGTGACTTCCTTCATGAGCTACAGCCTGCTGCCGTTCAAAGTAGGAAGTGGTCATAATAATGTGACTCGACTGTGTATGTGCAGCACTTGTTTTTAGTGGTGCCATTTAGTCACTCATGTCGAGATCAAATGCCAGGGCTGCAAGTCTTTAAATGTAGTATCTGACATTTAACAAAATGGATGACCTCATAATATAATATTTTCTTCACGTTTGGCTACAGGTCAGAGTGGTGCTGGTAATAACTGGGCTAAAGGCCACTACACAGAGGGAGCGGAGCTGGTGGACTCGGTGCTGGATGTAGTGCGTAAGGAGTCTGAAAGCTGTGACTGCCTGCAGGGCTTCCAGCTCACACACTCGTTGGGCGGAGGCACCGGGTCCGGCATGGGCACCCTGCTTATCAGCAAGATCCGTGAAGAGTACCCCGACCGCATCATGAACACCTTCAGCGTGGTGCCTTCTCCCAAAGTGTCCGATACAGTGGTGGAGCCCTACAATGCCACCCTCTCCGTCCACCAGCTGGTTGAGAACACGGACGAAACCTACTGCATCGACAATGAAGCCCTGTACGACATCTGCTTCCGCACTCTCAAGCTAACCACGCCCACTTACGGCGACCTCAACCACCTAGTTTCCGCCACAATGAGCGGCGTCACCACTTGCCTTCGCTTCCCAGGCCAGCTGAATGCTGACTTGCGCAAACTAGCCGTCAACATGGTCCCCTTCCCCCGTCTCCACTTCTTTATGCCTGGTTTTGCTCCTCTGACCAGCCGGGGAAGCCAGCAGTATCGTGCCCTGACCGTGCCCGAGCTTACCCAGCAAGTATTTGATGCCAAGAACATGATGGCAGCCTGTGATCCACGCCACGGCCGCTACCTGACAGTGGCCGCCGTCTTCCGTGGCCGCATGTCTATGAAGGAGGTGGACGAACAGATGCTCAACGTCCAGAACAAGAACAGCAGCTACTTTGTGGAATGGATCCCCAACAACGTCAAGACAGCCGTCTGCGACATCCCACCCCGCGGCCTGAAGATGGCAGTCACCTTCATCGGCAACAGCACAGCCATCCAGGAGCTGTTCAAGCGTATCTCCGAGCAGTTCACCGCCATGTTCCGCCGCAAGGCTTTCTTGCACTGGTACACAGGCGAAGGCATGGATGAGATGGAGTTCACAGAGGCCGAGAGCAACATGAACGACCTGGTGTCCGAGTATCAGCAGTATCAGGACGCCACGGCTGAGGAGGAGGGCGAGTTTGAGGAGGAGGCAGAAGAGGATGCCTAAAAAGGAGAGGGAGAGGAGGACGGAGGAGCAGGGTTTGGAGAGTAGTGCAGGGGTGTCGATGTCGGGTTAGGGATGGGACGATCTATCAAGATATCAGTGACCAAAATGATTCCGATATTTCTCAGTATTGTTAAAATACACTACAAATGTTTACAAAACACAAACAAATGCACTGAAATAACTTCACCACAGACAGACTTCTCATATTATTGCTGTCAAGACACTTTCAAACTATGAACTCCCTCCACCATGCTTTTCACAAACTAGCAAGCACATTGTACATTATGTGTCCTAGCTTGTGCTTGTGGCATGGCTATCCAAATTCAAATTAGTGGTGTGTCATTAAACCCGCTAACCGCCGGTCCCATCCCTAAATCAAATCCTGTAGGGCCACAGCCTTGCAGAGATTAGTTGGCTAACAATAGGTAGATTGGTAAACTCTGCAGTGCTGTTTGCCCTCCTGGACCTACGTTTGACACCCCTGGAGTAGTTGTGATGTAAGGGAGGAGGAAAATGTAGCAAAGCACATACGGAACCCCACCGTAAGTGTCCGATGAAGTAGAACTTAGCACTAGACAAACGGGGCCAAAAACAACCAGAGGAATCCTGAACGAATGTTCTTGAACACAGAATGGAAAACAAAAATCAAACGAAAGGACTCAACACTTGTAGGAATAGATTCTCATTTCCGTTTTCATTTCTCTTGTTTACTGATGTCCTCACTTCCTCCCAGGCTGAAAACAGAGGTCTGTTTTCTGGGACACGGATAAAGTCTAGTCATCCTGGTGGAGGTCATTGATCTTGTAATTCCATCCAAAACTAGGCTTGATCTGTGTCATGGAAACCAGCCATATGGTTTTGGCCAATTGGATCGCTGCCCCAGGGGCAGAGAACTGTTGGTTGGTACAGACTAGATGCCATCAGACGAGTAAACAGTTGATAGAGAAATGGGGGGAATGTTCCCTACAGAGGACATGAGTGTTCAAAGCCATTATTTTCCTTTTGTTATTCCTTTTGTTACAGTATTTGCTTGCTTTACTTTATAGACCGTCACGGAAATGTGAACCCTCCACCCTTAGAGCAGATACAAGAATGATTGTAGACGTTTGAATTCCTCCTAGCGAGAGCATTGCACTACGATGGGACGACTGTGCGGAAAGACGCCAATTCAACACGTCCTCCTTCACTGAGGATTACAGTATTAAGTCAATAGGTTTACAAGGTATCGAAGGCTTTGAAGGACAGGTCGAGGGAAGGCACGAGCTGAAGGAATGGTTCGGACTGAAAGTGTTCAGTCTTCCTACCTGGACGCCAACCAACGTCTGTAGGAGGAAGACATAGAGCGGTATTAGTGAAACTGGAATGCATTCAAAAAACTGGAAGGTTGGCTTTAGAGGGTCCAGAAGAATGTCGCTGCAAATTTGAGCACGGAACCCACGGAAACTTGGAACTTGCGTCCTGTATCTGAGCCCAAAGCTTTTTAAAAGTTGTTTTGACTTGTTTTTTTGTGTTTTATCTTTCATTATTGAGTGTTAGGAGTGTCCTTACATTTTATACGATTTCCTATTGGGAAAACAAAAAAAAACCTGAGCCTCTGGACAAAAAAATCAATAAAATCAAATTGAAACGTTAATTCATTTACTGTGTTTTTTCCTTATATAAAAATCAATACAGGCAAGCCAACGTTGTAGACCTTGGGTAAGTGAACCTACACTGAGTTAGCAAAGAATGACAATGGAGTGAAGACACTGGGGAAAGAAAGGGTTGTGTGCGACATACCACCCCGCGGCCTGAAGATGGCAGTCACCTTCATCTGCAACAGCACAGCAATCCAAGAGCTGTTCAAATGCATCTCCAAGCAGTTCACCGCCATGTTCCGCCGCAAGGCCTTGTTGCGTTGGTACATGGGCGAAGGCATGGGTGAGAGTTCACAGAGGCTGGGAGCAACATGACCGACCTGATCATTGAAACTTTAATTATTTTGTGGTGTTTTTTTTCCCACATAAAAATCAATACAGGCAAGCCAGCGTTGTAGACCATGAGTAAGTGAACCTGCACTGGATTAGTAAAGAATGACAATGGAGTGAAGACACTGGGGAAAGGTTAGGGTTGAAACCGGCCTAAACAGGACTACAATTTACTGTTATGCTATATTCGGTAATCCAGCATTGACTCCCTCGGCTTCAACAGTTCAACAGAATTTTTTGTATCCGTTGTCATCCATTGTTCTCTCACAACAATAAAAACCTCAAGACGGCCATCTTTGATATCTCACCCCGTCATCTAGGAGCTGTTCAAGCGCAAGGCTGTTCTCCCCCAAGGCATTGGTACACAGGCGAAGGCATGGATAAGATGGAGTTCACAGAGTCCGAGAGCAATGTGAATGACCTGGTGTCCGAGTATCAGCAGTACCAGGACGCCACAGCCGAGGAGGAGGGCAAGTTTGGCGAGGAGGTAGAGGAGGATGTCTAAAAAGGACAGGAGGATGAAGGGACGTGGGAGCAGGGTTTGGAGAGTAGTGCAGACGTGTGGATGTCAGGTTTATCAACTCCCAGTCCTCCATCTGGAGGATACCTGGACGGACGCCTGTTAGTCCTCTTTTCAGGATGAAAATATTATTTGTGCCATTGGCTCATGTCTGTGTCAAAAGACATGCCTATACTGCACGCCACATACTACAGTAGTGTATACTGAATACTGTATACGCCCCCTGTGTGTGGTATACAGTACAGTAACAAGTTCAGACCTACAGTGTAGTATACTAATACAGTCACATGACCAGTTACCTCACATTTACCTCAGAGCTGTTATTACTGTATCCACTGTTTAGCGCTAGCTGCTGCTAACACTGCTCAGTTCACCTGAAATACGTTTAGCCTAGCTGTTAGCTACCCTCGGCTGTTTCACTCTAAAACTGATCCTCTAAAGCGAGTTCATCTTTTATTAATCTTCAGACCTGTATATTTTAACTTTCTGAGGCTCATTCTGATGAAAACATACCCCACTACAATCACTACACCCACATTTATACTCAGAGTGGGCTGCGTTTTGCTCCCCAGTGTTACCCGCCGCCATTTTCTCTGGCTGAATCAGGCTGAGAGCTGGTGAGGCCGCGGTGCATGATGGGATACAGTACACCATGAAGATAGCTCCCCCTGTATACTAGAAACTCTGACTGGAGTAGAACACCATCCAGGTATCTCCAGTACACTACAGATTTACAATTTGGTCATATACTGCATACTACTTGGATTTAGTACATGAGTAGTATGTAGTATGCCATTTTGAATACAGCCAAAGATTTTGTCTGTACAGCCAAAATAACAGCGACTAGCCAGCTAAACAGCATTACCCTCTGTAGCTTAGCTCGTGCAATACAGATTTCCTCTTGCAATAACTCTCAATAACACAGTGAAACATCTAGTTCTCTGTATCTGTATCTTTTTTTTGACTAAAGTCTTGAAGGATTAACTTTGACCTCTCACATTAACAGTGTGAACATAAAAACTCACACTGCTGCACAGGCTGCCAAACAAATGTGATGGCTGCCACTATGTTGTCTAGGATGCATGAGAAATAAAAGTCCTCTTTTCAGTGAATATGTGTGAATTGTCTCATCAACACAGGTACATAAGCATGAACAATGACTATATACAATGAATTTAGACGAGGTATGAGAATAAGGAATTCACAACAGTTACATCGTGTAGGCAGGTTTACAACAGATAATGAATACGTAAAGTGTTGTTTTAGATGGAGCCCGCCTTAAAGTAGAGAAAGCAAAATAGTCTCTTCTTTACTACAAAAGTAGTCCATCAGTCAAGTCTTGTTTGGTGTCTAAAGTTTGCTAAATTAGTTTGGAGCTATAATGCTAATATAGCTAAATAATAAAACTTAACCCTCACCTATTTGCATCAATGTGTCATCTCAATCAAAGGCACTTCTACAGTCTGTTGGGGCCCTAGGTGAAAATTCACAGGGGGCCCCTATAAACCAGCGTTCATCAATGTTATGTTATAAATAATCTGACACCAACACAAAAGTGTGAAATGTAAACATTTGTTTATTTTCAAAAGTTTACATTACTATTATTTATCTAATGAATATCTAAGCTTCAGTGCATCCCACAGCTGCTGGAGGGTGCGTGGGGGAGGATCCATATAGCGAACACGACAATCGAGGTGGCCTTATAGATGCTCAGTTGGGTTCCAGTCTGGGGGAATTAGGGGGCCAGGGTAGTGCTTCGAAGTCTTGGTCATGCTTATCCAACTAATGTCGGACATTTCTAGCCGTGTGACAAGTGGCACTGTCTTGCTGGAAGATCCCATCCGCCCCAGGGAAGACAGTCAGCATGTATGGGTGTACATGATCTGCAAGGATGGATTCATACCCAAATCGGCTGATAGTGCCTTCTGCATGGATGAGTGGGCCCATCATCAACATTCTGAATTGAATTATGCAGGAAGCGGTGGAGTTCCCCTTTAAGAGGAGCCATGCTGTGGGACACGCCCCCTTTTTTAGAGGGAAGCAGAACGCGCGGGGAAACTTTTCAACCAAGACGAGGTTCGCTGTGTAAAAGCGTTTCAGTTTTTTTTTTTAAATCCCAACGATATTTACCTTTTTTCTCTTATTTATTTATTTGTTTTTATTTCTCTTGTTTGTGTATTGTTTTTTGCCTCTGTTGTTATCTCATAAAATAAAATAAATAATAAAAAACAACGTGATTTGTTTATTGTCCAATCAAAATACCAAATGTAATCAGTGACGTGAAACTCAACCAATTGGGTTTGAGGATTCTGTACGGCGTTTACCGAAGTAACCAATGAGCAGCGGCGTTTACGTTTAGGGCGTGTCTTAATGTTCAGGAAGTTAGTTTT
Source organism: Semaprochilodus insignis (assembly GCA_034552555.1). NCBI lineage: Eukaryota > Metazoa > Chordata > Actinopteri > Characiformes > Prochilodontidae > Semaprochilodus > Semaprochilodus insignis. Next base: position 10,783,212 of record CM067479.1, on the reverse strand, counting down.
CGCTATCACTGCTGAGGGGTAAAGTATGTTAATTCTTCACCAGTTTAAATCGATTGTGTGCATTTTTATGGTGCAGATTAGCAAATGCTGAAGTGTAAATTATTTGCATGTTTGTACGTCTTTGTTAATCTACGCAGGTCTGATTTCTTTATCGCTCGGATTTGGGTTAGCAGGTAGCATGTGTTCATGCTAAGTAGCTCTGGCTTACTGTTTAGCTGCTGGTCCAATGGTCCAGAATATACCCTCAGAGTGTTTATGATCGGAGTGCAGTGCAGCAGAGAACTGACTGAACTTTGAACGCAAGCTAAGCTAAGTTAGCATCGCTTGTTATTCAGTTACCGGACTTATGCAAGCTGGACTTCTTATTCAAATTTCCATTTCCACCTTAAATAGAGCAGTAGTTGACTGCACTGTGTGTGGAGCGTACAGGCGCCAGATTGTAACTACTGTTCTATTTAAGGTGGAATTCCACCGTTTCATTTTCAAAAGCTCTGTAAAATTCAGTGCATGGGATATGAACAAAACCCTTCAGAGTGTTTTGATGTGAAATAATTTAGTCGCAAGTTGCAAGTATTATTATAAGTATTATTATAAGTATTATTATAAGTCCCAGTGAGTCCCAGTGGTTGTAATACAAATATAGCTGTTTTATATTACTACCCAATACCACATGTGAGGTTTTATATGTAATGCTGAAATAATGATAAATCTGTGGGGGAAAAAATGAGGGACTAATTTGTCATTTTATGGCGAAACTTTACTACAAAACACCTGTAAGACAACATCTCGGACATCATGCGGTGTGTTTATAACTCTTTCATGTCGTAACTTCAGGTGAGGGAGTTTATGGAGGTGGACGTCTGGTTCCATTCACTACCACTTTGAACAGTTCTGTATATGGTAAGTTTCTGTAGAACAGAGCATTTCACACCAAAACACTCTGAATGATTTTGCTGACATGTTTGATTAGGAAGAAATTGCAAAAACTTTGGTGGAGTTGCCCGTTCTCTGCTTAAGCATCAAAGATGCCTAAGTTTTTACAGAGTCCATGCATTTTAATTCATGTTAAAGCTATCATTGCCATATGCACTGATGTCACTTTCTCCAGAACAGAATAGAGGGTATTCAAGCTGCATGGGATGGATTATCACAGGACACCATTAGGAACCTCTACAACTCCATGCCGAGAGTCTGACATGCTGGGTTAGCAAACATGGGGGCTCGATGCCATACTGAGAGGCACTACTTCTGTATGTGTAGCTCAATAAATATTGTCTATATTAGTCTAAATCCAATACGTCCTTCAGGATGGAACTACTATATTTTTTTGGACAATGAGTGTATTTGCTTTTCTTTTCTTTCACTTCCGTCCTGAATTCTTGCTGAATCTATTTGTAGCGTCAATCGCACCACCACTGTTTCACATTGTAGATGTTTCTGTGTTTTCACTGAATTGACGCTGAACACTAATGCTGCCACTCAATTAGTCCTTCTGCCACTCAATGGGTGTAAGCGCCGCCAACAGTGACATCACATGTCTACCCTCTATAGCTAATCACTGATTCACTGATTTGCTTTGGGTTATCACTTCAGTCTCTGTAGGTGCAGGTCCGCATGGATGCAACCCAGCAGATAGATGACTCCTTCTATGACGATGACACGGATGAAGAAAAAGAACAGGATGGAGGAAAGAAAGGAAGAGAACCACTGGCTGCACTGAAAGTGTTCAAAAATGATTACATCCCAGAAACAGGTGAGCATTGGAGCAGTCATGTCAAACTGTAGCTTAGTTGTAACTTTAAAACCACCTTCTTGGCTCACAGTCCATCTTATCAGCTCCACTGACCATATAGGAGCACTCTGTAGTTCAACAGTTCCAGACTGTAGTCCATCTGTTTCTCTGTATACTTTATTACCCTGTTCTTCAATGGTCAGGACCACCACAGGACCACCACAGGGCAGGTATTATGTGGGTGGTGGATCATTCTCAGCACTGCGGTGACACTGACGTGGTGGTGGTGTGTCAGTGTGTTTGTGCTGGCGTTCATCCGTTCATAAACCGTTCATCTTGGCACTGACCACGGTGCCTCCACACACAGATTCCCTGGTCGTCTCCACCAAGACAAGAGCAAGACTCGTCACTGAAGATGACCCGCTGCCATTCTGAATCACTCCATGCCAGTCTGGCACAATGCCATTGTAATCCTTGGAGACGTCGACGTGGTGTTAAGGGCAGTCGTCGTAACGGTCTGTGTGCATGTAGTCCCGCATTGTGCAGCCGCCTGCTAATGGTGCTGGTTCTAACAGGATGACTCATGGAGGGCATCGCTGCTCGCTGATTGTCCGCAGTCGTGGCTGTTGGGTCAGTCAGGTACAACGATGCCTAGCGCATGGTACACGAGTGGCCAAGTGTGAAACTTGCATCATTCGCATGTCTCACCATGTCAGACATACCCACCAAGTTTCATTCCTGTCGTTTGGTTCCTTCTGGGTGTGGCTATTAGTGCAACTGTGCTTTTGAAGATGAGTTTATGACAAAGCTGCAATACAGAACTGTGTCATGAAATCTGTACAAGTATTCTATTCATATAGTGCAACCTCAGTCTTCAAGTTTCTTAACTCTGTCTCTCCTCCACAGAGGTGCCCCTCTACCAGGGAGAGAATGTTTTGGGCCGTGACCCCGCCTCCTGCTCTGTTCCACTACAGGCCCGTTCCATATCCAGCCGTCATGCTGTCATTTCCATCTCCTCGTTCTGTGACAAAGACCATCGCCTCAGTGGAGGCAGTGCCACTGAAGCGCTGGTGTGGGACCTGGGCAGTTTGAACGGCACCAGGAAGGGCCGGATTAAACTGACCCCTCATGTGCGTTATGCTCTGACGGAGGGGGACAGCGTGGTGCTCGCTGACCTGCCGTGTCAGTACATCAGCCTGAAAAGCACAGAGAGAAAGACAAACACGGCCTCACCGAAGGAGAAAGAAAAGGCTCCGACACCCGCCAGAAGTGGGATGGGCAAAGGAGTGGAGAACGGGGGAAAGAGGAGCGAGTTACCACCTGTGCCATTGTGGGGGGATAAAGAAACAAATCTCCAGTCACCTCAGAAGACCCCCAAACAGCCCGAGCAGACACTAGTGCCTGAGTCTGACTCTGACTCAGAGGGAGAGAGTGGAGGACGGAAAGAGAGGAGAAAGTTTTTGGGTAGGTGGCGAGACGGATTTGGGTCAAATTTCCAATTATTCTGCTTATTAAGGCCACAGTTATTACATAATCATCCAGGGGCGGAGTCACGGAAGTGTCTAAAGCCAGGAAATATTTCTAAATTGTTATTTTATTTATTTTATAAGTTCAAATAGTTTATCTTAAGACTTTTCTAAGTTTCTTTCCTAACCCTTCTCTTAAGAACAATTATAAGAGTGAGTGGTATATATGTGCTTCACTGGTGGATGAAGTACACAAACCTTGTAGTGGAGTTAAAGCAGAGATACCCAGGGTAAAATTTGCCTCCAGTGTCAGTAGAAGTTCCTCCCTTTAGACCTCCACTGGAGTAACAATACTAAAGTATTTACCTTTAAATGTACTTAAGTATGGAGAGTAACAGGAGCATGATTTATTATGGCTCTAATGTCCGATTATCATTTCTGGAACAAGACTCTTAATCAGCTCAGTGTAGGTGAAGAGACTCTAGCGTCTCTCAGTCCACCAGTCTTTAATAGAAGATCATTAATTAATCTGACACTGACGTCTATTCAAATCATCATCAGCACAGAACACTGAGGGAGAACAGTTCCTATTAGCTAGAACCAAGCCCTGTCCAACAGCTCAAAACAAAGCGAGCGCTATTCCCCGTTTGGTGGACTCGCTTCACACTTCTTTCGTTTTGATGATCCTCAGGCCCCGACCCTCAACACAGTCCACATTTTAGCTATAACCTAACTTACAATACATGTAATTACATACATCATCAAAAGAATGGTTGCACCCAGAAGGAAGTGTGTAACGCAACATACCAGACGTCTCGGCATGGAGTTGTAGAGGTTCCTAATGCTGTCCTGTGGTAATCCATCTCATGCAGCTTGAATATTCTCACACAGTCCGTCTCCACCAAGACAAAAGCAGGACTCGTCACTGAAGATGACCTGCTACAGTTCTGAGTCACTCCATGACAGTCTGGCACGACACCATTGCAGTCTTTGGTGATGTTTACGTGGTGTTAAGGACAGTCGTCGTAACGGTCTGTGTGCATGTAGTCCTGCGTGGTGAAGCCATCTGCTAATGGTGCTGCACTAACAGGGTGACTCATGGAGGACATCACTGCTCCCTGAATGTCTGCAGCCATGGCTGTTAGGTCAGTCAGGTACAGCGATAATACCCGTCCTTGGTTACGTCACTTGGCGGATAATTCCTTCTGGGTGCAGCTATTCTTTTCTGTTGAGTGTAACTCTGTGGACCCTACAGGCACTGTGTCTCTGAACTATCCGCTCTGTCTCTCTCCCTTTATTTTCAGCTTCAGACTCGACATCTTCAGACCTGTCAAGCCCCACTTGCTCAACATTCCTGACGCCAGCAAACAAAGTCATTCCAGAAAGGTACTTTATCAAAACCTGCATATGAGACATTCAGTTTTTCTTTGAGCCTTAGGGGCTGTAAGTCCTGTCCACGTCTATGTCTGTGTTTCATGGACGTTAAAGCATAGAAAGATTGGATATGTGGTTTCTGACACTGTATGGTATACTGTGGGACAGCGTAGCTAAAAACAGTCACAGTGATGACAGTTATCATCCCCACTTTTGATGCTAATCGTTGGGGTATAAGCTTTTATTACTTGTTAGCTTCATTAACCTTGGGTCTTCAGTTCACTGTTTTGGCTGATCAACTATGTTTGGGGGAAGGTAAGGGGGAAACAGCTGTCTAATAATCTTATATATATATATATCAGATTTCCAGACAAAGCATAAGTCGCTTTGGGTGTTGAAGGTGATAGTAACTTCAGGCTCCTGCAGATGGCGCTACACGAGGATGATGGGGCTATAAATCCCTGCGGGGTGTGAGTGACAGGATACATAGATGGAGTGTCTGACCTTTGATGTGGCCTACATCCAGAAACGTCTCCAGTACATGTATGTATGTATGTATGTATGTATATTAGACAGCTCTTTCCCCCTTACCTTCCCCCAAACATAGTTGATCAGCCAAAACAGTGAACTGAAGACCCAAGGTTAATGAAGCTAACAAGTAATGAAAGCTTATACCCCACCAATTAGCATCAAAAGTGGGGATGATAATTGTCTCCAAGTCACCACTGGACACTTTCATATTTTCATCTTTCCCCAGTGAGGATGAAAGCTCCATCACCCCATCCTCAGAAGTGATGGGCAGGTTCATAAAGAAGGACAACCATGGTGAAGCATCCTCAGACTCCCTCAAACCTGGCCTCCTGAACTTCACCATGGACAGCGACACAGAGCGCGAGGAAGAGGAAGCAGAGGTGAGCAAGAAAGAGCCTGAAGTTAAGGCTGCTAACCCACCACAGGTTGATCCAGTCTGTCTCCATATGGACAGTGATACTGACGTAGAGGATGAGGCGACGGAGGAAACCAAGAGTCCAGAGATTAAAACTGTAGTCCCTCAAAAGGAGCTGGTTCCTCCAGCTGCTCACACCATGGACAGTGATACTGATGTAGAGGATGGAGCGATGGAGAAGACCAAGAGTCCGGAGATTTCAACTGTAGTCCCACAAAAGGAGCAGGTTACCTCAGCTGCTCTTATCATAGACAGTGATACAGATGTGGAGGAGAATGAGCCTGCCAGAACTGAAACCAGTCTGCCTCCTGAGAGCAAAGAGCAGAAGACGTCCACAGAGTTTCACATGGAAAGTGACACGGATGTTGAAGATGAAGATGTTCCTGTGAAGACAACGCTGGAGACACCAGTGCCCATACCTCCGACGAATCCTGTAGGAGAGTTCCACATGGACAGCGACACAGATGCAGAAGAACAGGAGAAGCCAAAAGAAGCAATGAAGCTGATCTCAGACAGTGATACTGATGATAACGATGACCCATTCAAACCTACAAAGTGTGAAACTGTGGAGAAGGCGAAGGCTCCACAGGCCAAAACGGTGCAGCCTGACTCCAACAGTGACACAGATATGGAGGATGGCATCGCAGCATCCAACTCTAAGCCACATAAGAACACTGAGGCTGCCCCAGATGCACAATGTGGAGGTTCAGCTAGGGGGCAGCCTCCTGCTGAAAAAGCAGAGGGTGAATTCAGGATGGACAGTGATACAGATGTGGAGGAAGAAGAGGAGAAGTTTGAGGAGATTGAACAGCAGGGACCAGGAACAGCGACAGGGATTATCCAGTCTTCCACACCAATAGGGGCAGGTGGGTTTACTTTACTGGGTTTTCAGTATTAGTAATTCTGTCTCTGACCCGAGGAGGTTCCTCTTTTGAGTCTTGGTTCCTATCAAGGTTTCTTCCCCTTGCCACTGTCTCCCTTGGCTTGATCACTAGGGGCTTGGACCCGGAATCTCTGTAAAGCTGCTTTGTGACAACATCTGTTGTACAAGGCGCATATAAATAAACTTGACTTGACAGTCTTTGTTCAGCTTTGTTCAGCTTTGACTGAAAATTAGGGCTGCACCAAATGTTCGGCAACCGAAATTATTCAGCCAAAAAGTGAAAAGACCAACTTTTCACTAACTAACTTAAAAACTTTTTCTAGTTCCCGGATGTAGATGGGACCCAGAGTCTTATTCAGATCTCTCAGCAAAACTGTTCTGGCCCAAATCTGGCCCACATTCCCTATTTTCATCTGGCCCTCTTGCCAGATGGGTTGACGGCACTGGGTTGGACTGCTCCTGGTAGCAAGATGTGTACCACATATGTGCCAGATTAGGGCCACACCTCAGCCAAAAGTAGGCAACTCGTCGTATCCGTGGACCAGATCGGGTGCGTCAAATGTATATGTTTTAAATGTGTGGACCTCTTGTGGCTCACAGCGGATTGCTGACAGTGAGCCAGCAGTGCCATGTCTTTGCCAGATGTGGCCCACATCCGCTTGCTATCTGGGATTAAGCCTATTTAATTTATGCAATTGTGAAAAAGTGGCCAAATTAAGGAAACACTGTGATCTGTGTCTCCGGTCAAATTATTATTATTTTTTTTGTTTGGATTTGGCTTCTGCCAAAAAAACTTTCATTCCGGTGCATCCCTAATGAAAATGCTTTCATGTATTTTCATGTCTTTGCAATCTTTCTCCAGGTTTGTCCGAAGAGGAGATGGAAACGCAAGTGTTCGTCAGTCCGTGTCAGTCGTTTAAACGTGAGTCATTTTTTCTGACACTATTTCAGATGTGTTCAAAGACTCCTTGCTTGTCCAGCACTTCCAAAATCCAGAGTACTAACGGAGTTACTGGTCCCATTTGCTGCACCAGCAGTCTCTACTTGTCCAGGAAGGCTTTCCACCAAATGCTGCTGTAATTTAATTCCCTTCAGTCACAGTGTTATTGAGGTTGATGGGGTTGGTGGTGATGTTAGTTCTGGTGTAGATAGTTCGATCTGGAAAACAAGTGGCTGAGTGCCTCATATCAGCGGTTCTTTATCCCCCCAACTCACCACATATCCTCAAGGTGTTCAGTAGAGCCCCGTCACTACTTTACTTCAAGTTGTCCCAAAGACTTTAGAGCTTCATCACTCCAACTCATCCAAAACCCTCCTCAGGCTCTCCTTCATTACTCCAACGTGATGATGATCTCAGGCATATGTGTGGCTCCTCTCCTTCTGCTGTTGTGTGTCTGTGGAGATTACATAGCTGTGGGCACATACGATGTCCAGTTGATTTTGACTGCACTCATGCTCACTCTCTCTCCCCTTCCCTTTCTCTCTGTCTCTCTCTCGCTCTCTCAGGACCAGCTGTCCCTTCTCTCCTCCAATCCTCTGTCTCCCCTGGAGGCCGCAGTCAGGACAGTGATGACTTCACTGTGGCCGAGACTCAATCCTTTGTGTCTGGCCCTCTTGCTGCGGATGCTACCCTGGATGAGACGCGACAGTCACAGCTGGGCCTCTCTGACAGCAGCCACCAACAGCCAGATCATGAGGACCCGTTGGAGTATGACTGGGCCCTGGAGCCCACCCAACCATTTGGTACCTTCAACCACTTAACTCTACTACTCAAAGCCTGGAAAGTAGGGCTTCACCTATCAGTTTATGTACATGAATGGTAGTTAAGAGATCTGTTAGCCTGACTTGTTCAACATTCCTCTCACGGTCAGGCAAAGTTATTCCAGAGTAGGCGGGAGAACACCTTTAAACATATACTGTATTGATAAAAAAGGAGCTGATGGAGAACTAGTAGGATGTTAACTAGCACAATTTGCTCAGTAATATTATTATTAGACATTTAAGCTGCAGTAGAGCAAATTCCTAGGGTCTGTGGTTTTCCAGTTGTAAAGTGGACAATACCCTCATCATCAAAAGAACAGCTGCACCCAGAAGGAAGTGTGGGATTGCAGTGCTATTGGGAAGATTTAGACTGATATGGACAATATTTATTGAGCTACACATACAGAAGTAGTGTCTCTCAGTATGGTGTCGGGCCGCCGTGTTTGCTAACCCAACATGCCAGACGTCTCTGCATGGAGTTGTAGAGGTTCCTAATGCTGTCCTGTGATAATCCATCCCATGCAGCTTGAATATCCTCACACAGTTCCTGCAGATGGTGCAGTAGGGGTGGAGGTGGAGTGACACCAGGCCTTCTGGACGTGTGATGACAAACCCTTCATCTTGGTCATCTCCACAAAGACAAAAGCGGGACTCGTCTCTGAAGATGACCCGCTGCCATTCTGAGTCACACTCTGGCACGACACCATTGCAATCTTTGGTGACATTGACGTGGTGTTAAGAGCAGTTGTTGTAACGATCTGCGTGCATGTACTCCTGCGTCCTGCAGCCGTCTGCCAATGGTGCTGGCAGGATGAGTCATGAAGGGCATCACTGCTCGCTGAATGTCCACATTCATGGCTGTTGAGTCACTGTGCGCATGCCGGACAATTTGTCGGTTCTCTCTCTTCGTGGTTCGTGTAGATCTTTCAGATCATTCGTATTCGCCTTCTTCTATCCCCTGCCGCCAACAGCGTGCTATGGTAGTATCCACACCACCGGTATGGCACGTCGATAAGACCATCTCGCTTCCCGTAGCACTACAATGTGACCTCTCTCCAACTCTTCCAACCGCTCAAATTGCTTTCGAACTCTTCTCTGAGACATACTTCACTTGCAAAGGATGCTACCAACACAACAGCACGAGTCAGAATGGAAAGCACGCGCAGCAGGCCGACCTTATATTCAGTCAGGTACAGCGATAAGGTCCGTCCTTGCTTATGTCACGTGCAAAGCAGAGCGTGAAACCTGACGTTTGCATGTCTCATGATGTCAAACCTACCCACCACGTTTCATTCCTGTCGGCTGTTTCCTTCTGGGTGCAACTATTTTTTTCACGATGAGTGTATTTCTTATGACATAACTCATCAGCTACTGTTAGATTAATTGATTTCAACCATGCATAATTCATCACTCGACAGCTTCCTCAAATGACACTGTGTGGCTGTTGTTTTTTGACCCCTAGTGTGCCTTTTCTCAAGCTAATTCTGCTCTAATTATTACTGATAGGCAGAGGAGCTGGTGCCGAAGCTGGGCAGAAGCAGCTGGATCTGGAGGCTACACAAGCTTACGCAGACGACCTGAACAAAGAGGAAGAAGAGCAAACCCAGCCACTGAAAAATGATGACACTAATGGAGTGCCTCTCACTTGTGAAAGAGGAGGACGGGTAGCGGAAGATGATTGGGAGATGGTAGATTCACATCCCTCCACTGCAGACACTCTGATCCTGGTCAGGAGCCCAAAGCTAGAGGAGCCTACTCAACCTTATGCTCTTTTTACTGCCCAAACTCTGCCACTTGGTGAGGACGAGGATGATGAGGAAGAGGAGGAGTTCAGCAGCAGAACTGGACCTAGACTCTGCAAAGGAAGCCAGATAGATGAAGAACAAACACAGCCTGTAGTGCCTGATGCGAACGTCCAAGTTGCCGTTGCTGAAACACTGCCTATGTTTGGGGAAGAGGAGGCACAGGAGGAAGAGCTCAGCTCTGAAATCATGTCTAGCAGGAGATCCCGTAGGGGACAAAAGGCTGCTAAGGTTGAGGAAATCCAGCCTCTTGAGCCTGATACTGGTGCTCATGTTGCTATTGCTGAAACACAGCCGATGGGCGAGGATGAGGAGGAACGTGAGGATGAAGAGAGTGAAACCACATCTAGCAGGAAACCTGGTGGAGGTAATAAGACTCCTCAAGTTGAGCCAACACAGCCTCTCGAGCTGGATGCTGACACCCATGTTGCTATTGCTGTAACAGAACCAATGGGGGAGGAGGAGGAGGAGGAACATGAGGAAGAGCAGCAAAGTGAAATCACAGCTAGTAGGAGACCCCAAAGGAGGAGGAAGGTTGCTAAAGTTGAGGAAACCCAGCCTCTAGAGCCTGATGCTAGCACAGATGTTGCTGTTGATGAAACACAGCCTGTGTGCAAGGATGAGGAGGAACCTGAGGAGGAACAGAGTGAAGCCACATCTAGCAGGAAACCTCGTAGGGGGAAGAAGATTGTTCAAGTTGAGCCAACACAGCCTCTCGAGCTGGATGCTGACACCCATGTTGCTATTGCTGTATCGAAACCAATGGGGGAGGAGGAGGAGGAACGCGAGGAAGAGCAACAAAGTGAAATCACAGCTAGCAGAAGATCCCGTAGGGGGAGAAACGTTGTCGAAGATGAGGAAATGCAGCCTCTGGAGCCTGATGCTAGCACACATGTTGCTAATGCTGAGGCACAGCCTGTGGTTGAGGATGAGGAGGCACAGGAGGAAGAGAAACAGGGTGCATCCAAGAGACCCCGCAGGGGGAGAAAAGCTGCTAAAGCTGAGCCTCTCAAGCCTGATGCTACTACTAAAACTCCTGTGGATGATGAAGAGGAGAAGGAGGAGGAGGCACAGGAGGAAGAGCAACAAACTAGCAGGAGAAGCCTAAGAGGAAAAGGGAAAGGGGTGTCTGGTAAGGGCAAAGGACGAGCTACCGCAGAGAAAGATGGAAAGAGGAAGAGAGGAAGAGTTTTGACAGAGGAAGAAGAGAAAAGCGAAGAGGAGGCAGAGGGAGAGAAGAAGGGTAGAGGACGAAAAAGCACAAGACACAAGTCTAAACAGCAGGAGGAGACGGACAGACTCAAGCTGGAGGAGGAGGAGGAAGAAAGAGCCAAGAAAGAAAGAGAGGAGCAAGAGCAGAAAGAACAGGAAGAGAAGGATCAGTTAGAGAGGGAGAGAGTCGAGCGTGAAGACAGAGAGAGGGCTGAACGGTTGGAACAAGAGAGGAAGGAAAATGAGGATAGAGAGAGATTGAAAAATGAAGAAGAGGAGAGGGAGAGGAAAGAAAAAGAGGAAAACGAGAGATTAGAGAGGGAAAGGAAGGAAGAAGAGGCCAGGGAGATAGTAGAAAGGGAGAAGAAGGAAAGAGAAGAGAGGGAGAGATTAGAAAAAGAAGAGAAAGACAGATTAGCGAGAGAGAAGAAGGAAAAGGAAGAGAAAGAGCGGATAGAAAAGGAGAAGAAGGAAAGAGAGGAGAAGGAAAGATTGGAAAAGGAGAAGAGAGAATTAGAAGAAAAGGAGAAGAGAGAAAGAGAAGCGCTTGAGCAAAAACTTGAAAAAGAAAGGAGAGAACAGGATGAAAAAGACAGATTAGAAAGAGAAAGAAAGGAACGAGAAGAGAAGGAGCAAATTGAAAAGGAAGTGAGAGAAAAGGCAAAGCGAGAAAAGAAAGAGAAGGAACAACTAGAGAAGGAGAAGAAAAAGAAAGACAAAGAAGACACAGATGGAGCAGACAAGGAAAAGGAAAGCGGACGCCCACAGGGAAAACGCCGAGCGGGACTTTTGAGGAAAGAAAAAGAACAAAAGGTAGAAGACGGAAATGGACAGAGTGAGAATTCCAAAAGAGCTAGGCTGGATAAGGACAATGAACTGGTAGAGACGGAAAAACAAGAACCGGAAGACGGGAAGGGGAAGAAAGTAAAAGAAAAAGAGGAAAGGGACGCGAAACCGCTCAGAGGTAGACGACCTGCCAGGAAGTCCACAGCGGTCCCTGCTGGTGCAGAAGAATCTGCGTCGATGGATGTTCCGGCCAAACAGACACGCTCGCGTTCAAATTCCTCCAACTCTGTCACTTCAGAGCGATCTACACCCTCTCTGGAAGACCGGAGCAAAGGCCGGGGCAGGGGCAGAGGGAGAAAACCTACTGAGGAAGTAGCCAATAACAGCAGGCCGGCAGGCAGGAGGAAAACAGCCACAGCAGCATCCACTAAGACTGAGCAGGATTCTGGTGCTTGTGCTCGCTCTCGCTCCAACTCAGGAAGCTCCGAGAGATCCAGCAGCAGCGCTGGAATCAGAGCAAAAGCAGGGAAAGGGAGGAAGAGTATGAAAGTGGAAAAGCAAGATGAAGGTTCACAAGGATCAACGGCTGCTGTGGGACGTGGGAGGGGAAGAGGCGGTAAACGACTGGAGGCAGGCAGTGTTATGGTAGAGGCGACTGAAGAGGCCCACCTTGAGAAGGAGAAATCAGACACGTTGTCTGTCAAAGAGGAAAGTGTTGTAAGCCAAACGCCCAGCAGAGGGCGCAAGAGGGGCGCTGATACTACCGTGCTGGCCGCAGAAATTCCTCAGCTCACTCCTAAAACCCCTCGGCGCTCGCTAACCGGGCAGGCCCACAAGGTAGAAAACACAAATACACCAAGTACCACTCAAAGGCTGTTTAGATCAATATACATAGCCCTCCTACACACACCTCCCACCCCAAATGTAGTCAAGTCAACCAAGCTTCTTGGCCTTATAGGTTAGGTCTTTTCATTCAGCGGCCATATTTGCCACCCTCCCCTTTCTTTGGATGGGGAGAGACCAGAATTCCCTCCTTGTGGTGTAACTAGCAAGCAGCGTTTATACCGGTAGGGTCCGGTTTTTCAACTCCCCGTCCTTTTAGTCCTCTTTTCGGGATGAACTATTTAAAATGTTCACTCACAAACAATATTACATGTGCCATTGGCTCACGTCCGTGTCAAAAGACATGCCTTGCATTTCATTGGTTTAACAAAGTCATGTGACATTGTGACTCGCCTACCGCATAACCACAGGTCAGCCCTCTAAATGCTAATCAATTAGTAAGCTCCCGTCTGACTCACAAATATCTTCCACCCCCCCCCCCTTTTATGATGTCCTCCTTTTGGGGGTGGGATGTCCCCCTTTTTGGGGATATGAAAATGGCCACCCTAGTCTCTGGTGCAAGGTTAATGTCATGGCCAAGGCCTTCAGCATCAAACTACATGCCTGAATCATTACCCACTTACCTGAAACAATGATGGGGTTGGCATCTGACACCATATGATGCACTGTTATCTATAAACATGGGTAAAACTGTATTCCAGAGCTTAAGTTTAGTTAGCTTAGTTAGCTATGCTAGTTAGCGGATACTGTTTTATCTGATAGTTGGCTGATGCAAAATAAATGAAGCCAGATAGGCAGGGTTACAGCTAGGAAGCTCAGCTGCATGTTCCTACATGGTTGAGTCACTTTATTATGACCACTTCCCACTTTCAACAGTGGCACAGCGTAGCTCATGAAGGAAGTCACGTTTTCGTGGTGTTCTCTGGGCCCACACATCCATGTGGAAGGCACTCTCAACCGATCTGGTATGAACCCATCCTTGCAGATCACGTAAACCCACACATGCTGGTTGTCTTCCCTGGGGCAGATGTGATGTCTAAGAGCATGAGTAAGACTTCCCAGTACTACCCTGGCCCCCTAATTCCCTAGACTTAAACCTAATGGAGCATCTGTGGACCACCTTGATCACCATGTTCGCTCTGTGGATCCTCCCCCATGGACAGCAGCTGTGGGATGCACTGCAGTGAGCATGGCTCCAGATACCTGTGACAACCTACCAGGACCTTACCGAGTCACTCCCAGCCCGTCTAGCTGCTGTCCATGCTGCACACGGCGGTTACTCTGGATATTAGCTGGTGGTCATAATAATGTTGACTGTGTAATTATTGGCCTTTACAGCAGGGGCTATGCTAGCAATGGCTATATTAGCATTAACGTTAAGTGTAGCGTCTTAATGCATGCTGGCAACTGCAGTGAAAGAACACAGTGAGTTCTGTTAGACTAATGATGCTGAGGGGTGCGGTGCTGTGCTATAGAATACTCCTTAACACAGTCTGGATGATGCTAATCTGATAGCTAGACGCTTCCATTATTGTTAAACACATTAGCCTTGAAAAACTGAAGAAGCAGACATCAGACACCAAACATGTTCTGGCTGATTGACTGCTGTTAGGGTGGAGGTGGAGTCGGGGGTAGTGTGGACAGTGCCGACCATTCCTTTTAACATCAAGTGCAAAAGTAATATTTTAACATGAGTCATGTTTTCAGAATCATAGATATCTCTCTGTTTCAGGTCTTGTTTACAGGAGTGGTGGATGAGGATGGGGAGAAGGCCCTGATGCGTTTGGGTGGTGGGCTGGCGAAGGGCGTGGGTGATATGACTCACCTGGTGACGGATAAAGTCCGTCGCACTGTTAAGTTCCTGTGCGCTGTGGCCAGAGGAGTGCCCATCGTCACCCTGGACTGGCTGACCAAGGTTAGAGATATTCATGTCTAGTAATGCACTAATAGACACATCTACAGCGTAATGATGTAGCAGTGTTGTGTTCTGCTTTCTGAAACCAGGGTTACTTCTGTAGTGACGGTGTAGCTGAGTTCCTCTTTCTTTCCCTCTTTCACAGTGTGGTAAAGCAGGGACCCTCCTGTCTCCTAACGAGTTCTTAGTGAATGATGCGGAGCAGGAGAAGAAATTTAACTTTAACCTGCAGGACTCTCTAAGAGCGGCCAGCCGTCAACCCCTGTTACAGGTACTTCGTCTGTCTTACGTCTTAACCCCCAACATCCTACACCTGCTCAGTGATTCAGCCACCGAAATATTCCAGCTGAAAATGGTCTAAAGTGGCGCTTTCTGTTTCCATCCAAGGTTTAAACTGCAGTCGCATGATAAAATAAATAAACAAACAAACAACATAAAGGTTGCAAGAGGTAGCATACAGATATTATATGTTTACGATAATTATGTTATTGTCTATGTAACTCAAAGCATTCCTTAGGGTTAGATAATAATACTTTTGTAAAATATGTTTTTGATTTCTTTTTAAGTGAAGTTTAAAGTCAGAGTCGAAAATCAGAATGTCAAAAATCAGAATGTACTTAAAGAGACACATATGTTAGGGAAACGGGCTACATAGGCGAAAAGTAATTGTGGACAGGACATACTTTTATTCTTCACAATATGAGTGTAAAAAAGTACCCGATCATCAGCTGACCCCCTCACAGCCTTTCGACACAGATATCTGAACTTTCTCTCCTGTATTAACTTCAGCCTAAACAAGCTAAAATGAATCATTAGTGGTTATTTTACAACTAGTCCAAACACCTATGATAAAAAAAGGAAAGTGAGGAGAAGAAAGGGGGTTGACTGCCAACAAACATGTGGAACTGGTGGTATTTGTTTTTGCTCAATGCTTGGTGTGTACAACAGTTCAAAGATGTGCTTGCTAGTGATGTGTTAAAGTTACACCATTTATCTTTCTTTAATAAACATAAACACAGACACAGTCGAGTGACATTATTATGACCACCAGCTAATATCCAGAGTAACTGCCGTGTGCAGCACGGACAGCAGCTAGACGGGCTGGGAGTGATTCAGTAAGGTCCTGGTAGGTTGTCACAGGTATCTGGCGCCATGCTGACTGCAGTGCATCCCACAGCTGCTGGAGGGTCTGTGGGGGAGGATCCATAGAGTGAACATGATGATGGAGGTGGTCCCACAGATGCTCAACTGGGTTCAAGTCTGGGGAAATAAGGGGGCCAGGGTAGTACTTGGAAGTCTTGGTCATGCTCTTCTAACCAGGCAGTGTATATTAAGGCTACTCTGAGATTTAAGTCCTGAGTGTCTTGTCTCTACAGGGTTATGAGATCCATGTGACACCCTCTGTGAAGCCTGAGCCATCTCAGATGAAGGACATCATCACCTGCTGTGGGGCACGCTACCTTCCCAAGATGCCCACTGCTCACAAGGTGACAACATACATAGTCAATTTCAGTCGTCATGATGCGTCTTAAAAAACGTGGCATGTCAGCTGGTTTGGTGATGCCACACATCGGTAGAGAACATCTGACAAATGTTTTCTTGGAAATCCAGGTTTAATAAACATTTGTCTCTGTTCTCTCTCAGGCTCAGATGGTGGTGGTGTCCTGCGAGGAGGACAGAACTCTATGTAATAAGGCCCTGAGTTTGGCCGTGCCTGTGGTCAGTGCCGAGTTTCTGCTGACCGGTATACTGCAGCAGAAAGTGGATCTAAAGACACATGCGCTCTCGGTTTCTCCCACAGCTGCTTCCAAACCTGCTGTCCAGGGCCGCAGAAAGTAGGCTGGTGCGATTGTTTTCCTGATAAGCTGTTATTCACTGTGAAGAGTCTAGTCATTTTTAAAGCTACACCTCAAATAAACATGAAAAACAGAAAAATATCTTTGTCTACATGAAGTTCTTGTGTGCAGTTTAATTTTGTCACCTGGCGAATGTAGCCCTGTTTCATTCTCACGAGTCAGTGAAGTTCCTCTCTTCCTCACGGTGGCCGAAGAGTATATTGACATGGATGTCTGTGAGACTCCACCCATTTAATCAATACACTCATCATCAAACAAACAGCTGCACCCAGAAGGAAGTGTGGGATTGCAGTGCTATTGGGAAGGAAGATAAAGGTTACCAGGAACAATAAATGATGATAAATTTAGACTGATATGATCAATATTTATAGAGCTACACCTACAAAAGTAGTGTCTCTCAGTATGGCGTCGGGCCGCCTGTTTGTTAACCCAACATGACATATGTCTCGGCATGGAGTTGTAGAGGTTGCTAATGGCGTCCTGTGATAATCCAGCTTGAATATCCTCACACAGTTCCTGCATATGGTGCGGTAGGGGTGGAGGTGGAGTGGCACCAGGCCTTCTGGACGTGTGACGCGTGACAACAAACTGTCCATCTTGGTGCTGACCACGGTGCCTCCACACACGGATTCGTTGGTCGTCTCCACCAAGACAAAAGCGGGACTCGTCACTGAAGATGACACTGAAGATGCGGGTGTTTTAGCTGGAAAATGCAAAAATGTGCAAGGCGGGCGCTCCTCCAGGATCAGGGTTGGGAACCACTGCTCCAGATTCAGAATTGCAAAACATTGTCAGTCAGGGCAACACAGAGGCGCAGTGGGTAGCACTGTCTCCTCACACAAAGAAGGGCCTGGGTTTGATTCCTGGTCAGGGTGTCTGGAGTCCTGTCTGTGTGGAGTTCCCCCTGTGTCTGTTGGGGTTTCCGCCCACAGTCCCAAGACCTGCAGTCAGGTGAATTGGTGGTGCTAAATTGCTCCCTAGGTATGAGTGTGAATGTGTATGTCTGTGTGTCCGCCCGGTGGTCTGTCCAGGGTGCCTGTCTTCTCCCCAGTGAGCGGTGAGATATGTTCCAGCACCCCCCGTAAGCAGCTAAGAAGCAAATTGCCTCCACTACAGCTCTCACTCATTTCACTGAGATCAGCACAGTAGAAAGGTGGGAAGCCGGCGAAGGCTAAGGCCGCATCACCTCTACATAAAACAAGCCATTGATGCTATTTTGTGCAGCTTGAAAGAACCAACTCCAAAAACTCATGGTAGCAGAAACAGCAAGCACGGTTAGCTTTAAGGATGGACGGCAATGGAAATTGTGCCACCATTTAGCCTGAATCCTCCACTAGATTGTGTCGTACTAGCACTGATTATGCCAGTCAGGAATGTGTTCCAATGACATGACACATATCCAGTGTCGATCAGACTCCCGGATACCAGATTGTCTCCCAGACTGCTGACTCACCGTCCATTGCGAAAGCCACAAGATGCAGTCTAAAGATCCATCATGTCCCGAATCCTGTGTCGCATCCCAGGATGAGTGGACCTGGATGATGTGGACCAGGGACAGATTTTCCTGGGCAAAATGAAGTCATGCTCTCTTCAAGTAAACAGTTTGAGACTCCAAACATGATTCGGAAGCCCATGTATCCATCATGACCTAGAGGGGCACATAAGAGTCAGTCATCAAGGACTGTGTGCCAGTGCCTCTTGATTCTTGGCGTCAACAATTACTTATGTAACAGGGTTGTTGGCAACAGCCAGGAGCCTGAGAGAGCAAAAACTGGCCACCATCTCAAGCAATAAAGAGAGGCACTAAGAGGTTTTCTTGCAGATGACTCCACTTATGGAGGTTCGAGCTACAAGGTCAGTGCCTCCAGCAATGAGTATTCCAATGTACAGACTCTTATCAGTGTCTCTGTGCATTTGTATTGGAGGAACTGTTTCTTAATCTGGGTAAGCCATCACAAAAAGCCACTCTCCTCTGCCATTATCCACTGAGCCTGAACTGAGCATGAAAGCAAAGACTCACAAGCATCAGTGAGCTCCCTCATTATACTCTTTGCAGTGCTGGGGTTGCTAGACTCTGACTGACAGACACGCTAGGCTCAGTGGTTAGCATAGGACAGCTAGTTAGGTGTAAATAAGCCCTATGAACTGAAGAATGGGTAAACAAGTTGGTTGCTCTTTAGCGTCAAAACAGCAAGATGCTCCTGTTTGTGCATGCATGGTCCACTGAACAAGGACCAGGGTCCCAACAGGGTTGCCACCTGTCCAGGATTTCCCTAGATTTTCCAGGTTTTTGGCCTGGTCTCTCCAGGAAAAACTAATTCCAGCAATCAAATCGTCCAGCAGCTGAAGAATTCTCATTTATTAGTGTTTCTCATGAAGTTTAAGCTTCTTATTTTTTCCTTCATATACAAAGAATGGGTTCACGTCAGCGTAGGAGTAATAGTTCAGGAAAGATGCACCTTGACATGTTCAGGCACTAGGCCACACTTCAGTGTAAAGAACTGAGGAAAATTAGGTTCTGTGGCTGAACTGATATCTGTCTACCTTGTGAGACCAGCTACAGTGGTGCTTGAAAGTTTGTGAACCCTTTAGAATTTTCTATATTTCTACATAGGTTTGACCTAAATTTGAAAACTTCATCAGATTTTCACACAGGTCCTAAAAGTAGATTAAACCAGATTAAACAAATAGGACAAAAATATTAAACTTGGTCATAATATTTTAACATAGTAAATTGTGGCCTCAATATATTTATTTGTGACCTGAATATGTTAATTTGTGTCCTCAGTATAGTACTTTGTGACCTCAGTGTATTTATTTGTGGCCTCCATGTATTAATTTGTGACCTCAGAATAGTAAATTGTGTCCTCAGTATAGTAAAGTGTGGCCTCAATATATTTATTTGTGACCTCAGTATATTAATTTGTGTCCTCAATATAGTCATTTGTGACCGCCATATAGTATTTGTAGTGATATAGTAATGTGTGGCTTTAATATATTAATTAGTGCCTACGATATAGTAATTTGTGGCCTCAACATAGTAAAGTGTGGCCTTATTATATTTATCTGTGTCCTCAATACATTAATTAGTGGCCCCTATATAGTAAATTGTGGCCTCAGTATATTTATTTGTGACCTTAATACAATAATTTGTGGCTTTAATATAGTAAACTGTGGCTTTAGTAGAGTAATTAATGGCCACAATACAGTAATTTGTGGCCTCAATATAGTAAATTGTGGTCTCGTAATTGTGGTGTAGTAATTACTGGCTTTAATATATTAATTAGTGTCCACAGTATATTAATTTGTGGACTCGATATAGTCAACTCCGGCTGTAATATAGTAATTCATGGCCACATTATAGTAAATTGTGGCCTTAGGGTCTCCGTACTGTTATGGCACTGAAGTGCAGTGAGATTGTGATGTGAGGCGGATGAAGCTCCGGGCTTTGCCGACCTCAGTCGAGCATCTCCGAGAGCTGCAGACGACGCATCCTGAGCGTCTTCCAAATGTGCAACCTCAGTCCTGAAGTGGGTTCCTCGGGAGGGGAGGTCGAGAAGGAGGTGGAGACGAAGGCGAGGACGAAAAGCGCTTGGACGGAAGAATCTGGACACCTCAGCCAGCTCATTTGCCTCCTCGTCGTTAATGCACGGCTCGGTGTCACGGTAAGAGAAAACGCTCGTGGACATTCGGAGCCGGCTTAAACGGGATAGGCTGGGGTCTGCTCCTGCAGGACACGAGGGGTTAAATTCTGCAGTTTTTTTCGGCGCTGTCTGGTAATTTTCCAGGTTGGGTATGAAAGCCTCAGGGGGGTCGGATTTGTTTAGATTAGCTGATTGCGTGTGCGGTTTGTTTGGTCTGGTGTCAGATTTGATGTTTTGAATTGATGTGAGCAGAAGAAGCGCGTACCGGCACTTCGTGGTGCATATGGAGCGCATCGACTGCGCAGTCAGCATGCAGGGCACGAAATACACCTATATACGCGCATTCATATCACTGTCTTACAGAACGGCAAATACCGCGTGCAAACATTCTGTATCTGGACTGTCCGTTCCGCCTTAAGAAGTGCATCAGTTTCATTCTGTATTGCAATTGTAAGTTCCACCTTAAATGGTTCAGCAGTTACATTCTGTATTGCAACTCTCCGTTCCACCTTAAATGATGCAGCAAGTACATTCTATATTGGCATGATCAGTTCCACCTTAAATGGTGCCTCTTAAATAGTACATCAGCTACATTATGTATCTGACCTGTCCATTCCACCTTAAATGGTGCATCAAGTAAATTCATCCCAATCTAATAAACCACATTTTTTAGCATTAGCTCTGGTTCCACCTTAAATGGTGGACCTTAAATTGTGAAGCAGTTAAATTGCAATTGTTGGTTCTACCTTCAACGGTGCATCTTAAATAGTGCAGGAGCTACATTCTGTATCTGAACTGTCCATTCCACCTTAAACAGCACAGCAGTTACATTCTGTATTGGCATTGTGTGTTCCATTTTTAATAATGTAGGAGTTACAATATGTATCAGAATTATCTGTTCTACCTTAAATGGTGCAGCAGGTACATTCTGTATCATAATCGTCTGTCCCACCTTAAATGCTGCATTCTAATGAGTGCAGCAGCTACATTCTGTATCTGAACTGTCCATTCCACCTTTAATGGTGGAGCATTTATATTGTGTATCGGCATTGTGTGTTCCACCCTTAATGGTGCAGCAGGTATATTCTATATTGGAACTATCCAATCCACCTTAAATGGTGTAGCAGTTGCATTCTGTAGATATCTGAACAACTCTGAGCCACCAGAAGGCAACTGCTGAACCATTTAAGGTGGAATGGAGAATTGGAATAAGCTTTGCCTCTCTTTTCTCATGTGGAGTGGGCGATTCCTCATTATGTCACTATGAGAAATATGTAGGGATGGCAAATATTTCTCTGACAGGGAGGATTTTGTTCTTGTTCTGGAGAGGGAGGGGAAAAGAGAGAGAACAGAATCAGAGAGGGAGGCAGACCAAGAGCTCGCGGGTAAGTCACACGCACACAGCCCGACCGCCCGTGCATATCAATGGACCCAGTGGAATGTCACAGCACAGGAGGACACACAAGCGTATGAGCTCCTGCAATTCCTAGACGGCTCCACACCCAGTTTGACTCAGCAGCGTATCTACCTGGTTTCTGATGACGTCAGGGAATAAAATAAGCCAAGGCTGTTCTCATAATCCTGCACGGTACATCGCTTGATCATCGTTATTATCATGTTTGCCTTTGCAACTCTGATATTGCAGAAGGTGACGATATGCAAATGAGGCTCTAATTAACCATTTTTTTGGGGATGTAGCCACATGGGAACTGTACGGAAGCATGCTTCCCCTACTTGGAAAAACACTACACGGTATGCCATAATAATAATTCTGTGTCTATGACTTATAATTACGTGATGAGTAATAAAGTCATAGTTATGGGACATTAAGACCCATTTAGGAGAAAGTAATGCATAGTTATAAGATGCAATGTTAGAATTATGAGAAGCTAAGTCATAATTATGATATATATAATCTCCTAATCTCCTAATAATAAAGTCCTGATTATGAGATATTAACTAATAATTGATAATCAACTAATAAGTGGTGACAGTAAGTGGTCATTATGAGACTGTGAGTCTTAATTGTGATAGAATATCATTATTTTGATAATTATGATAATTATGAGATAGATTATTCAAAGTCATAGTTATGAGATAACTCATAATAATGAGTAGTAATATAGCAGTTCATAATTATAGCAGTCATAATTATTAGATAGCAAGCCAATATGAGATAGTAGTCATGGTAATGAGATAGCAAGTCAGAATTATGAGATATTAAATCAATTATGAGATAACAAGTCTTAATTATGTAACAGCAAGTAATGAGATAGCAAATCATCATCATGATACGTCAGTTCGTATTTAAAGCAAGTCATAATTATGAGACAGCAACCCAATATGAGATAGTAGTCATAGTAATGAGATAGCAAGTCATAATCATGTAACAGCAAGCCATGAGATAGCAAGTCAGAATTCTGAGATAGCAGTTCTTAGCATAATTATAGCAACTCATATAATAGTGCAGGTCAGAATTATGAGATGGTAAATCAGTTCAAAGATAGCAAGTCTTAATTATGTAAGAGCAAGTAATGAGATAGCAAATCATCATCATGACATAGCAGTTCATAATTATAACAAATCTTAATTATAAGACAGCAAGTCATAATTATGAGATAGCAAGCCAATATGAGATAGTAGTCATAGTAATGAGATAGCAAATCATAATTATGTAACAGCAAGTCAGGAGATATTAAGGCAATTATGTGATAGCAAGTCATAATTAGAGAAAGCAGTTCATAATTATAGAAAGTCATATAAAAATTGCAAGCCAGAATTATGAGATGGTAAATCATAATTATGTAAGAGCAGATCATGAGATAGCAAGTCAGAATTATGAGATATTAAATCAATTATGAGATAGCACGTCTTAATTATGTAAGAGCAAGTAACGAGATAGTAAATCATAATTATAACAGCAGTTCATAATTATGGCAAGTTCATAATAAGTAGAGAGCAAGTCATAATTATGAGATATCAAGTCATAATTATGAGATAGCAGTTAATTACTATAGAAAACCATAAGTCATCATTATGAGATATCAAATCAAATATGAGATATTAACTAATACTCAAGAGACAGAAACTTCCATAGAATTGCATGCCAATGATGATATTGAGTATTTTTCATGCTTGAAAGGAGAAACATTTTTTTAACACTTCATATGTACACATGTAATATCTTTTGACTTTTGACTTTTTGCTATTATAAATATGGACAAACACATGTATTTGTCTATATATAAACTAAGATGCTTTAAAAACCTTGTTGGCAAAAAACAGGTGTGAATCTTAATTTCGATAAAATAATAAAGTCACAATGTTTGTAGGACAAACTGCAAATGGATGTTTTTCCCAAATCATTCAGCCCTTCTCTGGGCTGCTTTTTTAAAAGAGGCATTATACAGGGCAGCCAATCAAAACAAAGGTAATTTGCATATCGTTGCTGTCCAAGCAAAAACAAGTATCTCCAAAATGGCAACTTTACAGTAGAGGGCAAAAACTCATTTAACTTTAATGTAAGTCGATGGGACCAGACGTCTTTCCAAGCGAGTTTGGGCCGTTTCTGTTGGTCCATTCATCATGAAATTATTAGACAATGTAAGCGGCAGTTTCTGTGCATAAAATAAAAGATCAACAAAAATGGAGATACTGTGATGATGGACAGACAGACTGTGACGCACGCTGAGCTAAAAGCAAAGCTAGGTTTATTAAACAGGCTGGTAGCACAACACAGCAGCAACAAGATCAAAGCTGACATAACCGAGAGGGCAAGGACTGAGTCAGAGTAAGGAAATGAGCAGAAGTCAGAACCAGGCAAAACAACCAGACCAGCAACAGTATCCAAAGGGAAAAGACAAGTAAACCAGAAAGTCAACATAGAGTCAAACCAGGGAAGCTAACGAGAATAATAACAGGGAGAAACCGCTTGGTACGCACAAGAGGCAATACTTCGCAATGGATCAGTGGGAGAGAGGAGTATTTGTACAAACAGACTAAATTAGTTACAGGTGAAATCAATATTCTGGCGACTTAGATCTGAAAAGCAGAACAGGATTGGGTGATGGCGGACGTGATAGTGGCGTCCTCGGGTGGGTTATGGGAAACGGAGTCCAGGAGATCGGGGATGAGAGGAGAGCCAGCAGGCGTGACAGATACATGTTGGACAGAGGCAATAAACAGCTGTATTCAAGCTTGGGCACCGTGGTCAAATGACGTCTTCTGTTGATTTTTAGGGTGAAAAGAATTAAACACAGCCTCTACAGCAAAGTTATTGGGTTCCAAAAAATAGATTGGGGGCGGCACGGTGGGTAGGGCTGTTGCCTACCCAAAAAGGGGCCGGGTTTGATTCCATGGTTTGTTTCCGGGTACTCCGGTTTCCTTCCACAATCCAAAGACATGCAGCCAGGAGAACTGGCGATGCTAAATTCCCCACTAGGTGTGACTGTGTGAGTGTGTGTGTCTGTGTGACTGCCCTGTGATGGACTAGTGACCTGTCCTGGGTGTTTCCTGCCTTCCACCCAATGAGTGCTGCGATAGGCTCCAACAACCCCAGCGACCCAGAAGGATAACCAGCTCAGAAGATGAATGAACGCAATAGAGTTTGGACCCCCTTCCAGCCTTAGGACTTAACTCGTAAGGCCATAGAGTCGTTAATTCAAAAAGTCATTAGGAATTCTCAGATGATGACAATTCCACAGCATAATAAATTCTGTTGACTCTTCAAATGTCATGCTAACACTCGACAGCCATGACCTCCTCTAAATATCAAAGATATTGCAAGAAAAATATGGGATATGGGCCTTTTATATTAGGGGTTATATTCAGAATGCACCTCAGATGGATATTTGGGGCATGCTACTTGATTCTTCGTAGTGCTTGAGATGACCTAGACCCACTGTAACATGACTGGAATATGAAAAGTATCGTATTTGATTTAAAGAAGAGTCATTGTGAGAGCTTTGGACATTTCTGTATAAAGTTCATGGGGAACAGCAATAACAAAAACAGAAAATGATGCCTTTCTTAGTTATTAGATTTATTATCATAATTTTTAGTGTACTGTCACTTTAATATCGGAGGTCTGCACGCTTATGCTTGGTGGTGGTTTAGTGCGGGAGTCGGGGCATGGAGTTGTAGAGGTTCCTAACGGTGTCCTGTGATAATCCAACCCATACTGCTTGAATATTCTCACACAGTTCCTGCAGATGGTGCAGTAGGGGTGGAGGTGGAGTGACACCAGGCCTTCTGGACGTGTGATGCGTGACAGCAAACCATTCATCTTGGTGCTGACCGCGGTACCTCCACACATGGATTTGTTGGTCGTCTCCACCAAGACAAAAGCGGGACTCGTCACTGAAGATGACCCGCTGCCATTCTGAGTCACTCCACGACACAATTGCAGTCTTTGGTGACGTTGATGTTAAGGACAGTCTTCGTAACTGCCAATGGTCCTGGCAGGATGACTCATGGAGGACATCACTGCTCGCTGAATGTCCACAGTCGTAGCTGTTGGGTCAGTCAGGTACAGCGATAAGGCTGTCGGTCGAAGACAGGTGGAGGTTCACTGGTGGTTTAGATAAAATGTCTATATGTGTGTTGTAGATATGGTGACCCCAGGTTCCCGTCACCACCACCACGGAAAAGAACAACAGGAGTCTCCACAGTCAACCGTTCCACACCAAACCCACCCTGAATGACTCAGTTTACATCTCAATCCCTGCATTACTGAGGTATATTGAAACCTCGGTGGCATGTCGCTAGGACCTCCAGCCATTGTGACTTCCTGCCTATGCTTCTCTGTGTGATGACGCAGGAAATGTGGCCTGTTTGTTTTGCTTGTGCGATGCCAAAATGGCCTGCTGCTCTCGGTGCCTGTGCTCATGCCCTGCTGCTGGGTCATGTTTTATGAATGCTGTGCGTTATTGGGAAAGAGCAAGTGCGCTCTGCGTCTGGGTTTTAGGGGAGGGTGTAAAATATTATGGGATGTTTCAGCATTACGTAAGGCCAAGGGGAACGGAGCTTGATTGAGGCATGAAATGTGGAGAGAGAAAGAAACATCCGGCCGGAGGGCTGCAGCAAGAAATGGACGCTTTAGACTCAAGGCAGGTGTCTAAGACAGACAGAGAGAGATGCGAAGAGAGAGAGAGAGAGTCGTTCAGAGTGGGTTTGGTATGAAATGGTTCATTGTAGAGACTCATGGAACCAGGGGTCACCATGTCTACAACACAGATATAGACATTTTATGTACTATCAAACCAACCAGTGAACATACCCACTGAGTTTATACAGTATTTATACGCTCATCGTCCAAAGACTAGTTGCACAAATGGCTGCACCCAGAAGGAATCAAACCAACAGGAATGAATCTTGGTGGGTAGGTTTGACATCATGAGATGCGCAGATGATTCAAGTTTCACGTTTGGCCACGAATGTGACGTAAGCAAGGACGGGCCTTATCGCTGTACCTGACTGCCACGATTGCGGACATTCAGTGAGCAGTGATGTCCTCCATGTGTCATCCTGTTAGTGCAGCACCATTGGCAGACGGCTGCACGACGCAGGACCATATGTACGCAGACTGTTACGACAACTGTCCTTAACACCACGTCAGCATCGACAAAGACTGCAATGGTGTCGTGCCAGACTGTCATGGAGTGACTCAGAACGGCAGCGGGTCATCTTCAGTGACGAGTCCCGCTTTTGTCTTGGTGGAGGCGACCAACAGGAGTCCAGGCTAGGTTTGTCATTTGTGTAATACGTCACATGGGACTCTTATACTCTCTCTGAGGACTCATTTATCAACCTTAAACATGGCTGAACTAAATGGCCAAAGCTATGTGAACTCCTCTCCTAGTTATTGAGTTAAGTTGTTTCAGCCACACCCATTGCTAAAAGGGGTATAAAATCAAGCCATGTAGTCTCCATAGACAAACACTGGCTGTAGAATTGGTCGAAATTAAGAACTCAGTGACTTTAAACACGACTCTGTCATAGTCAGTTTGTGAAATTTCTGCCTTGCTAGATCTGCCCCAGTCAACTGTGAGTGATATTATACTGAAAGCATTTAGGAGCAACAACAGTGTAGCCATGATTGATAGACCACGGAAAACAGAGCAGGGCTGGTGAGTGCTAAAGCCTATCATCTGTTGCATCACTGCCTCTGATCCAAACTGCCTCTGGAAGCAACATCAGAATAAGAACTGTGCATCGAGAACTTCATGAAATGGGTTTCCTTGGCCGAGCAGCTTCACACAAGCCTACGATCACTATGTGCAATGCCAAGCGCTGGCTGGAGCGGTGTAAAGCCAGCCACTACTGGACTCTGGAGTGGCTGAAACGTGTTCTCTGGCAGTCTGATGGATGAACATGGGTTTGGTGTACGCCAAGAAGACACTACCTACCAGAATGCATAGTGCCAACAGTAAAGATTGGTGGAGGAGGGATAATAGTCTGGACCTGTACCTCAGGCTCCTTGATTCCAGTGAAGGGTGATGGTAATGCTACGGTATATAAACCTATTTTACATGGATTAGATGCTTTTGTGGCATCAGTTTTGGGAAGACCATATCCTGTTCCCGAATGACTGTGCCCCTGTGCACAAAGCAGGCTCCAGAAAGACATGGTTTATCTGTGTTCACTACCACTTTAGCATTATCAACATGACATATAAAACTTAGCTTCAGTGGCTGATTGGATAGAAACGAGCTTTGCAATCTAGATGTTATGACCCCTGGGTCCCAGCATTAACACGGTAAGGATTTGTTGAGGTTGGTTTGGAGGAATCCAACGGCCTGCACTGTCTTCAACCCCACTGAACACCTTTGGGATGAACTGGGATGTTGACTGGGCCATGCGAGCCAGGCCTAGTGGAAATCAAAGCCAAAAAATACCTGACTCACCTGTTAGCTTGTTGTCTGATGAAAACTCACGCTAGGGTAAGGCCTGTTCGGAATGTGAATCGTTATAAGGGCATTGTGCTTTATACTTTATACTATGTGTGCTTGGGGAGCCACAGAAAAAGGTCAGGTTACCTGTGGTCTGCTTCGCCTACTCTGTCCCATCTTCCACACATCGATCCAATCAGTGTTTCTGTTTTTGGTCCTGGAGGAACCCTGCCTTGTACGTGCTTTCCCCGCTCCCAGCACACCTGATTCAACTCATCAGCTCATTAACAAGCTCATTCAGAGTTGCAGGGCACGTGTTAAAGCAGGGAATCCACTAGAACCTGCAGGGAAGGCAAGGTGCCCCCACGACCAGTTGAGAAACACTGACAGATTATGAATAATAAGTGGCAATAAGTTATAAAAATTTCTCGAGCTGTAAGAATCGGCTATAGGTGCTATCTGAGCGCCTGTCTTTCCATCGATTCTTTAGCAGCAAAGGTCTGAAACCAGGCCAAGTGATTACTACATCCCCTGAATCTAAACCGAGAAGAGTCTTGTCCTACACTTTAATTCGTTCGACGAAATCAATGGACAATCTCAGGGCAGCATTAAGTAGTCGGGCCTGCACTTCCATAATTACAAACACGCTGTAATGAGTCTTTAAGGAGCTAATTCAGCAAAACTGCCCTGAGAGAAGTCTTATATTACTCTCTGTGGTTCACTACAAGACAGGAAATGACTCTCTGATCCAACATGAGAGGCTGCATAAGGGGAACAAATGCCTGCAGAAGTAAGCGTGCCAGGGTTTTACTTCTGACCTCACCATTCGCAGGAGCCCGGGAGGAATCAGCCGACAGGAATGAAACTTGGTGGGTAGGTTTCACATGGTGAGACATGTGAATGATTCAGGTTTCAAGCTCGGGCAGGCCTTATCGCTGTACCTGACTGACCCAACAGCCACGATTGCGGACATTCAGCGAGCAGTGATCCCCTGCATAGTGCCTTCCACGACTGCCCTTAACACCACGTCAACAACTGGTGGTCAAAGACTGCAATGGTGTCGTGGCAGACTGTCATGGAGTGACTCAGAATGGCGGCGGGTCATCTTCAATGACAAGTCCCGCTTTTGTCTTGGTGGAGACAACTAACGAATCTGTGTGGGAGGGCACCGTGGTCAGCAACAAGATGAACAGATGCCTGAACAGCGGATCCGGGCATTCAGAAGGTACTGCAGGGGGGAGTTGATGCTTGGGTACCATCTGAGTGTGCCGCTGTCAGAGGACCTGAGACAGCATGTGCGTCTCACCATACTGTCCAGCCTTCAATACGCTGTACCTGAGGCAGACAAGGAGTTCTACTCCACCCTGGGAGGAGGACGCACTTCGGTGCAGTGATGGAGAGGACGCAGCCAGAGCTCAAACTCTGTGATGTCTCTATGTGTGTGAAGAGGCTCTGGGGAGGTGACGTGCTCCAAGAAAGGAGAAAGACACTATCAGACATTATGTTGGATGTGGGGAAGATGGTATGGATTGAGTGTCTACTATAGTGCAGAAGTGTACAGCTGGAGGTGACTTGCATTCTGTCCCACTGTATTCAAGCGCGCTGGATGGTGGTTCCCACTTTCCAGCCTGTTCAATAAAAGAGCATTTGCCCACATGCACAATGCTTCCCTCTGGTTCTCCTTTGGCAACACACTGCAGCATTATAATTCGGTTTAATCAATTATGACTGTATTGGATTTGATAGTAGTTTTTTGCCTTAGCTCATTTATTGGTTCTGTTTTGTGTAGCTCCACCTAGTGGTAAAAGCATATAACTACACTAACAGGAACAGGAAATGCCAGTACATTTCCAGTGTTGACCGACCGACCGATGAGGGGGTCTACATCGTCAAGTCCAACGAAAATCCTCAAAATATCAAGCGCTTGAATCTCATCGTCAGAGGTGCTGATACACTCTGCTC
>CM067479.1:10682405-10743281 GCA_034552555.1 Semaprochilodus insignis | reverse complement strand
GTGTCCTGTGATAATCCATCCCATGCAGCTTGAATATCCTCACACAGTTCCTGCAGATGGTGCGGTAGGGGTGGAGGTGGAGTGACACCAGGCCTTCTGGACATGTGACGCGTGACAACAAACCGTTCATCTTGGTGCTGACCACGGTGCCTCCACACACGGATTCGTTGGTCGTCTCCACCAAGACAAAAGCGGGACTCGTCACTGAAGAAGTCTGGCACGACACCATTACAGCCTTTGGTGACTGTCCTGTGTCGTGCAGCAGTCTGCCAATGGTGCTGGCACTAACAGGATGACTCATGGAGGCATCACTGCTTGCTGAATGTCCACAATCGTGGCTGTTAGGTCAGTCAGGTACAGCGATAAGGCCCGTCTTTGCTTACGTCACATGTGCGGCTAAATGTGAAACTTGAATCGTTAGCTTGTCTCACAATATCAAATCTACCCACCAAGTTTCATTCCCGTTAGTTGATTCCTACTGGGTGCAACCATATGTGCGACTATTCTTTTGACGATGAGTTGGTGTCAGATTATGTATAACATAATGGTGATGACCTGCTGGTTGGAGGCCCCCCTGTGAATTTCTGCCTCTGCAAGGACTAGCTGAAACATACAACTCTACTTGACAGTAGACAGTAGACCCACACAACTACCCCACAGCCCAGCATAGAACAGTACCCAAGTAAACTATGTGTGCATAGCCCCCCCCCCTTTTAATGGTGATCTCACAGAGTTCCTGGGGTGCCGGAGCAGAGACATGAGCTGGTTGATATGAAAAGTGAATGTGTTTGTATACCCCACCGATCTCCTGAACTGAATCCCATTGAAAATTGGGGGTCCATCAGAGACCTGCAAAACCTTGAACATGGGTTTGCCAAGAGGAGACCCAGCGCTACAAATGAGCTAATTACTCCTCTCAAAGCTGCATATCCCACCTAGAAACCTAATTCTATCATTTGTGGTGAATATTTCTCCCCTCTCAGCATACAGGCTGCCTACGGTCTTCGTGGCGGTCATTTCTCTGGTGGCCTTGACGGTGGTGCTGCTGCTTGTGTGCCTGGTGTCGTGTTTAGTGACCGTGCGCAGAAGGGCTGCGAAAGCCCGAGCCATCGAGAAGATTGCGCAGAATGCTGGCAAGGAGGAAGGCGACGCTTTCAGACAGGTACCAGAACTACAGACATGCTCAAGAAACGCATTAAGCTTTGATTCGCCAAACACTGAACACATGCATTTTGTGTTTTTCTCGCTCCTTTAGTGTGCTATAGATTGTTCTGCATGTAAACATTCTGCAGAGTTCTAAAGCCCAAAGTATATGCCAGAGGGTTAAACTCAGAAACTGTAGCAGGATGCTGCTAACGCTTTCACTGATTCGGGTGGTTGACCAGTATGAACATAGTAGGCGAGCTGACCAATCAGAGCACCCAGGGCTTATCAGGAGGCGGGGCTTAAAGGCACAGGAGCTGTAACAGAGCGTTTTAGATGGAGAGTGAATACAGATGTACAGTATGAGAAAAATACCGTGTTTTGGGAAAATTGAAAATGACCATAAAAGGTTGGTGAAAGCTGATAAACGCTGGTAAATCTGAAACCTGTTTTTTTCTTTTTATCATAACATTTAATATGAACTCTTTGAAATATTAAAATGTCAAAATTAGTCTTAATGACTTTAATGTTTTAAATAAATGTTTTAGTAGCATTTTCCAATTAGGGTGATCAAATTCTCAACATCGCAACACAATAAGATTGAATATTCATTTGTAAATAAAGTGTTTACCCCACAACTTATTGGTCTAAGTGTCTTAAAACAAATGATTTATATATGCATATTTGCTAAAAATATACAGTATTTTGCCATTTTACAGAGATTCATCCATTAAAAGTAATGTGAGCAATCTTTTAAAAATACATATTTGAAATATGAATATTATATTAATGTATAGAAATATTAATACAAATATTAGTATCATGAAGTAATAAAATAATAAATAAGAAAAAATGTTTAAAAAATCAAGAAAAAAAATTAAATGTTATTGTGTGTATATGAGAATTAGGTTAAAAAAACTATAAAATAGAAAAATGAATATTACACACTTCTTGCTGTATCACATTGAGCTCCAGTTATTGCAAAATTGCGGTATATGTATGTTTTTTATCTGCATGATCATAACACTATGTACATGTTTTGAGGCCGTTTTGTGAAGATGACCCGTTTAGGTATACCACTGCAGTGCCTTAGGCCGAAGACAACAACAGTGGTCGCTTTGTGCTTTTATTTGAGCGCTTTTAATTATACATGAAACTAATGTGCTGTATACAGGTGTTATCGGCCATATGGTTTTGTCCTGCATCAGAAAGAAAGTACTTGTGCTAAAGGTTCTAGTGCTGTTTGCAGGTGGTGCAGGATGCCTTCAACCGCCAAAATGAGGAGGCACCAGCCCTGTCCCAGAAAGAAGATATTACAGAGAAGTCCCAGAGCACTGAAGTCAGCATTAAGGTTTGTACTCAAAGCAAGTCTAAGTGTAATCCACACAATGTGCCATGTTTTATATGCGCTTTGTTTCAAACTAGTGATGCATTAGTACCATTTTTCCAGACCGAGTTTGAGTGTTAGCACTTGCTGATACTGATTCCAGTACTTCAAATAGTGAGCTCAATACTTGCAATGTTGGTTACCTTAAGAATTAAGTCATTAAAATCTAATCCTGTGCATTAGCTAGCTGTGCTACATTAATTACCTTGAGTCCAGTTGCGCCACAGTGGAGAAGAGCGAGTTGTGTTCTACAGCAAGTAAGTACTTCTGTACAGCTGCAAGGAAAGTATGTTTCATAGTTTTGATCCTAGTCAGGAATCAGACAGGGTGAATTTAGGAATCATGTTCATGCTGTATGTTTGAGTAGACCATTGTTCACAGGCGAAGCCTACAATTTATATGTTCTATCTGCAGACAATAACTAGTAAAGCCATTTCATTCAAATAACTTGTTTCACACTCGAGTACTAAGATAAGATAAGTTGGTCTTTTATTATCCCACATGAGGAAATTGGCATCGTTACAGCAGAATATACAGTAAACAGACACGGGGCAAGAGGTGGACTAAATGCAAGTTATACAAAATATATGAAATTACAAAAAAAAAAATCAATCTCTGTGATTTGGTAAAAAATAAACTACAATAAGAAGCTATACAAATTGTAATTGTATGTAATTGCACAGATATATATTGCACAGTTACTGAAAGATATTGCACAGATATTGTATTGATATTCACAGTTACTGTTCTCTTATACCAGCTACATCAATACTGATGATCTGGCACTCACCTAAATACTGATGGTATAGGCAGTCAGAGTACTGTACATGAATTATAGTGAAGTTGGCTGTCAGTACAAGATGAATACAGGTGATACACAGGCGATGAGATGCAGCAGCAAATATTGCACAATAATTGAGTCACCTGAGCAGTACTAAGCAGATACGCTGCTATGGCAGCTTTGCTGACTTAAACTACACTGTGCACTGAAACTAAAACCGTGCAGTGATATATCTTCATTCCCATTTTGAGATTGTTGTAAGCTAATTTTAAGATTATTTAACTTTGTTTCTACACAGTTTTTTATTTGTTTTAATTGATTTAAGTAAGCCAAATATTCTCGCTATATTGGCAGATAATGTTTACTTTAATATACTTAATACTTAATATAATGTTTACTTTTTTTAAGAAACATTCTTGGAACAGACCAAATTATCTGCCAATATCCTGACAAAATCTGGCTTACTAAAATCAGTTAAAACAAGAAAGAAATGGCTGGAATGTCTATGACAGTCTTAAAACATAACGGTATAATATACATATTATATATACACAATATAAATATAACAGACAAAGAACAGCTGGTCAGTTAAATTAACATTGCAAAACTTGGACCCCACTGCCACAGGTTATAGGTCTCATATAGCCCTTTTCCAACAACATGGTTTCGGTGCCAGTGCCAAAATCTCGAACCGTTCTGTGCTTTTCCACTGCAAAAAAACTGGTTCACGGCCGGGAAAATCAGTGCCGTTCTAGCACCAATACCTCTCTGGTCTGGAACTGTGGAACCCGTAACACAAGCAGCAAAGGAGCTTCAGGCGATCACATGTGTAATCAAATAAATCCAGGGAGACTCTGAAATTCTGGATGAACTACACTGAGCTGAGCTCGGGAATAATCGTATCCCACCAGTGATGTTCCCATTCAGCAGGAGGCGTCCGTCTTCTAATGAGCCGCAGGGCTATCTACAACATGAACAATTTAAAACATTTACCATTTAATACGTGCAGGAGATCTGTAATGTGAGAAACACTATAGATAGCTAAGAAGCTTAATGTGCTGCTTTATAATAGTCCACCTTCATAAGGGACACGAAACTAAACATGTACATGTCGTATTGCGCGTAATCGCTGTCTATGATGATCCCTCTGCGCTGTGCACAGATGCTGAAATAGAGTTGACTGATGATGCTGAAAGACTTGATTCTGGATGGTAAGATATATGACCTCAAAGCAGGAGGTACAGTCTGCACTTGAAGAACATGTTCCGTCAGGTTGTTTTTTTTCGTTGTCTGCCGACTTCTGCTTACGGACTAAGGAGTGCCCACCTTCAGATATGTAATCGCTTGGCTTTCAAACCAGTGGAAAAGGGGGCCCGTTCTTAACGGGTTCAGTAGAGCCTGGGGACCAGCACCACCACAGGCACAAACACTGGCACTTTGTTGGTGGAAAAGAGGTATAACACACTCCTCCAAAGTTGCATAGCACTGTAGCAGGCGTTCCTGGGCCAGAGTGGCAATGACAAAGACGCCTTTCCCTGAGAACCTTCATAATGATTTTGAAGCTGTTATTTTAAGATAACATTGTTACATAAAGTTAAACTTTTGAATTCTAGTCAGTTCATTTGAGTACAGTTGGCATAAATGGACTTAAGTACCCCGAATGTTGCCTCCAATTTGCTAGCCTCAAACTGTGTTGGGGAAGTGGTGGTGACTATGTTTGTACCAGTATCAGTATAAGACATCTCTATTTCAAATCAGCGCAAATCAACAAAAAGCTCTTCCTCTGCTGTTTTGTAGGGTTTGGAAGTGTCTGCTAAGGACACAAGCATCCATGAAAAGAACCTGGAGACCAGTGACTCTGGAGTGGGTTTCAACACGGCTGGTCTTCCACTGGATAGTGACACCGAGGCACCAACAGCTCCCACTGCAGAGACTGACGCCCTCAGCACCTCCGTTACTGCTGACACCAAACCTACTGCCAGTCAAGTCCCAGAGACAAAACCCACTGTTGCTCCACTTTCTAAGCCAGCATCGACCACTGAAACCAAGGCAGCATCTGAGAAAAAGGCTCCAGCACCTGCAGCTCCAAAACCACCAGAACCAGCACCTGAAGTCAAATCTACTGTAACACCAACACATGAACCAAAAATGACCCTCTCGCCTAGTCCTGAATCAAAACCAAGCTTAACTCCGTCTCCAGAACCCAAGCCTGCTGTGACGCCTGATCTGAAGCAAGCGGTCAGCCCCACTCCTGAAACCAAGCCAGCACCGGAAGAGAAACCAACTCTCACTTCAGAAGCCAAACCAGCCCTTGCTCCAGGTCCTGAACCCCCCAAAGCTGTGACACCAACCCCTGACCCGAAACCAGCCGTCACTCCAACTAAACCCCCTGCATCTCCAACTCCTGATCCCACACCAACCAAACCAGCTACCTCCAGCCCCGCACCTGCTGTGAGCCCAACACCAGATCCCAAACCAGCAGCCGTTATTCCCTCGCCTGATGTCAAGCCTGCTCTATCCCCATCTCCAGATCCCAAGCCAGCGGTGTCACCTACTCCAAAGCCGACCACCAACGGAACCCTCGAGCCCAAGCCAGACATAGGGTCTTCTGAGCCAAGCGCAACCCTGGATTTGAAAGGCACTGAACCATCCAAATTAACCACCCCAGACACTGAGAAAAGCTCAGTAAAGTCCCCGGTCATCTCCACTGGAGGTCTAGCTTCAGAGGCCAAGCTGGACTCAGCCTCCCCCAGCGACGGCGCTCCTGTCCCAGGCCAGGAAGGTGCCTCCACCACCTGAGGTCTAAACCCATCCAGATTTCTGGTCCCTCCAAATGTCCTTAACACCGCTGACAATCGAGGATATCTTCTCTAACAACAAGCAAGAATTCTTTGACTTATTACGAAGGAGGGCCTCTTAAGTGTTTCCAGTCTCACCCTTAATACGTAACTAACAAAAACGGTGATAGTAGTTCACTGTAAATGCACCAATTTATTACTATTTAATCACTTTGTAACACCACTACCATACCGAACATCAAACACAGAGACGTACCACTGCTCTGATCGTCTATTTGATGCAGCCTGGGAAAGTCTGTGTCCGATAAGCAAACTAGATGTACAAATGCAACATTCCTATCATATTAAAAGGCGTAGCCACTGCATGCAAATACTAAGAGAATGAATGAATGAACTAACTGCATTAGACCTTTCTTTATTCTGAGATTACAGTAATGAACAGACACCGGAGCGAGTCACAGTAAAAACATAAAGCAGTTTTCCACCCCGTCCCATTTTATTATGGAATTTAACACTAGAATATACAGTTTAATACAAAAATACACCATTATATTATAAAACATCAATTACCAATAGAAAAAAAAACCTGAATTGTACTTGCAATTATGCAACCACGTGGAATCTGACGGACACCTACAATTACCAAATACCTTTCCTGGATGACTATGTCCATTTGGAACATTCTGGAACCTTTCATTTTCCAAGGAATTCTGCTGGAACCTTTCTAATCCCAACCACGCCAAGAAAGACACTGTTGTTTGTTTGCCATGGATTTCTGGATTTCCTCCCCAAAAACTTGAACAGAGCCTTACAACACCGGACCTGTTTGGGTTAGCCTAGCAACAAGCTAATTTCAGTAGTAGTAGGCCAACATTCCTGGCCTTCCCATACACTCATTCCATATACTGCTGTACATGTACTTTTACAGTATTATAGGCCTAAAGCACTTCAATTTTTAGATCTAACTGGCATGATCTGTTACAGTAACCACTTATGGCCTGTTCGTATTCAAAACTGATGTGCTGACTCACCGAATTCTGTAGCATGTTCTACGAGCAACTCCAGACGCTTCCAAGCTTGGTGATTGTGCTGATGCAGGACTAGCTTTTAGTTATTTCCTTACCCAGAACTGAATGCAGGTTTTGGGATGGGGACCTACATCGGCACTCTCACTTTTAAATTCCTTAAGGCAAAGACCTCTCAAGGCATTTTGTAGTCTGTAGCATGCCCACATAAGGAATTCCAAGCCTAAGCCAAAGGGGAAAATGAACTGTTTACAAAATCGCAGCCCTGGCAAACAAAAATGTACAAAGTCCATCCATCTTCTTATACCATTTAATCCAGCTAGAGTCGCGGTTGCAGTAGGGAAAACAGAAAACCCTAGACGACCCTGTCCCCTGGAACTTCCTCCAGTGCATTCTGGGGGATCCCTGTGTCCTGGGATGACCTATGGGTCTTGTCCCAGTTGGCCTTGCCTGGTAAACCTCCAATGGGAGGCGCCCAGGGGGCATCCAAATCAGATTCCCGAACCACCTCATCTGGCTCCTTCCAATGTACTTTTCAACCTCCATTGCTGTTGGAATGAATTTAAGTCTAATACTGAGCCCTACTCTACAACCCCAGCTACTCAACCTGTAGGCTACTACAGATTTCAGTTCCTTCATATTCATATTTCAAATACATAACGGCCTCAAACTTCAGACGATCCACGCATTTTCTGCTTTTGAAAAGGTCACTCAACAGAAAAGTGCATGTAGGACAACATGTATCAACGTTCTTGTTTGCCATGTGTCTGATACTTGCTATTTTCCAGAATGCCCACATGGGAAAATGGCTAGGACCTGGCATTCCTGATTTAGGCATGCTGCTGACTGATTGATTGAGTATTAGACAGGCTTTTCATAGTGAAACTTTCATGCAGCTTTAGTTGCTTAAAACGTGCTCAATTCATTTGAAACTTTAGTTAATGTCTTGCAAAAC
Organism: Semaprochilodus insignis; assembly: GCA_034552555.1. Lineage (NCBI taxonomy): Eukaryota > Metazoa > Chordata > Actinopteri > Characiformes > Prochilodontidae > Semaprochilodus > Semaprochilodus insignis. The sequence continues at coordinate 10,735,192 of CM067479.1, read as the reverse complement.
AGTCAGAACGCTGGTAACTAGCTAACTAGTTAAGCTAACCATGTGCCAGCAAATAAGCAACGTTATTTCGGATTAGCTAGCTAGCTCGCTGGGCTGCTTAACTGTTCGCCTGCAAGTGAGCGAATGTATCTCAGCTGAAATGGTAATATTATAGTTTGATTCGGTTCTTCACTGTAATAGGTTGTTTGCAAATGATGTCATGTCACTGCTTTGCTGCAGCATGTACTCCAGATGGAGGGCAGGAAGTGATCCTACGTAGGAAGCATCACAAGCTCTCAAAATGCCTGTTGTTTGTGCTATTTAGGGTTACTCGAAATTGATCGAACCGAGAAACCAGAGGGAGCTTTGTCAGAGTACCAAATGATGTTGTTCATGGGGGGAAAAGTGTAAGAAACCGACTTAAAAACACCAGCAACAATAGCCGAAGTGATTGGGAGGAGGCTGAAGTTGGCTTCCATTCCACCTTAAATGATGGAGCGGTTAAAATCTGGCACCCGCAGCACTATTTAAGGTGGAACTGACAAATAAGAAACCAACATTGGGCCGAGAGGAGCGGAGTATGGTATGTTGCACAGTTCATCTGTGGTTGTGCACTGCTGATTTAAGCTACAAGCACCTTCACTATCACTAAAGCCAGGGTTAACAGACCCCTGATGTCAAGAGGATAGAGGACCACCACTCTGGCGGTTTTTGCTCAGCGGTTTCTGGGTGGGCTGCCGTGGTTAACGAGAGTATTGGAGAAAATACTATTGTAAAAACCTAGTTAGATCTTGCATACAGGACAATGATCTGGGTGGTCCGAGGGTGGACCAGCAGTGGCAAACAGTCAGCAGGGTGCCAACCTTATCAAACCAGTGGACCGATAGATGCTCGCTATCTGGGAACAGGCCAAGAGAATTAACTTAACCTGCCAAGCAACTGGAATGAGCTGCAGAGACTTCCCTGTTCTGTTTCGCGTTGAAGGACGTCTGGAAGAGAAGGTGGTTCTTCTATCTGCTGCCTCCATAGCAGCTAATCCTTCATAACATAAACATCAGGTCCAGCATGCTTTGTGATTTCCTGTTTGCACCTTTCTCGCACAATGTCGTCTAAACAAGCACAGTACGGACTTGCCTCCGTCTTGTCCATTCGGCTTTTTCACTTCCTGCCCTCCATCTGGATTCCGTGCATCATCTGAATCATGTGACTGCAAACAGCCTATTGCTTAAAACGTTGCACTCTCTGGTTGGTTAATGCTAATGTTAGCTAGCTAAACAACTGCTTGTCCCATTGTATACCTTTTGACATAGCCAGGCCCATTCCCCCCTTCTCTTGACGCCCTGACACTGTTCCACGCCAAGCTGGATTCAAGAGTCAAGTTGGACTTCATCATCAGATGTCAAAATCAGTTTTCTGAGACTCTTGGTGCCTCTTGTAGAATATGAACACCACTGCCCTTTTGCTACTGCACCAACAGTTTTGGCGAAACGCTGTCTGTGACCTGTTTCTCTCGGCTTTTCTTCTATGTAGGGAGGTTGTGCATGGTAGCCAGCTATGTCTTTTAAACAGGGCGGGGGGAGTGTATACCTACAGTATAGGAGGTGTGATTTTGGTACTAGGTAGATTTTGCTAATGCAAGAAGATAACCTCTACCTCGCATTGTAAGTCAGTAACTCGAACCAACCAAGAATGGTACATTAGCATTGATTAAAAATTGGGGATTTTGTAAGTTTTTTTGGGTAAAGCACAAAATTTGATCTTCTGATGAGTGAAGCTTTACAGAACTTTTCCAACCACCAATCTTGAGCGTCCCCCCATAACCCCTCCCCCAACCACGACCCCCTCCACCCAGACACTCCTGTACCATTTCTCAGAATGGCCTTGTTCTTTCTACGCCTTTTACACCTGTTTTAATACTAGTATTCTAAAATAAATGTAAGCCATACGGTATAATACATGTAGCGTGACGATGCATAACAATACACACAATGTAAATAGCATGTGATTATTATACACAGTTATTATGACCCTCACTAGCTAACCTCCCTTGAATAGGCTCTGTATTAGGATTCTGCATACATAGATATTAACTGTAGTCGCTGAGGACATGAACGTTCATTAGCTAATAAAGCTTTTAGTCACCGATGCTTTCCGGATTCCTCTTTCTGACCCAAATCGGGAAGGTGATGAACCTTTTTACTCCCTGAGCAAGCAGCTGAGCGTCAGGAGCTTTCTAAGCAATACCGAGTGCAAAAGTCTATGCACGTACACTCACTTATATACCCAGCCCTCGGCCTGGATGTGGTAGCATTATTAAAGGCGGGGGTCCCACGAAAAGTAACCAGGCCATTTTATTCTGTGTCCCAGGCTGTTTCTTGTTATGAGCAGTATAATCAGTTGCCCTGGACCCCTGAGCCACCAGAGAGCCCCTCAAGTATGCAAGGCTTGATTAAGCCTTGATTTTAACTTTTCTTTCCTGTTAGATATGAATGACGTATTCATTTGTCTATTATTCATGCACGCAGAATCGCATGCATAGGGTGGGTGATGGCAAGTGCTCTGATCCAGAATTGCTTAGGGCCCCCAAATGACTCTGACCAACCCTGGCCCAGAATGCATTGTTCAAGATGCAGTCATGTGTGACACTGCACGCATGTATAATTCATGTAGCAATGGTAGAACACTTTTACAAGAAGGTTAAGACATAAAAAAGTACATCTTGGTGGGCCTTTAGGCCACCTTGGAAGGAAAGGATCTGTGGCATGAATACATTTGGGAACCCTCGTTCTTATGGTTGTTATGCACACAAAACATTTCTAGCAATAAGGTGTCCAGATGAAAATACATCATACACCATTTCATACATCACTTTATTCACACATCTTTCCCTGCAATAGACATATACATAACCAAAGAATCAGGCGTACTGCTGTGCCTCTGGCCAGGTGAAGGTTGAAGAGGTCGGAAGATAGTGTTGTCAGGGTAGAGTAAAAAACAGGAGATGCCATGGTTCTCCTGCGATAAGTGCTCTTTACCGAACACCAGGCAGAAAGTCTCTCTTACTGCTAGGCCGGTGCCTCCCATGAGTCTCCATTCATCCACGGTTGCACAAGAGAGTAACCTCCCTCTCCATGAGAATCATCCGTGCGACTGAGCAGAGTCCTTGGGGTGCCCCCTCCACCCGCTCCCTTAGGTATCTGGAGCAGAGAGACTAAGTTGCTGTGCCCTCTTCCCCAGTCACAGTGGAACTCCAAGTGGCCGCAGTGCTGCTCGGTCGGCAGCTCTGCTTTCTCCACTACCCACCAGGCTGTAAATGGCAACGAGAGTGATCCTTGGGGTGCTATCCCACTTCTGACACCAATGTAGCTTCAGCATCGAGCAAGACATGTAGGTTCACGTGGCTACATTTATACACCACAAGGACATGAGGCTCAGACAGTGTTGTGAACCCCCACATTACTGACCGTGGTGCCAACCTCCCCAAGTTTGCTCAGAGATCCAGGAAACTGCTTGGAGGTATCCAAGACCCGGGTGCCTAGAAATGGAGAATAGGGATGGTGTGACCTATAAATTCTATTTTTTTTTTTAATTGACCTATATTTAATTGAAGCAGTTCTTATAAGATGAGCTTCTAAAAGTAGACTAGCATGCCCAAACAATCCCCTGGGAAGAAATGCACAGCTAACATCACATCAAACAGAGCGAGTGTGGCTATTTCAGGATAGATTCATTACAGGACCCAATTCAATTCATCCTACATGCTAGTCTTGAAGTTTTTCTGGCTGGGTAGCATTGCATCACTTGTGTGACTGCGAGAGACCTAGCTATCAGGTGGGATTGGAAGGGGTGCCCCCAATTTATAAATCTCCACATCAAATTCTCTGAAATCTCAAATACAAATCCAGGGAACTGTCATTGTATATCTGCTTCACCCACAGTTGGCAGCTTCTGTCTATGTTATTCTTACTAGAGCTGCAGCACTGGTCCGCCTCAGGGTGGCGCTGTAGCACATTGGTTAACCCTGGTCCTTCACAGTTGCTAAACTGTAACTACGTCTGGGATACCTTTGTATAGTATAAAGTATGCTATGCTAATATTCAATGGAAGCCAATGGAACCAGATGTCTTTCCAAGCAATTCTGGGCAATTTTGGTCAGTCCATTCCTCATGGAATTTTCACACAGTGTAAACAGCAGCTCATGTGATCAAATGATGCATAGTAAAAACTGACAAAAACTGAGAAAACTTGAAAACCTGAAAACTTCCCCAATTTCTTGTTTCTTGAACAGAAGACCACTAAGATGTGTGGGAGACCTACCAAACTAGAAAAGAACCCATCCAGAATAATGACGGTAAACCCAAACATTTTGTTGCCACTGAGGTATCAGTGCTGCTATGCTGAATCAGTTAGCAGCCTGCCAGTGATGGAGTACCCAGCCAACATGGTACCCCCTACCTACGGGGGTGTATTTTCCACAATGGAGGGGGATTAAAAGATGGTACATAATATTACATGCTAAAATGGACTGGCTCAGAGGCACAGCAGGAAGAGAAGGACAGTACTACCTGACCCATTCTTATCCAACACAACACACAAGTCCTCTAGGCCTTGGCCCAGAGCTCTAAGCACAAGGCAACTGTTAGCTCTTGACTTGACAAATTTGTGTGATTATATCGCAGATGCACTGTAAACATGTAAACCTGCTGTTACGGTCAAAAGCCTCACCGGTAATGACAACAAATTCAGTGCTAGTGTTTAGCAGTCATGTATTACACAGTACGCTGAAGCTGTAGCATTATGCTAAAGGAATAGCCGAGCAACATGAACTCACCTTCTCCACATTGCTAGTACATGCATCCCTTTTGTACAACCAGTGCTCTTTGCTCAGTGTTCAATGTGCATATACTCGGATACGACGAGTCACATTATCTCTGTGTACTGTGTGTGCAGTGAGTATTAAGTGTGGGGGCACTGATGTCCTATGATGTGTATTCACTGTTGGTACCATAAGTATCTACATTTGATTGTGTTCGTGAAGGTGTGTGTGTGTGTATGTGTGTGTGTATGTGTGTGTGTGGGTTCTATGTTTACAATAAGAAAACACTGGATAAATGATGTATGTTCAACTCCACCAGTCGTTGTAATTCCTTTACTACTAGATCAGCCTCAAGAGTAATGTAGTTTGGCTTCTGTTTGAGGAGAGAAGTCATGTGATCTGTTCCAGGCTATTCAAGATATCATGAGTTCACAAAATCATGGTATACACCACCTTACAAAAGTTAAGACCTGCTTGACTTGATAGGAGCTTAGCCAGAATAGTAAAGTGGGTGGGGAGGTGCAAAGGCAAGGGGGTCATCAGAGGACTGTGAGCTTATCCTATTGGGATGAAGCAGGTGGAGTGGGAGGAGGGCAGATCCAATTAGAGGAAAGAGGGTGAGAAGAAGGAGGGGCTTATATTATCAGTAGAAAGCAGCCAGAAAGGTGAGGGGCTTATCCTATCAGTAGAAAGTGGGTGGAAAGGTGAGGGGCTTATCCAATCAGAGTAAAGTGGGTGGGGAGAAGGAGGGTCTTATCCTATTAGAGTAAAGTGGACAGACAGGTGAGGTGCTTATCCTATCAGTAGAAAGCAGGCGGAAAGGTGAGGGGCTTATCCAATCAGAGTAAAGTGGGTGGGGAGAAGGAGGGTCTTATCCTATTAGAGTAAAGTGGGCAGACAGGTGAGGTGCTTATCCAATAAGAGGAAAGTGGGTGGAAAGGTGAGGGGCTTATCCCTATTAGAGCAAAGTGGGTGGAGATAGGGAGGGGCTTATGCAATTGAAGTAAAGAAGGCTGGCATGCAGAGGACTTGCATCCTGTCAGAGAAAGGTGGAAAGGGAGGAGCTTATCTTGTCAGGATAAAGTGGACAGGGAGAGGGAGGGGCTTATCACATAAAAATAAAGTAGACAGGGAGAGAGGGGGGCTTATCCTATGAGACCAAAGTGGCCAGGGAGGAGTTTATCTTACCAGAGTAAAGTAGGTAGAAAGGGGAGGGGCTTATCCTTTTTGAGTACAGTGGGTGGTGAAGAGGAGGGCTTGGGGCCTATCCAATACTAATTGATCCAATCCATATGAAGGATGGCTTTCATACTGAGACTGGACTTGCGAATGCTCATCACTGCAGCCTTACACTGTTTATCATTATACAGCTTTTATAGAGTTATTATAGAATCATGTAAACGCTCTTTCAGAGTGTCTGGAACATTACAGCCCCACAAATGATTTGAAATGATGAGTGTGGAGTGCCAGCATCACATTAGTAGAACTATTATGTCCTTTATGCATATATCTGCAACAAAACTGGCTTTATGTAATTATATATATCTACTTATTATATATTATATATTTTTTAAATTAGTCAGTTAAATGAATGGCGGTGTATATCAAGATGCTGACCATTAAAGCTGCACTGTATAGTTGTAGACCAAAGCAATGACCCTTAAATCTGAAGGAAGAGGAAGAAAACTCAGACAGAACACCAGAAGAACAGACCCAATGCTAATAACCTAATGAAACATGCTTCCAAGCTAACATTGCTTCACATTTCAGTTCTCTATAAGTGATGGAATTACTGATATGGAATTCTGATCTCTTTATATGGTCGTCTATATGGAATGGTAAATACCTGATGGTAAATAAAGCTGACGGTAAACTGATCACCTCCTAAACAACCATGTGGATTTAATAAATCCCCTTTAACACTAACAGTCAAAGGCCATTAAAACTGGATCCAGTCCCAGTGGTGTATCCACACACCTAATACAGATGGTTCTTCAAGGGTTCTTTAGTAAGTCAGTAGATGTGTACGGAACCACATAGCTGGGTGGAAATGGAGATGATTCTTCAGATTGATGGAGAATGTGCTGTTTGTGGTACATAGAAGTGGAGAGAAGAGAGAGAGAGAGGGAAGAGAGAGAGAGAAAGAGACAGGTGAAGAGAGAAAGAGAGAGGAGAAAGACAGAGAACGAGAGAATGGAAGGGCGAGGCAAAGAGAAAGAGAGACTAAGTATGACGGGGAAAAGAGAGAAAGTATGAGGGAGAGGAAGAGAAAAAGAGAGCAAGAGAGACGAAAAGAGAGAGGAAGAGTGAGACAAGACAAAGGAAGAGGAAGAGAGAGAGAGGAAGATCGAGACGAAGAGAGGAAGAGAGAGAGAGGAAGAGCAAGATGAAGAGAGAGAGAGAGAGGAAGAGAGACAGAGAGAGGAAGAGCGAGACGAGAGAAGAAGAGAAAGTATGAGGGCGAGAGAGGAATAGAGAGAGGAAGAGCAAGATGAAGAGAGAGAGAGGAAGCGAGAGAAAGTATGAGGGCGAGAGAGGAAGAGAAAGAGAGAGAGGAAGAGCAAGATGAAGAGAGAGAGAAAGAGAGAGAGAAAGAAAGACAGAGAGAGAGAGGAAGAGAGAGACCAAGAGAGAGGAAGAGCAAGACAAAGAGAGAGAGGAAGAGAGAAAGTATGAGGGAGAGAGAAAGGAAGAGCGAGATGAAGAGAGAGAGACATAGAGAGGAAGAGAGAGAAAGTATGAGGGGAGAGAGAGAGAGAGAGTATTTAGAAGGGCACTTATAGTCAGTTAGTTTAGTTTATTAAAGTGCTTGAAAGTCAATAACAAAACATCTCAGAATTACAGTCACACCATAAACACATGAGAAATCATTTGATCCATTAACACCAGCACAGCGAGAGCTGCTCCCACACTCTGAACACAGCGCTTCAAAAATCTACAAGTCTAGAAGAGCAGAAGCTTTAAAGCTCCAGGGAACATGAATCTGGGGTTAACCTTCTTCCTTTGGGCCACATGTCTTATGAATATCGTATCTAAGTCTAATGAATATCTGATATACTTCACCATATTTTTCTGCTCTCCATGTAAGCTGGGCGGTCCTAATCCTGGGTAAGGCTTCTGTAAGCATTTCCTAACCAATCAGAGGGCTGATGTCTCTGGCTCCACCCACACAAAACAGTTCCAGAGCCCACGTTTATGCCTGGTCACCTCCAGTGGCTGGTATCTGGACTAAGATTTTAGCCACAAGCATTTACACTTGGCAGTCAGACTGAAACCTGATTGCTGTTGGGGGCGGGATATGCAAATTCACTCATTAAGTGACCAATTACCAGTGGTCTATCCGATTCATCTCCTGCAGCTTGTTTTACACAGGTTGTATGCGAAATGGTACACCACTATACTGCACACTGCATACTACAGTAGTATGTACTGCACACTGTATACGCCCCCTGTGTGTAGTATACAGTACAGTAACAAGTTCTGACCTACAGTGTAGTATACTAATACAGTCACATGACCAGTTACCTCACATTTACCTCAGAGCTGTTATTACTGTATCCACTGTTTAGAGCTAGCTGCTGCTAACGCCGCTCAGTTCACCTGAAATACGTTTAGCCTAGCTGTTAGCTACCCTTGGCTATTTCACTCTAAAACTGATCCTCTAAAGCGAGTTCATCTTTTATTAATCTTCAGACCTGTATATTTTAACTTTCTGAGGCTCATTCTGATGAAAACACACCCCACTATAATCACTACACCCGCATTTATACTCAGTGGTGGCTGTGTTTTGCTCCCCAGTGTTACCCACCGCCATTTTCTCTGGCTGAAGCAGACTAAGAGCTGGTGAAGCCGCGGCGCATGATGGGATACAGTACACCATGTAGATAGCTCCCCCTGTATACTAGAAACTCTGACTGGAGTAGAACACCATCCGGGTATCTCCAGTGCGCTACAGATCTTCAGTTTGGTCACATACTACATACTACATAGTACTATTAGGGAGATGTAGTACATGAGTAGTATGTAGCATGCCATTTATAACACAGCCCCTGTCTGTGTCTGTCCAGGGAAGTAAACTAAGAAGCTTACCAAGCTTAAACTAACCCAGTATAACCAAAAGCTAGCAAGCTAGACTGTCACCCCTTAATTCTTTTATCCATATACTAATAGTGTTCATTCACGTATTCCTTCTCCGTCCACTTGTTCATCCCTCTATCTCCACGTCTGTTCATCCATGACTTTTTTCTTCTAGTTAGCACTGAATAATGTTCTGTATGAGGGGCGAAGCACACTAGGAGTGTTGGACAGAGAGCTGTCAATCAGCTGCTCATTAGCCACGCCCACACAGTTCTCAGCGTTTTTTAAGCCATGTTTTTATCATATTTACTTCTTGTATCTTATATAATAAGCTTTGCTGGCTGTTTAATATAACACTCATGTTTATCATCATTATGAACATGTATAATATTGTGCTCTGTGTTCCCTGGAGCTCGCAGTTTGATTCATTCAAGATTCTTTAGGAAATGATTCAGTGAATCATGAATTTAGGCAAATAAGAACTATTTACACAGTAGTGGAATATACACCCATCAGCCATAACATTAAAACCACCTCCTTTTGTATCTACATTCATTCTCCATCTTATCAGCTCCACTGACCATATAGGAGTACTCTGTAGTTGTACAGTTCCAGACTGTAGTCCATCTGTTTCTCTGTATACTTTATTACCCTGTTCTTCAATGGTCAGGACCCCCACAGGACCACCACAGATCAGGTATTATGTCGGTGGTGGATCATTCTCAGCACTGCAGTGACACTGACGTGGTGGTGGTGTGTTAGTGTGTGTTGTGCTGGTGCTGTGCTCACTGTCCACTCTATTAGACACTCCTACCTTGCTGGTCCACCTTGTAGATGTACAGTTAGAGACGATAGCTCATCTGCTGCTGCACAGTGCAGTGTTGGTCATCCTCTAGTCCTTCATCGGTGGTCACAGGATGCTGCCCAAAGGACACTGCCCACAGGACGCTGTTGTGCTGGATTGTTTTGGTTGGTAGACGATTCTCAGTCCAGCAGTAGCACTGAGGTGTCCAGCAGCACTGCTGTGTTTGATACACTCACACCAGCACAAGATACACTCACACCAGCACAACACACACTAACACACCACCATGTCAGTGTCACTGCAGTGCTGAGAATGATCCACCACCCACATAATACCTGCTCTGTGGTGGTCCTGTGGGGGTCCTGACCACTGAAGAACAGGGTAATAAAGTATACAGAGAAACAGATGGACTACAGCCTGTAACTGTAGAACTACAATGTAAACCTATATGGTAACACCTACATATAGCCTGGGTGCATTGTGACATTACTTCACAACATTACTTCAAACTCCTTCATAATTCATTCCTTATCAATCTGGTTTGTGTTATGCGTCTTCAGAGGGTTTCATGTTTACATCCTTAGACAATGCACACCTCTCTAGAATGCACTCAAGGGAATAGCTCAAGCAAGCCAAGACAGAAAATGAATGGTAATCAAACAGCATTATGAGCTAGTGCACCATCTTGTGGTTGGGCATGTCTGTGAATGAGGAACTAGGTCTTCTGTTTTGGATGAAAAAACAGATGTAATTTTTAACGCAGCTATTTCACATCATGTCCAATGTGTTTTCAATGTGTTGTCTACACACTCCACTCTAAAAGTCAGCAACACAGGCAGCTCCGCTGTCTCATACAGGAGCTGAAGCTGTATAATGAGGGATTCTGAAGGTTCATGAAGATATGAGTGACCATTACTGAGGGAAGCTAATGATTTGTGGCTCTTTGTGGGCACAAACAGAGTCAGATACACCTAGTTCAGGTGTTCACCTAGTCTTCAGGCCCCCGGAAATACTCCAGAAGTGGACAGTCTGAGGGGGCCTGAGGACCGTGTTGAAGACCTCTGACCCAGATAAACGGAAAACTGATTGTTTTTCACGGTCAGGGTAAGAAACTCATCGTTGTTCTCCAGCCTTTCTGATCAAGTCTGCCATATGTTTTCTTCTTTAGCCTCCACATTTTTATAATTAGTGTGAGCTCCTCTGCAGCCATTTGATGCACATATGTTTGGGCGGAACCCTGACATCAGCATTAATACACCCGCATTCATTTTTAATGCTTTTTGCCGTGTGAATATGCCTTAAGCCATTTTTCGGCATGGGCCAAATTACACTCAATTACACTCAAGATCAAAAGAATAGTTGCGCAATTAGTTGAAGGAGTCAACCGACAGGAATAAAACTTGGTGGGTAGGTTTGACATTGTGACACATGCTAATGATTCAAGTTTCACCCTCAGCCGCGCATGTGACGTAAGCAAGGACGGGCCTTATCGCTGTACCTGACTGACCCAACAGCCACAATTGCGGACATTCAGTGAGCGGTGATGCCTCCATGAGTCATCCTGTTAGGGCCAGCACCATTGGCAGACGGCTGCACAACGCAGGACCACATGCACACAGACCGTTACGATGACTTCCCTTAACACCACGTCAACGTCACCAAAGACTGCAATGGTGTCGTGCCAGACTGTCATGGAGTGACTCAGAATGGCAGCGGGTCATTTTCAGTGACGAGTCTCGCTTTTGTCATGGTGGAGACGACCAATGAATTCATCTATGTCATGGGTTTGTTGTCACGTGTCACATGTCCAGAAGGCCTGGTGTCACTCCACCTCCACCCCAACCGCACACATCCACCCCTATCTGCAGGAACTGTGTGAGAATATTCAAGCTGCATGGGATGGATTATCACGGGGCACCATTAGGAACCTCTACAACTCCATGCCGAGACATATGACATGTTGGGTTAGCAAACATGGTGGCCCGACACCATACTGAGACACACTACTTCTGTACGTGTAGCTCAAAAAATATTGATCATATCAGTCTAAATTTATCATCATTTATTGTTCCTGGTATCCTTTATCTTCCTTCCCAACAGCACTGCAATCCCACACCTCCTTCTGGATGCAGCTATTCTTTTGATGAAGAGTGTGTTTGCTGGGCCTCACCAATTTCTTCTGGCAACCCACTTACGCAGCTTGCAAGACGATGCTAACCAACGTTTTCTTATCTGGGATGTTCTTCTAGGTAAGAATAGAGTCTACAGACACTCAAGATCAAGAGGGTCAACTTTGGATCTAATAGGTAGCCATAAGCTTCCATTTATAAGCATGTTTGGTCGAGCTATTCCTTTAAAATTCAGACTGAGGGATAGAAGATGGAGAGGGGGGCGAGGTTGTTCCCTTCGTCCGTGTCACAGGGGTTGTAGAATGGAAAGATGGGCACCACCGAGGGGCCCATAAAGAACGAGAATAGCGCCATCATGGTGACGGCATTGTAGAAGGATACCTCCTCCCTGTCACAGTCCAGGAACACCCCGATGCGGGTGGGCATGGTGGCAGAACGCACCAGCGTGGGCTTGCGATCGGTGCAAGCGAGGATGGACCCGTTCTTCAGGGCCAGCGTCCAGAAGCCATTAGCCTCGGTGGACGAGTCCATCTCGCCACGGGGTACGTCCTCTCTGGCCACGCCCACCCTCCATGAAGTCTTCCCCCGCACGTCCACCTCCCAGTAGTGGCGGCCGTAACTGAAACCCTCCCGGCCCATCAAGCAGTAGTAGTAGTGGAAGCGTTTCGGGTTCTTCTCCACATCCTCCACCTGTTTGTCCTCTTCAAAATGCACCGTCGTGTCATCAGCAGAGACGGTGAGCAGCGGGTGGGCTGTCTCAGGGTCGAAGGTCACCATGGATATGTCTGCAAGCCAGGAAGGAGCGTACAGTGAGCAGAAGTCATATATGCATTTTACACTCTCAGTTTACCTTATTTACATGGTGGCTATTCAGCTTATGTTCCCACAGTGAGGCAACAGGGTAATTAGTAGCCATAGAGCAAAAGTGTTTTAGAATCATATATAAGTAATATTTCTGAATAATTAAATGGCTCAAAGGAAGTCATAACTCCCTCAAAGAAACTTATTACGTGAAATACACTGCTTGAGGCCTAAGACACTGTATTACAATAAATCTGGAAATGCTCATATTAGTGTAGACCCTCTAAGTGACCAATTGGGATAAAATATAAACAGCTAAGAGAAACCTGGGAATAATAATTCACTCATTATCAAAAATGTAGTTACACAAATAGCTGCACCCAGAAGGAATAAGCCAACAGGAATGAAACTTGGTGGGTAGATTTGACATCGTGAGACATGTGAACGAATCAAGTTTCACACTCGGCCGCGCATGTGACATAAGTAAGGACCATAAGGGCCATATTGCTGTACCTGACTGACCCAACGGCTACGATTGCAGACACTGAGCGAGCAGTGATGCCCTCCATGAGTCCTCGTGTTAGTGCAAGCACCACTGGCAGACGGCTGCATGACACAGGACTACATGCACGCAGCCCGCTACGACGACTGTCCTTAACACCACGTCAACATCAGCAAAGGCTGCAATGGTGTCATGCCAGACTGTCATAGAGTGACTCAGAATGACAGCGGCTCATCTTCAGTGACGAGTCCCGCTTTTGTCTTGGTGGAGACGACCAATGAATCCGTGTATGGAGGCACCGTGGTCAGCGCCAAGATGAACAGTTTGTTGTCACGTGTCACATGTCCAGAGGGCCTGGCCTCCATCCCTACTGAAAAATCTGCAGGAACTAAGTGAGAATATGCAAACTGGATGGGATGGATTATCACAGACACCATTGGGAAGCGTCTGGCATGTTGGGTTAGCAAACATGGCGGCCCGACACCATACTGAGAGACATTACTTCTGTATGTGTAGCTCAATAAATATTGATCATATCAGATCATATCAGTGTTCCTGGTAATCTTTATCTTCCTTCCCAATAGCACTGCAATCCCACACTTCCTTCTGGGGGCAGTTGTTCTTTTGATGATGAGTGTAAATAAAAGGTTTTAGTCTCCAATATCAGGACATGTTCTAAGCTACACAATGAGTAGTTGCAGTTGACGAAAGCCACATACCAATGCAAGCACTAGAAGAGAATCCCCTGGATTATTTTACCCGATAAGGCTGCCATGCTGTAATACTGCAAGCAGTTGTGGAAGGCAAAGACCTCTTCTGGGATGTGTGCTGGCTATCCAGGGAGCACTCATGACGCAAGAGCACTATGGCAGTGCTATTTATGGGAAGCATTGAGTGATAATTGCTAGGCCAAAACAAAGTCAACATCTCTGGGCATGAGACTGGACGCTATCACACTGGAGACCCATTTGAAACCATTTTCAGATACGGGCAGACTGACCCCACTGCCACAGTGATAAGCTGGAGTTCTAAGCTGTGCATGGGCAGTCATAGAGATGGCATTTCGGAGACTGAAAGAACGATGGAGGTGTCTCCTAAAAAGGAATGGCTGCAACCTGAAACTGACAAAGATGATGATGTTGACTTGCTGTGTGCTCCACAACATCTGTGAGGAGCAGAGAGGTCACTTCAGTGATGGCATTCCAGCCAAAATATGAGAACATGGAGCCACCTGTACAGGTAATACCTGAACAAAGACAGCCAGAAGAACGTAAAAATAAGTTTGGAAAAATAAAACTTCTCTGCAGGGTTTTTGTAATATTGGAATAAACCAATAATCAATGTCTGACAATGTTCCAATACTGCTGTTATATTTTTGAGCACTTTTGAACTCTAGAACAGAAGTAATGGTAATCAGTCAGCCCTCAGTAGCAGTAATGCCAACCAATCATCACTCAGTAGCCGTAATGCCAACCAGTTAGCACTCAGTAGCGGTAATGCCAACCAATCAACACTCAGTAGCGGTAATGCTAACCAATCAGCACTCAGTAGCAGTAATGCCAACCAATCAGCACTCAGTAGCGGTAATGCCAACCAATCAGCACTCATTAGCGGTAATGCCAACCAATCATCACTCAGTAGCAGTAATGTTAAACCAGTCAACACTTGGTAGCAGAAATGCTAACCAATCAGCACTCAGTAGCGGTAATGCCAACCAATCAGCACTCAGTAGCAGTAATGCCAACCAATCAGCACTCATTAGCAGTAATGCCAACCAGTTAGCACTCAGTAGCAGTAATGCCAACCAATCAGCACTCATTAACGGTAATGCCAACCAATCATCTCTCAGTAGTAGTAATGTTAAACCAGTCAACACTTGGTAGCAGAAATGCTAACCAATCAGCACTCAGTAATGGTAATGCCAACCAATCAGCACTCAGTAGCAGTAATGCTAACCAATCAGCACTCAGTAGCAGTAATGCTAACCAATCAGCAGTCAGTAATAATAATGATAACCAATCAGTGTTCTGTAGCAGTAATGCTAATCAGTCAGCACTCAGTAGCAGTAATGCTAATCAGTCAGCACTCAACAGCAGTAATACTAACCATTCAGCCATCAGTAGCAACTAACTAATCAGCACTCAGTGGCAGTAATGCCAAGATACATCCTTCTACTTTCCCAAAGGTCTCAAATAAATGGTTAGAAACAAGTTTAGTTTTTAGTTTTTAGCCGTTTAGCTCCAGTCACTTACAGACACTACTCAGCTGCTTTGACTGTTGACCTCTGAATCATACAAGTTTCTGAAATTGTACTCTATATGGTTTGCTACTTAGCTTGCTAAATGTATTGAAATTGGGATTTATTTTCACTGGAAAGCTTCCAGTCCAGCTGGGGTCATTCCTATTTCACAAAGTGAAACAAACCGCTAAATCCTGCTGTGATTGTGGCTTTAGATGAATTTCCTTCCAAGTCTTGAAAAGTCTAGTATTTTCTTTAGCACTGTGTTTTGGAAGTACAGTCAATTAAGCCAAAGATCATTTATGTCCTCTCCTTAGTTCTGTCTATTTGACCTATAATGTGCCCTACAGTATCTAAAATATCACTATGTATCTATAGGGAGAACGGGAACTATGCCAGCTATGCTTCCCACCCACTGAAACCATGGCTGCTTATAGTCTCAAGGACCTTCTAGCCCAGCAATAGAACTTAGCTAGCTAATTCAGTTTATTTATATCATGCTTTTATGGTCCCAAATAATGTTTCCAAGTATGTCTTGCAGTAGAGGAAAATCTCAGGAAAAACATCTCAAGAAATACAGAGGAAGAATCACTGAGATGACTTGAAGGGAAAACGTCATAAGACCATGAGGAGCCCTGAGAGGAACATATGCATCAATGAACAAAACATAAGAGAATGAGAAAGAAACAACGAGAAGAATCAAGACCCAAAAGAGTAAACTCCTCAACAACATGAGGAACCCTGAGAGGTACCAACACTTAAAAGAGTAAACTCCCCAAGAAGATGAGGAACCCTGAGAGGACTTAAAAGATTAAACTCACTAAGAGCATTAAGGAACCTTGAGAGGAACCAAGACTTGAAAGAGTAAACTCACTAAGAGCATTAAGGAACCTTGAGAGGAACCAAGACTTGAAAGAGTAAACTCCTTAAGAACATAAGGAACCCTGACAGAAACCTAAAAGCTATGAGGAACCATAAGAGGTATCAAAACTCAAAAGGAGACACTACCTAAGAGAATGTGGAACCTTGAGAGGAACCAGGACTCAAGAAGGAGAAAACACCTAAGAGTGTGAGGAAACCCTGAGAGGAACCAAGACTTGAAGGGCATGATAAAGAAACACTGAAAGGGAACCAACACTCAAAAGGAAAAACTGCTAAAGAGTGTGAGAGTGGAAGAGCCACTGAGAAGAATGACGATGGTGAAGGATCATTGAGAAGAACCAGGACTCCCTAAGATCATGAGAGGAATCAAGACTCGAAAGTCCGTAAGTGTGAAACACTGAGACTAAGTTTCAAAAGGAAACACTTTCCATAAGTGCAGTATAAATCAACCTGGGAGGAACCAGGACTCAAAAAGGAGACACTACCTAAGAGCCTGAGGAGCTCTGAAAGGAACTAAAACTCCAAAAGAAAAAACAAGCCTGGTCGAGGACTACGAAGGAAAGCAGTGTGCAGAGGCTTGTCAGCTGAGCTTGTTTGGATGAGGATGAAAGAGGCGGCAGTGAAGGCACTTGGATGGCGTACACAAACTGAGTCTAGGAGTTCTGCTGCACTGGGGAGGAGGATGCAGCACTAAGTTGCTCTGTGCTCCAGAGCCCTGATGGAGAGGTCATGTCCCTGAGGGAGGACTGGGGCTGGCATATTTGTTCACTGGTACAGCGAACATTACAAAACCATGGCTGTGGACACACAGAGGCTCTTGGGATGAATCACTGCTATGACAGGAAGGACTTTGTCTTGTCTTGTTGTTGATGGCAGTTTAACGATGTGCAGCAGTGTTGGGTGTGAAATTCTGTGCTGGGCTGCAGGATAGTAGCGGGTTTGGGTATCTACCATCGCCTGTAAAATTATGGCTAGAGGTGCCTGCTCCTTGGCCGCGTTCTCCCCTGTTGCTGCGTTCTAATAAAGGATTTGCCACAATCTTCTTGCTATCTTACACTATGCCAACATCAAAATATTTTCAGTTATTTTAAGTCTACTTTTTAAGTTTAAGAATTTGTAGAATATTGAAGTTTGTTCCCTGGAGGGATTGTGTTATCAAGAATCTCAACCTTGGGTGTTCAAACCTTCACATACTGTATAATGCTGCAATGCTAAATACCGCATGACTCAACAAAGAACATGATAAGCTCTAAGGTTTAGGCTGGAATGCCCCTGTAAGTAGGAGACTATGGTCAAATATAAGAGGCGTACTTGGGTACAGAGAAGTCTTCATATGTTTCCATATCCTATATTGAATGGGCCCCACAAACTGGCCTGAGCAAACCTCACTGTCCACTGGAGGTGGGCGGATAAAATTCACCTCACATCTGGTAGCAAGACACACAGAGAGAGACAGAAAGAAAGGGACAGGGAGAAAGTTGATGGGTTGTTGTTATTATTGATCCACATCAAAGAAAGTCTGGAAAAGATTCATTCATCACAACTGTTCTTTATATACTCATCGTCAAAAAATAGCTGCACCCAGAAGGAATCAACCGACAGGAATGGAACTTGGTGGGTAGGTTTGACATCATGAGACATGCTAATGATTCAAGTTTCATGCTCGGCCGGGCATGTGACGTAAACAAGGACGGGCTTATCGCTGTACCTGACTGACTATATAAGGTCATCCTGTTGCTTTCCATTCTGACTTGTCCTGTTTGCAAGCGAAGTATGTCTCCGAGAAGAGTTCAAAAGCAACTCGAGCAGTTGGAAGAGTTGGAGAGGGGTCACATCGTAGGGCTCCAGGAAACAGGATGGTCTTAACGTATTGCACACCATACCGATTGTGCAGGTACTACCATAGCATGCTGGCGGGGACAGTGGATTGAAGATGGCACGCACCAGCGACATGAAGGATCTGGGAGACGTCTGGCATGTTGGGTTAGCAAACACGGCAGCCTGACGCCATACTGAGAGACACTACTTCTGTATGTGTAGCTCAATAAATATTGATCATATCAGTCTAAATGTATCATCATTTATTGATCCTGGTAACCTTTATCTTCCTTCCCAACACACCTGCAATCCCACACCTCCTTCTGGGGGCAGATATGGTTCTGACAGTACGTAAGCAGAACTGCTGGACTATGTTTAGGTTTATTTGTAGTCAGGGATGCACAATAGTCTCGGAATCATATCCAGTGTCTGTAAACTTTTTTCTTTGGCTGATAATTTAAACCAATAGTTGGTGATGTATTTACTGTACTCCGGAAAAACGGAATGTTTATGTGACCNCCATACTGAGAGACACTACTTCTGTATGTGTAGCTCAATAAATATTGATCATATCAGTCTAAATGTATCATCATTTATTGTTCCTGGTAACCTTTATCTTCCTTCCCAACAGCACTGCAATCCCACACCTCCTTCTGGGTGCAGCTATTTTTAATATACAGCATATTATTACATAAAGATGACAAAAGGGAGAACACAAGATTTGGTGGACACTTACCTTTTCAGCAGATCTTTAATTTCCTAAAAGAATAACAGAAAAGGAAGAAATAGGGTCATATTTCACACACTGCTCAACACATCAGTTCTCCGGGCTCTATCCCCTGGAACCCATTCAGTGATGTGATTGTTTATGTAAGCTGTGTCAAGTGTCAGGTAGCATCCAGCATGTTCTGCAGGCCCATGCCAAGCCCTACCACAGGACACCCTGCCACCCACTCACCCACCCTGCTCATGTAACACATGCATTTTGGTAACATATCCAAAAGTCTGTGGACACCTTCTCTTATGACATTTTCGCGATGGTACTGAGGGTATTAATAGGGAGCTGGTCCTCTCTTTCCTGGCGTAACAGCCTCTGCCCTTCCAGGAAGGCTTAGATGTTACAACATAGTTTCTGGACTCTATTTATTAGGATTCTAAATAGAACATCAACCAGATATGTTCTACCTTTTGTATACATCTGTGCGGGGGCCAAGAAGTGCAAAACAAATTAACATTTCAGAAAACAAAATTAGAAGTGCAAAACAAATTAACATTTCAGAAAACAAAATTCATTCAAGAAAACAAAATTGCAAAAGTAAAAACAATTTTACAAGACGTGAAACCCTTTTACAAACTCTGAATTCTGATGGAAAGGGCGGGTCTAACCACGTGCTTTAGACATCACCTGTTCGTCTCTTTCTTCCGTCTGCTCTTTTAAAAACTCTAAAGACCTTCCACAGGAAAAACAAAAGCATGCCAGGTGGCTAAAATACTTTAGTGTCGTGACCATCCCACACTACACTCACTCTACCACCGCGAAACAGTTTGATTGACTGCAACAACCACTTCCTGTGTGTTAGACCCACCATTTCTGTCAAAATGTGTTTGTGAAAGTGTTTCGGTACAGGTAAAAGTGCTTCATGTCTTGTAAAATTGTTTTTACTTTTGTAATTTTGTTTTCTGAAATTGTCACGCCCCCGGGTCTCCCTGACACCGCTGATCTCCCGGACTCCATTTCCCAGAGTGCACTGTCCGATGACGTCACACTCACATGTCACCAGTCAACCAATCATTCCCGGTCTA
Source organism: Semaprochilodus insignis (assembly GCA_034552555.1). NCBI lineage: Eukaryota > Metazoa > Chordata > Actinopteri > Characiformes > Prochilodontidae > Semaprochilodus > Semaprochilodus insignis. The sequence continues at coordinate 10,715,341 of CM067479.1, read as the reverse complement.
GCTCACCCGAGTACTGATTTGCTTCACCTGCCGCTCATTACGCACCTTCTTATAAACCCCTCACCCACACAGAGAGAGAGAGAGAGAGAAAAAAAAAAAAAAAAAAAAAAAAAGGAAGTTTTGCCAAACCCAGTTTGCAATTCTGAGAACTCTCACTCTCTCGATTCTCCCTTGGTTCTGTCTGCCTTCTGGCTGGTGTGAGTGGATCAGACACAGCAGTGCTGCTGGAGTGTTTAAACACTGTGTCCACTCACTGTCCACTCTATTAGACACTCCTACCTTGCTGGTCCACCTTGTGGATGTACAGTCAGAGACGATAGCTCATCTGCTGCTGCACAGTGCAGTGTTCGACATCCTCTGGTCCTTCATCACTGGTCACAGGATGCTGCCAGTCCAGCAGTGACACTGAGGTGTCCAGCAGCACTGCTGTGTCTGATCCACTCACACCAGCACGTCAGTGTCTCTGAGAATGATCCACCACCCACATAATACCTGTTCTGTGGGGCTCCTGACCATTGAAGAACAGGGTAATACAGTATACAGAGAAACAGATGGACTACAGTCTGTAACTGTACAAGTGCTCCTATGTGGTCAGTGGAGCTGATTAAATGGACAGTGAATGTGGATACAAGGAAGTGTACCAAGTGAAGTGTCTGGTGAGTGTATGGTATGTATGTTTGGGACAAATTATCTTGATTTCCGCAAGTTGGGAACACTCATCAGCAGTGTGTGGACATAACAAGTGCTTCTTAGCCAATAATAATTAATTAGCTGGAGCGTTTGGATACTTTTGGACATTTTGAATTTGACGCTACTACGGTACTGTAAATACATAGTGGACATGTAGGTGTATGGGTAATGGGTGAAGGCATCCGGGAGTCACCTTCAGAAGTTTGGGGCTGTCCTCTTCCTTTAGCTTGCAGTTGAGCGTCTCGATGGCCCTCTCCAGATCACGGCCCTGCATCGCGATCTTTTTCTCCCTCTCTTTTAGCGCCTTCACTCGTCTGTCTCGCTCCCTCCTGAGCCGCTCCAGGTCCCTCTCCTCCTCCTCGTCCAGAAAGCGGTGAAGATTCTGGAACTCTGCCCGGATTTCCCGCTCCATGTCCTCAAACTGACTCTTGAGAGGAAACGGAGACGAGAGACGTTAGAAGCAGGGAGACGCTGACTCAGCAGCAGATGGAGATAAAGAGGCCTGATGAGATTACTCTCTTATACAGGAGTCACTCAGACATAATAAAACGTTTAATGCAACAGATATCGGTCTCTCAACTTCTTGGCAAGCGAACAGAATATTGATTGGAAGTCTGAAACTCAGTGTTTTGTCTATTGGTTGCTGATATCTGTATTTATGTGTGGGTAATGTAATGATATGTCATTATATGCTTTTCCAAGGACGGGTATCATCAGTACACTGAACAACTCCATGAATCACAAAAATTGTATATCACAACCAGCGTACAGTATATTAAATTCCACCAATGACCTCCAAACCTCTACATACACTCATCATCAAATGAATAGCTGCACCCAGAAGGAGGTGTGGGATTGCAGTGCTATGGGGAAGGAAGATAAAGGTTACCAGGAAAATGATGATAAATTTAGACTGATATGATCAATTTTTATTGAGCTACACATACAGAAGTAGTGTCACTTAGTATGGCACCAGGCCACCATGTTTGCTAATGCAATATGCCAAACGTCTCAGCATGGAGTTGTAGAGGTTCCTAATAGTGTCCTGCGATAATTCATCCCATGGAGTGACACCAGGCCTTCTGGGCATGTGACGCGTGACAACAAACCAAACCCAACAAAACTTGATGGGTAGGTTTAACTTCGTGGGACATCCGAATGATTCAAGTTTCACACTCGGCTGTGCATGTGACGTAAGCAAGGACAAGTGTTATTGCTGTATCTGAATGACTATATAAGGCCGTCCTGTTGCACGTGCTCTCCAATCTGACTTGTTGGTAGCACGTGAAGTATGCCTCAGATAAGAGTTTGAACGCAATTCCAGCAGTTGGAAAAGTTTAAGAGGGGTCGCATCGTAGGGCTCCAGAAAGTGGGATAGTCTTATCAATGTATGGCGTGCCATAACGGTCGTGGGAATACTATTACTGGAGGCTGTTGGCAGCAGTGGATAGAAGAAGGCACACACCAGCGACATGATGGATCTAGGAGACCACACACACAAACTATGGAGAGAGAGAACAGGCGGATTGTCTGACATGCGCGGAGTGACCCAACTGGATAGCAGACATTTGACAAACAGTGATGCCTTCCATGAGTCATCCTGTTAGTGCCAGCACCATTGGCAGACGGCCGCACGATGCAGGACCACATGCACGCAGTTCGTTACGACGACTGCCCTTAACACCACGTCAACGTCAACAAAGACTGCAATGGTGTCATGTCAGACTGTCATGGAGTGACTCAAAATGGGATGAGCACCACTTTTGTCTTGGTGGGGACGACCAACGAATCCGTGTGTGGAGGCACCGTGGTCAGCACCAAGATGAACGGTATGCTGTCACGCGAATGCATGGACTTGGTCATTTAGTCTCTGTAAGAAATTGTGCTGTTACCTCCACATCCAGGGCCTGCGCATAGGTGTCTGTCTCAGCTTCGTTGCACTCGTCGATTTCATGTTTAATCTTTTTGATAGCCTGAATGAGCTTCCCCTGGAACACAAATGCAGGTATGAGAGAACAGTGATCTTTGAATGTTGTGGTACATGTTGTATGATGTATAGAAATAATAGTGCAACTACATGTAAAAATAATTAGATGCTCTAACTCTAACTCAGAGCGGAATACTCAGGGCCTTCTAGGCCTGTATAGAAGGCCTAATGATTTCTGGGAACTAGTTGATTTTTTCTCAAGTACAATAATACATGTATTTAAGTAAACTAATTTTTCTCTGAGGTATCTGTGTAGATATAGCTAAACAAGCTCTCCTATTGGTTAGGTTGGTTAGGAGTTGAAGAGAAGGCCTAGTATGTTAGATTAACTATCAGCACAATTACAAAGTGAATCAAAGTGGAATCCACCAGTAAATTGGATGCAACCGATTACATGAGAAACGTCACTCGAGCCTTCTAGAAGTCCTGGGTTGTTAGAAAGGGAACACAGCGGTAGCAGCTCTATACCGGGAGTCATTGCAAAACTGCTACGAGAACATACCTGAAGGCCCAGTTCGGCACAGTTTACCACTAATCAGACTAGCACTATGTATGTCACACATTGTATTCTGCCTAATAGCACGTTAAATTGTGCGTGCTAACACAAAGTAATACAGGTGAAGTGTTTTATTAGGGTTACTAAGTGACTTTATTCTCCTGGAAACACTCAACATAAGACATAACCCATTTTACATGTTTTGCATTGTGTAAGTTAAACACAATGTGATGAATTTTAGGTTTCATTATTTTTGTTTTAAATTTAGTGTAGTAAAATTTAAACTGTATTGTATTTGTTTTAAACACAGTGTGATGAACATTAGATTATACTGTATTTTGCTGCTGTTATAACAAAACCTCCAAAATCCAATCCATTTATCTTAAACCCAGTGTGATAAATGTTAGACAATATTGCATTTGTTTTAAACCCAGTGTGATGAATGTTAGACAATATTGCATTTGTTTTAAACCCAGTGTGATGAATGTTAGACTATATTGCATTTGTTTTAAATCCAGTGTGATGAATGTTAGACGATATTGCATTTGTTTTAAATCCAGTGTGATGAATGTTAGACGATATTGTATTTGTTTTAAATCCAGTGTGATGAATGTTTAGACGATATTGTATTTGTTTTAAATCCAGTGTGATATATGTTTAGCCTATACTGTATTAGTTATATACACAGTGTGATTAATGTCAGGCTATATTCTATTTATTTTAAACACAGTGTGATGCATGTTAGGCTACATTATATTTCCCGTCTTGCTCTTAATTTGCCCTTTAGAACATGATGTTTTTTTCTGAATACTTTAACATTTATTTAAAAGTTATGTTCAAAAGTTAAAAAGTTATTGGTTCAGGTTTGTTCAGACGACAAGTATTTAACCTTTATTTGTCCTAGTTTTGTTTTGGTACCGAGCCCTGTGAGCACTTGCTATCAAAACCAAAGTCAGAATTCTGATAACCCCATATTTTATCTGTCCATTCTACACAGTACATAGTACAGCAGACTAGCAATACTCTGGTTGGAAAAAGTAGATAATGAGATTTAAATAGAAGGTTGTAAATGAATAATAACTTCCAGCTTTTGGTCTCTAATGGGTAGATCTATGATATTCAGTTATTTATTATACTGTTGTCCTACTTGGCACACTTTGACTGGTAATCCAGGTCACATGTACACTGCATTTAGTGAACTACTTCTCTTTGCTTTTACTGGGACAGTTGAAAGGAGCTGTTCCTACCTTCTGATCATCGAGGAGAGACTTGTTGCAGTTGTTGTTTGTGTCCTTCATGTGATTGTTGTACATTCCAGTGTCCTCGTCAGGGCAAAGCGAAGCAAGACGAAACATCAGGACGTCACACATTAGAGCGAGGGGCCCCAGTTAAAAGAGGAGAGTGTGCATGGGTATGTGAGAGAGGGAGCGAGTGAGAGAGAATAGAAGGACAGAGACAATGCGAGAGTAATAAATCTCTAGGGACACTAGTGAGGTATTGGGCAGGGGCTGGCTGAGGTCAGAGCATATGTGACATGAGAGAACCCTGCTGGAAAAGCCAGCATAGACCAGCATGGCTGGCCACCCACAAAGCTAGCATATGGTGTGTTTTGGATACTTGCATGCTGGTCAGCACCAAACTAGTGTAAACCAGCTAAGACCAGCCTGGAATTAATATTGGTCAGTCTTGTTTCCTCCCCCATTCCCAAGTGTAGCCGAACAGACCAGTCAAAAAACAGTCACTCTGTTTTGCCATGGAGCTATGAGGCTAATGTAATTAACGAGTAATGGGAGCCCACCATGTTGCACACAAAGTGCATGCCTAAATCACCATACCTTTGCTTCAAGACCACCATGTTTGGTCACAAGTTGCCTCATGCAAGGGTGAGTCTAGTCTCAAGTCCCTTGCGAGGGTGGTAGGGTGCGAGTCTGAGTTGAGTCTCTGAGGGGCAAGTCTAAGTACAAGTCAAGTCTTGAGTCTCTGGGGTGTGAGTCTTAGTTGAGTCTTCCAGTCTGGGATGCAAGTCTGAGTCAAGTCTTGAGTCTTTAAGGTGAAAATCTAAATTGAGTCTTAAGTCTCTGAGGTGCAAGTCTGAGTCAAGTGTCTGAGGAGCAAGTCTGAGTCTTTGAGGCTTGACGTCTGAGTCAAGTTTGGAGTCTCTGGGTGCAAATCCGAGTCAAGTCTTGAGTCTCTGAGGTGTAAATCCGAGTCAAGTCTTGAGTCTCTGAGGTGCAAATCCGAGTCATGTCTTGAGTCTCTGAGGTGCAAATCCGAGTCATGTCTTGAGTCCCTGAGGTGAGAGTATGAGTCAAGGCTGAGTCTGTGTGGTGTGAGTATGAGTTTAGCCTCTGGTGTGTTTTCAAGTTGAATCTAATCTAGCTGAGATTTCAGAAAGTTATAGATCACTTTGGTTTAAAATGCTTCAGCTCCGTCTACTAGTGAAAGGTTTATTGGGAGTACAGAATGCTAGCAGCTAAAAACAAGACTAGGAATTCTCTACCTGAGTCACACTCTAAAGACTCGTGAGTCGACTGTGACTTGTGGCATGAAGTGGCTTGTGACCATCCCATTTTTATATATTATTACTTAATTCAAATGTATGATGATGAAGTCATGCAGTTTGTGTGCTAAGCATGAGCTTACATGTTAGCTACATTAGCCTCGTAGCTCCAGTTCAGACAACAAACATGTCTTGGCTGATCAGCTACACTTGACCTAATGTGCAAATTAGCTTTTTGGCCGGAGTATCTCTTTAAAACAGATTGACTCATCACAAACAGACATGAACGGCAGGAGTGAAGGATGAAGAGAGGGAGGGCAGGCGAGGCTTTATTTATGGGAATGAGAGAATAGCTTTCTATTTCTGTCCATCTGCTCCTCTGCAACAAGAGACCACGTCAGAGGACAGACAATGTTCCAGAAAAAGACAGAGGCTTGGGTTTCAGACCGAGAGGCCTATGGACCGCTCTGCGCGTGTGACTATGACCAAACAGAGGAGACATTATGTTTCATAAAGAGTGTGCTGTCTGTTAAAGATTTTCGGAATAGTTTCATAAATTGAATCATTAGTGCTTTCAGCGCAGCGCAGTCTAACAAAGGAAACCTATTGAGTCTCTTTTCACACTGTTAGAATCTGGGTTTGATTTTGCATACAAAAGGTCAGATTGTCGATCCATGTTTCTCCACCGCCCATTTCTCTCCTTCTCTACCCTCCCCTTGCGCCCCCCTTACCAGCTGTGTCTATTAGTCTCACTATCACTCTGAGCTCAGTAAGAGCCTATACAAATTAACTGTATAGACAAGCAACAAAACCAATCACACACTCATCATCAAAAGAATAGCTTCACCCAGAAGAAAGTGTGAGATTGCAGTGCTATTGGGAAGGATGATAAATAAATTATGATACATTTAGACTGATATGGGCAATATCTATTAATTTAATGTAATACATAAATAAATAAATAAACATATCACGGGACCAGCGCAGTCATTTACCAGCGTTGACTGTACAAATTCAAAGTCTCTCACAAATTTAGAGCTATAGTTCAATTTGAACCTACAACAAGAGTTGAAAATAATAGTAATAAAATTAATGACATTTAAAAAAAAAAAAGATACATTAACAGATGCTATAGACGGAGCAAGGCCAGTCTTTATTAAAAAAAAAAAATAAATAAATAAAAAGGTCCGATTTTCTAAAAAATAAAAAAAGGCATTATCGGAGCCACACACGATTATATCCGGTGTGTAACCGGAAGTAAACAGAGCGTTAGCGTCCGTTTGTTCTTTGAATGAGAATTAAAAGTTTTTTTGAGTATTTTCAGTGCAGCTCAAACTGGAAACGGACTCAATTCAGGTCAGTGTCTTGTTTAGTGTCTCCGTGTGTCCGCTAATGTATTTATGATGCAATAAGAAGCTGTAACGAGGCTGAAGTTAGCTTCCTGTTCGCCACCTTCTTGTTTACTGTTCCACCTTAAATTATTATATATAAATTTATATACAGGAAGATTCGAACAAGTTGCTGGCGAGGCTATGCACCGAAAAAAAAGCTTTTCTAAAGACTAAAGTTATGCCATACATGTATTTATCCTACTTAGCTAACAAGCTAACACGTCCTATAAGCTGTGAATGAGATCTAACAGACAGAGAGCTATATGCTGTCTACTTAACAGCGTGAGTTCATATATTCAGGTTAAAGGGGAGCTCCACCCTCTTAGTAAAATTCATACCTAACTCCGTGGATAAGATGTACAGCTTCTTTCAGAACGACTGGATGTGAAATTGTAGAGAAACCAATGGGCTCAGGTTTCTGTACAAATATAGCCATTTTATTTACTATCCAAAACCACCAGTGAACCAACACCTGTCTACCCAGTTTTTATATGTAATGATGATCGTCAAAAATAGGTAAATCTGAACTAATACGTGCTCTTGGGGGACTATTTTGCCACAGGCACCAGGCAGCAGTATTACACACATCATCAATAGAGTAGTTGCACGAATAGCTGCCCCCAGAAGCAATCAACCAACAGGAATGAACCTTGGTGGGTACATTTGACATCATGAGACATGATCACACATGTGACCGTGAGCAAGGACGGGCCATATAGCTGTACCTGACTGACCCAACAACCATGATTGTGGACATTCAGCGAGCAGTGATGCCTCCATGAGTCATCCTGTTAGTGCCAGCACCATTGGCAGACGACTGCACCACGCAGGACTACATGCACACAGACCGTTACGACGATTGTCCTCAATGGTGTTGTGCCAGACTGTCAGGTAACTCAGAATGGCAGCGGGTCATCTTCAGTGACGAGTCCCGCTTTTGTCTTTGTGGAGACGACCAACGAATCTGTGTGTGAGGGCACAGTGGTCAGCACGAAGAACGGATTGTTGTCATGTGTCACGCGTCCAGCTGCATGGGATGGATTATCACAGGACACCATTAGGAACCTTTACAACTCAATGCCGAGACGTCTGGCATGTTGGGTTAGCAAACACGGTGGCCCGACGTCATACTGAGAGACACTACTTCTGTATGTGTAGCTCAATAAATATTGATCATATCAGTCTAAATGTATCATCATTTATTGTTCCTGGTAACCTTTATCTTCCTTCCCAACAGCACTGCAACCCCACACCTCCTTCTAGGTGCAGCTGTTCCACTGATAAATTCTTTTGAACTTTTAGAGGCATTAAATACTTCTGACATCTGGTGCCATGCACCACCACTGACTTTCTCTACAAGAGAGCATGTCACATTAAACCACTCTCCCTTTGTTTATGCCCCTACCGTTTAAGAATCCCTTATATATGAACCCTGAATCAAGTGTTCTCTGTTTTGCGCAGACATGAACGGCCAGGCTGAATTAGACGTGGATTACAAGCGGAAATACAAAAACCTGAAGCGCAAATTAAAGTTTTTGGTGTATGTAAGTATTTGTGTCTCTCTATTCATTATTGTTAAATGAGTTTTAAACTAGGTTTAATTTGATGCACGTTCATTTATTTGGCCACGTTTCGTTTCAGGAGCAAGAGTGTTTTCAGGAGGAGCTGAGAAGAGCACAGAGAAAACTGCTTAAGGTTTCCAGAGACAAAAGGTTCAACACTTTACTCCTAAAATAATTGCATACTTTATGCATATTTGTATTAAGGTCACCATAGTTGGCTGAAAGATGACTTGTTTTTAAATCGATATCGCAATTTCAGCAAATCAAAATATCAAGATTGGTGCTTTCGTTGCACAATAATAGCACTTTAAGTCATTTGTGATAAAGGTGGCACATATAAAGTCACTGAGCTCCTCAGTACGACCCATTCTACTGTCAGTATTTGTTTATGGATTTTGTGTGGCTTTGTGCTTGATAACAATAGGTGTGACTAAAACACCAGAACTCAATAAATAGGAGAGGTGTCCACATAGTTTTGGCCATATATTGTATATATTATTTGTATGTAGGAACGAGTACCAAGTACAAGTAATAATTAACATATTAATACATAAATATTTAGCTATATATGTTTACATATGTTTATACATAAATAGCTGGCCTTGTTCAAAGAAGGAAAACTGTATAATTCTTAGCTATAGCTATTATTATTATTATTATTATTATTATTATTATTATTTTTGCATTGCATTGTATTGTAGTTATTGTAGTTCAGTCATTTTATAGGTGGAGAAAACTTTTATTGGAAGGTGCAAGAATAATTGCATAATTTGATGAATTGTGCTACTTATGATCAGAATCATGAACTAGCAAGGTTTAAGAAAGGTATCTTTTTTGCTTCAGATTGACTTAAAGGTGTATGCATATTAACTTGTCTTTCTTATTTGTCTCAGTTTCCTGCTGGACAGATTGTTACAGTATGAGCGGGTGGATGAGGACTCCTCTGGTAAGTGGTCATGCGCTCAAACTGCAGATTCACTATTAAGGTTGTGATATAATTAAGCAAAAGAATATTCGTGAATATGTTGATATTCTTTGTATTACAGACTCTGATGCCACAGCATCCTCAGAGAGTGACGGAGAGGGTCCCAGAGAAAGAGAACGAGAGACAGGAAAGAAGTGAGTGCATCATGACCGCTCTGAAATTGCGAATGCTCAGTAACTGGTTTGCTGGACACTACAGATCATTTGCTCTGTGATTGTTACATCTGATTTTGCACCTTGGAAAACTGTTTACAGGTAAAAAGAATGTTGTTGGTTATGAGGAGAGCATTGTCTTTGTATGCAAGTTTCCACCCAAGGGAGTTTATGCAAAGCAAGGTTTGAATAATTCAAATAATTTATCTTTATTGATCACACTATTTTGCAGCTGTTACCTGGATAGTTTTGGTTGGTTGATGATTCTCAGTCCAGCAGTGACACTGAGGTGTCCAGCAGCACTGCCGTGTCTGATCCACTCACACCGGCACAACACACACTAACACACCACCACCACGTCAGTGTCACTGCAGTGCTGAGAATGATCCACCACCCACATAATACCTGCTCTGTGGTGGTCCTGCGGGGGTCCTGACCATTGAAGAACAGGGTAATAGTGTATACAGAGAAACAGATGGACTACAGTCTGTAACTGTACAACTACAGAGTGCTCCCATATGGTCAGTGGAGCTGATATAATGGAGAATGAGTGTAGAAACAAGGAGGTGGTTTAAATGTAATGGCTTATCGGTGTATGCATACATATGCACACATACACATAACATAATCCAGAAAATGCTGTAGCCATATTTTTCTCAATTAAATATTATTCTCATAGTGTTGCTTCAGAAAGGCTTTATAGAGGCTGTTTAATTGAGTCATTGAGATGTAAACCAAGTAATTCAGAGTAGTTTGATGTGAAATTCATTCATGGTTTATTGTGAAGAAACTTGCAAACAGCGCTGGTGCCTGAAACCACAGGTGATTCACCAGTGAATCTTCTCGTGTCTTCTGAGTTTTACATGTAATGATGGTTAAACAGTGGTAAATATTTTCAAAATGGTCAGAAAACGATGTCCATACAGGTTTCACTTGAGAACGTTCTGTAAGCAGGCTTTTAGAGACATTTAACCAGTGGTCACCCACCAAACCTGCTCCTGAGTTGTACGTGAAACCTCCAGGTTGATATATGAATACTACTGCGTTGAACTCTTTAAATGTCTGGTTCCCATCACCACCACTGTGAACAATTCTAACGTTGCTTTTGTTAGTTTGCCGCTCGTTGATTTATCCATCGTTCTCTTGCTCTCTCTGTTCAGCATAGTGAGCTGAAGGTCAAACACAAATTCTATCGCATCACATGTAATACCCTAATGTAACTGCATAAAACAATCTGATTTTACACGTGTTAGGCTCTGCCTTGCAATATAGTATATTGTTAATAGACATATAAAAATACATTTTTATGTATTACAAAAATTCTTGCATGAAGTCATGCAACAGCAGTTTTTGCAGGAAATGATGTATTATTCATTATGCACTTTTGTCACTATAAATCAAGAGGATGGGATCAAGCAAAATTGATAACACACATTTTTGCTTTATTCTTGGTATATGCTTCACGTCAATGGGAACTTGGTTTATCTGTTTATTATGGTATGTAGTGCTGTATCTATTCATCACTTTCCCCAGGAGGCGGAGCCCTGGAGTTCCACCCATCCCATCATCCTCATCGCCCCATCTCTCGCTACTCCCTCGCTCCGGAGCAACCCCTCTGCAGTCCTCGGGACCAACACAGTATCTCAACACGGTCAGTATGGGATGCCGCACAGGCCATACCATACACTGGAGGAGGGGGAATTACTCTTCAGTGTTTTAAAGGCTGCCAGTTAGCTGTTATGTTACACTTCCATACTTAAAGCCTTCTTATCGTAGAACATTGAATTACCCTTGTTATATTTAAATTGAGGAGTTTCGAGTAATATTAGACTTTCAAAACTTATTAATTCACTACACAGTCCATATACGCAGACTAAGCTGTTAAAACAGTCGGTTCTGAATTCATTGTTTCTGTGATATTTTGAGAAACAGAAGTTCACTCCCAGTGAAGTTATAAGGAGTGTTTCAGCCCAGTTTCCTGCTTTTTGACTGAAGCACAATAAAGAACAGAGCTCATTCACAAACATCAGTCTTAAAGACACAGTAACGAAAACAGCCTGTAGAATTTTAAGGGATAAAGAGTGGTAATGCGAAAACAGTGACCTTGGTATGGGCCTTTAAATCATGGTAAGACACTATTGAATAATTTAGGATATAATAAGCTCACCGGACAAAGAATAAGTCAGTTTGCATCTTTAAGGTGGTAGTAACTTCAGGCTCCTGCAGATGGCGCTGCACGAGGATGATGGGACTATAAATCCCTGTGTGGTGTGAGTGACAGGATCCATAGATTGAGAAGAGGTGCTACAGTGCAGGGAATGTCTCGTTCCATGTGTGGTAAATGGCTCCAAAGCAGATGTTAATGATTGGCTAAAAGGAGTGACTGCATTTGAGCGTGCCAAAGACCATAGTGTGAAGGAAGTAGCTGAATCTGCAGGTGTATGGAAGCGTACGGTCATACGGGTCTACCAGCAGTGGCTAATATCCCAGTCTACAGGGAATTCTCCTCGGAATTGTGCCAGGGAAGACATCCCCCAAATCTGGACCAACTGACCAATTCTTTGATACAAGAGTGTCTGAACATTGATGCGGCCTACATCCAGAAACTTGTCCAGTACATGCCAAATCCAATCACAGCTGTTATTGGTGCTGGTGGAGGTATTACACAATACTGGGTACGTTTCTGTCACAGGGGACTCATTATTGTTTTTGTCCGGTGAGCTCATTAAAACAGTCAGTTGTTCAGCCTAACCATCCACCTCATCACACATCAGCTCATGGCTTTTAATTTATTTTTTTATTTATTTGATTTATTTTATATATTGTTTTGCATATTATATCTCTTGCTTGTTATTTTTGGCATTTTATTCATTCGTTGTTTCCTTTCTCCTTTCTTTTGTCCCGTTGCCATATCATCTGCTTATTTTGGACTGCGGGAATCACACACACGTCATCTCGGGTGGGCACTGTATGTGTGGATGTGTGCATGTGTGGCGAACAGTTACCCTTCCCTCCTGACTATTTGGCTCCCTCTGCTGAGCGAGTGAAGAAAGAGAGAAAACCAAAACCGGCCAAACAAAGGAAAGAGCCTGGAGGAAAGGTGAGAGAGAATGAGAGGGAGGTGTATGTAGAGGTAACAATTGGGCCTATATGCACTCTTAATAACATTAAAGTGATAGTTTAAGCAGAAATTGATTTATGTAATTCATCCCAAATGTAGCTGATCAGCCAAAGTATGTTGGGCATCTGAAGTTTGCTGCTTTAGTTTTTGGGCTGGAACTGCAAAGCTAATGTAGCCACCAGATAGCTCTGTGCTAACTGCATTCCTAAATCACTACAAACTGTGTTTTGTAGATCAGTAATAGATATGCTTGTGTGGTTTCTGACACTGTATGAGGTGCTTTCATGTTTTTGCTCATCAGTGTTCTTTCACTACAATACCCAGCAACCATTGGAAATCCCTGCGGTTGTAACCATAGACTGCTAGCCTAGCCACTAATTTATAGTCTAATTATAGCCTGCATTAGTGTAGCATTTACCTCAATCATCAAAACAGTCATTCTACACTCATCATCAAAAGAACAGCTGCACCCAGCAGGAGGTGTGGGATTGCAGGTCTGTTGGGAAGGAAGATAAAGGTTACCAGGAACAATAAATGGTGATACATTTAGACTGATATGATCAATATTTATTGAGCTACACGTACAGAAGTAGTGTCTCTCAGTATGGTGTCGGGCCGCCGTGTTTGCTAACCCAACATGTCAGACATCTCGGCATGGAGTTGTAGAGGTTCCTAATGGTGTCCTGTGATAATCCATCCCATGCGGCTTGAATATTCTCAGACAGTTCCTGCAGATGGTGCGGTAGGGGTGGAGGTGGAGTGACACCAGGCCTTCTGGACGTGTGACAACAAATCGTTCATCTTGGTGCCTCCACACACCGATTTGTTGGTCGTCTCCACCAAGACAAAAGCGGGACTCGTCACTGAAGATGACCTGCTGCCATTCTGAGTCACTCCATGACAGTCTAGCGCAACACCATTGCAGTCTTTGATGACATCGACATGGTGTTAAGGGCAGTCGTCGTGACGGTGTACATGCAAGTAGTCCTGCATGGTGCAGCCGTCTGCGAATGGTGCTGGCACTAACAGGATGACTCATGATGTCAAACCTACACACCAAGTTCCATTCCTGTGGTTGATTTCTACTGGGTGCAGCTATTTGTACAACTGTTCATTTGACAATGAGCATATTTTGCTGTTTTGCTAATTGGTGGGCTAAAAGCTTCCATTACCTTTTATCTACATTAGCTCTTGGCTACAGAGCAAAACTAAAGAAGCAGAAGAACATGTCTTGGATAATCAACTCTAGTTGATTACCCAAGGAGCAACTACATAAATTAGATCCGATGTTGAACGACCACTTTAAAGGGGAAATAAAACACCTAAATGTCTTTGTTTGTCACAATATCCTCGTTGTCTCTCAATCTCTCCTTTCACAGGTGGTCTCTCCTTTGGCTCCGAATTACCCAGCAGGCAGTGCCCCGGGTGCAGGTTCGTCCGGCCCATTTAGCTGGGTCCCACGGCAGATGCTGAGCGGAGACGCTGCTGAGGAGGAAGGAGAGAGCGAGGGAGAAAGCGATGGAGGAGAGGAGGAGAGAGGAGAGGGAGAAGAAGCTGAACTGGTCATTGACATTCCTAACGAGTGAAAGGAACGCAAGACAAAGACTTTTTACTATCAGTCACGGTGCAGCCTCAAAGAAACACCAAGTAAAACCAATATCTGTAATGACTGTCAAATGTGTCATGTGATCCCGAATTTCAGTAGTTAGTTAAGTAGTTAGTCTTCACATCGTGAGCCAGTTAGCATAGCTGTTCTAACATGTAGTCACTGCAGTGCTGAGAATGATCCCCCACCCACATATTACCTGCTCTGTGGTGGTCCTGTGGGGGTCCTGACCATTGAAGAACAGGGTAATACAGTATACAGAGAAACAGATGGACTACAGTCTGTAACTGTATAACTACAGAGTGCTCCTATATGGTCAGTGGAGCTGATAAGATGGAGAATGAGTGCAGATGCAAGGAGGTGGTTTTTGATGTTATGGCTGATGGGTGTATAATGTGTGCTCAGTGTAATGGAATATTATCTTAAATTAAGGAGATATATAATGGAGAGGGGTTTTTTTCCCTCCATAATAATGACTTGGCATTGCAAAATAATGGCATGGCAGTTATCACAATGTATCAGATACTGGATATTTTAATCTTAGGCAGCGGAAATGGGTTTCCATATTAAGATGTGTGAACAGGGCCATTATGTTTTTTTCCCCCTCAAATCTATAAAACCCCTTTCTACATTAGTATTCGTTCATATGTGATTATGGCATAAAATGCCACGCCCTTTTTTGTTTTTCATTTAAAGACAATATGAAACGTTAAAAATCACTTGCTATTTATTATGAGCATATTTTCAGTTTGCCTTTTAAACATGAAGCACAAAAGGTACCAAAACAAAAACCCACATATGATAGCCAGTGATGGTCAGTGACACCATAAAGACAGACATTTCATAATGAACACAATAGATATTGATCGTATTGATACCCAGCCCTAATAATAACCCCTGTCCACTCTCTACATTGCTTCAGCGCCACTTCCTGACCTCTGTACATGAGCACATGTGCTAAAAGTTGATGTCCACAGATATGTACCGAAGTCATCCAAAGCCAATTTAAAGGCAGCCGACCAATGTTGTGGATCTTGCTGAACACTGTTACATGTGGACAGCTGCATGTCCTCGCTGTCCAATGAAAAACAAGTATCTGAAATAGCAACTTTACAGGAGAGGAGAAAACCTCATTGAACTTGAATGTAAGTCAATGGAACCAGACGTCTTTCCAAGTGGTTTTGGGCCATTTCTGTTGGTCCATTCCTCATGAAATTTCCACACAATGTAAACAGCAGCTGCTGTGTTCAACTGATGCAGAAAAGTGAAAATCAACAATAATGGAGATACATGTTTCTCTTCGGACAGCAACGATATGCTTCAACAGTCTTCACTTGTTAGCTACTTTGGCCTCGTTATAAAGCAACTAAAGAGCCAACATTGAGCACCATGCACGTCTGGACTACATTTGGAGAAATAAAGGAGGAAACCGGGTAGATGTTTCCTTTACTGATGTACCTGTTTAGCATCTGCCAGTGTTGGTTTTTTTGGACGTCAGGAGGCAAATATGGTAATATATTGTTGTATTGTAATCTAGTATCTTTACACCTCGATCTTTTCACCAGTTTTTGTGGTGAACAGTGTAATAAAGAGTAAAACAAAAACTTTTGCCTTGTTTCCTGTGAAGTCGTATGTGAAAGCAGAGTTATCAAAATAAGAAATGGTCATCTGGGTGATTTTCACACTGGTATCAGAAGTGGGATCACCCCCTAGTGGCTTGGAGGGCAACACTGCGGAGAGGTCTAAGCCTGGCAGGTGACTGCGGCGGAGGAAGCACGAGGCTCATCTGTGGGACCCGGCTGGAAGAAGGCCTGGGCTGAAAGCCAGAGGGGGAGCTGGTGGCTGAGGGTCAGGGCACCAGCAGAAACGTGGTGCCCTCAGACTGCCGTATATGGCATGATGGATGACACAGGCAAGGGGAGCAACGTAGCATCCCACTATTTGTTAGCGTTGTGGACATGGAGGAGGCATGACCACACATGCACGGGCTCTTAGGAAGCACCACAGCTGCAGGAGAAGGCTCATCAGTGGGACCCGGCTGGAAGAAGGCTTGGGTTGAAGGCCGGAGGTGGAGCGTGTGACCAAGGGTCAGGGCTCCAGCGGACACGTGCTGCACTCACACTGGCGTATATGGTGCAGTGGGTAACAGAGTAAGCGGAGAGCAGCAAGGGGAGCAACATAGCATCCCATTTCTGACTCTGTAGTGTTGTGGACACATAGGAGACATGACCACACACACACAGGCTCTTAAGAAGGGCCGCAGCTGACAGTTGTCTTTGTTAGCTTAGCTTATTGGTACATGTGTTAAGTGTGCTAGTCAGTGCTGTTGGGTTTTTATGGTGTGACTTTGTAGGAGTGGTGACAGTGTTAGTCCCCACCTTTACCATGGAATGTGTGGCTGTTACTGACCTCCTTGTAATCTCAACCACTTGGAGAGCGTTGAGTGTTCAATAAATGAGCATTAGTTTTACGCCAGCACCACAGTATTTTGCACACTGCTTTGATCCATTTACCTCCTGACAGGCAGGAACAGCACAACCTTTAATGGTTTTTCCCACACCTTTCGCAGGAACAGCACTCCTTATCACTTCAATAGGAATGGTTAGGGCTGAGCTGCTGTAGGCTGACAACCATGATGAACTGAAAGTGGTCTGTTTTTGCAGCTCAGCCAGATACATATTGGGGACAGTATGTTTTACAACATACCGCTACTCTTAGTTCACATGAGCAAGGGAAATTTGGTATCTCCTGACATGGGCCCTTTAAGCTGTAATCACTCTTAAGTATTCAAACACGCTTGAGTGGACAGGACAGCTTGGTTTGTAGGGCAGGTTACTCAAGAAATGTGGAGGATGAAGTCAAAAGAAAGCAGAGTGAGTCTCTCTCTCTCTCTCACAACCACACCTGTTTTGCCCTTAAGCTCTTAGAGATCAGCTCAGACATGCTATGCAGGGTAGTGTTACAACACACTCACTGTTGTCTGGCTCACTGTAGTCATACCAGTAAATGTTTGCACGCCCATTCCTGGCCTTCCACAGCCAGATTCCTTGCCGTCAAAGTAATCTAGAACATTTGGGTTACTTTTTGTTTTGCTACTATTAGGACTGCATGGTTTATCGTTTGTTAATCGCCAATTGTGACATTGGCCTTTCCGGCCAATCAATATGCATACAGAAGGCATCAATATGCAAATTAGTTCTCTATCAAATACCTTTTTGTTAGTCAAGTCTAGGTTTGTTTATATGCACCTTTTACAACAGAGGTGATCACAAAGCAGCTTTACTGAGCATCTGGGTCCAAGCCCCCATTGAGCAAGGCAAGGGCAACAGTGGCAAGGAGAAACTTACTCAGAGCAAGAAGTAGAACCTTAGAGGAACCAAGACTGTGTTCTGTGAAGTTATTTTTACAATGTGATCAATGCATACACAGTGGTAACAGAACAGTAGTGTTAGGAGTCTTGCCCTTAACACCACATCAGTGTCCCCAAAAACTGCAATGGTGTCGTGCCAGACTGTCATGGAGTGACTCAGAATGGCAGCGGGTCATCTTCAGTGATGAGTCCCACTTTTGTCTTGGTGGAGACGACCAACGAATCCGTGTGTGGAGGCACCGTGGTCAGCACCAAGATGAACAGTTTTCAAGGCCTGGTGTCACTCCACCTCCACCCCTAATGCACCATCTGCAGGAACTGTGTGAGGATATTCAAGCTGCATGGGATGGATTATCACAGGACACCATTAGGAACCTCTACAGCTCCATGCTGAGACGTCTGGCATGTTGTGTTAGCAAACATGGCGGCCCGATGCCATACTGGGAGACACTACTTCTGTATGTGTAGCTCAGTAAATATTGATCATATCAGTCTAAATGTATCATCATTTATTGTTCCTGGTAACCTTTATCTTCCTTCCCAACAGCACTGCAATCCCACACAGCAGCTATTCTTTTGATGATGCGTGTATAATACTAGGGTGATTGGCGTCCATGTCTCCTAATAAAACCAACATCTGGTTTATTCCACTGCAGCCATCAAGCTGGGAGAATTGAATTCCACTTGCCGCTGCAGAATTTTGCCGCTTACGATATCAGTATTTTCCATAGCGACTACACTGACAACATAAGCATACCCTGTTCACCGCCCACCATCTACTGTAAACTTGTGAACACAATCATCGTCCCTGGCGATGCCACAGTGATCCATAAGTGGGAGTCCAAGAGGGCATAAATGACCATGCCTCCTCTGGGTAGGTGATGGCATTCCGTCATGCTCCAACAGGCATCTGTTAACTAATGTAACAGTTAGTTGTTCTCCTCAAAGTGTCTTGAGTTCATCAAGGACGTTGTGATTGTGTGCATTCTGTTGCTAGCCTGCGGTTTCACCCTCAGTGATTATTGATATTGTGGCATGGCATGCACACGGTCTAGCTGTAGAATTTATGAGCCACTTCAGCATATGTGGAACATGCTGGACTGTTTGCATCTGCTGTAGTGTAGTGTAGAGTGAAGTTTCAATCCCATCAGGCAAACACACAATGCCAGAGCTTTTACACTCCATAGCCATGGTAAACACTCACGTTTAACCCCTTTTACTCTTGACTCATTATTTGTTTATTATTCATAAGCCTTATTTTCCACTATCCACTATGAAATATTCAGCATCTACTATGAACTATTCAGTATCTACTATGAACTATTCAGTATCTACTATGAACTATTCAGTATCTGCTATGAACTATTCAGTTTCTGCTATGAATTCAGTGTCTTATTGTCTCTTTTATGTCTGTCTCAGGGCCCTTATTTTATTCTATCGTATGTCTTGCGTCAGTCCATTTTATGTTTATCGTTTATTACATTGAATATACTCTTGTTCTTGTTTTAGTTGTAATCTATTTATCGTTAAATGTTTATTTGCTATACCTTAGGATGGAGAGTAACGCAATTTCAATCCTATGTATGTCTTGTACATATTGAAGTATTGACAATAAAACTACTTGACTTGAATTATTCAGTATCTACTAAGAATTATTCAGTATCTACTATGAATTATTGAGTATCTACTAAGAATTATTCAGTATCTACTATGAATTATTGAGTATCTACCATGAATTATTCAGTATCTACTAAGAATTATTCAGTATCTACTATTAATTATTCAGTATCTACTATGAATTATTCAGTATCTACCATGAATTATTGAGTATCTACTATGAATTATTGAGTATCTACCATGAATTATTCAGTATCTACTATGAATTATTCAGTATCTACTATGAATTATTCAGTATCTACTAAGAATTATTCAGTAATAATTCTTAGTAATAATTCTCAGTAATAATTCTACTAAGAATTATTCAGTATCTACTATTAATTATTCAGTATCTACTATGAATTATTCAGTATCTACCATGAATTATTGAGTATCTACTATGAATTATTGAGTATCTACCATGAATTATTCAGTATCTACCATGAATTATTCAGTATCTACTAAGAATTATTCAGTATCTACTATTAATTATTCAGTATCTACTATGAATTATTGAGTATCTACCATGAATTATTCAGTATCTACTATGAATTATTGAGTATCTACCATGGATTATTCAGTATCTACTATGAATTATTCAGCATCTACTAAGAATTATTCAGTATCTACTATGAATTATTGAATATCTACCATAAATTATTCAGTATCTACTATGAATTATTCAGTATCTACTATGAATTATTCAGCATCTACTATGAATTATTTAGTATCTACTATGAATTATTCAGTATCTACTATGAATAATGCAGTATCTACAATAAATACCAATTATCCAGTAGTCACTTAAAATTATTCAACAGCTGCTATGAATTATTTAACAACAGCTATGCAGTCTAACAATGAGTGCAAGCTAGCATAATGCTATAATGCTAACACAATTGCATAATGCTAATTGCTGGCTATTCAGTTTCATTCACTGTTAGCAACATTAGCTTTTTATGAACTACACTACTCCTTTAAACTCTTAGCATAGCGTGTGTGTGTGTGTGTGTGACAGAGAGAGAGAGAGAGAATGTTGGGTGTCTGCTCAGTGTGTGTGTGTGTGTGTGTGTGTGTGTATGTGTGTGTGTTGGTGTGTGTGTGTGTGTGTGTATGTGTTGGTGTATGTGTGTATTGGAGAATGCTGACTTACAGGTAATAGTAATAGGTGTGTGAGGGTGTGTGCGCAGGTTTGTGTACATTGCAGCTGAACCGTTGTCAAAGAAACCGATTTATAAAAGAGAGAGTGACAGAGATAGAGAGAGAGAGAAAGAGGGGGTGGGTAAGAAACTAGTTGGGAGGAGACAGAGGGAGAGAGATAAAGATAGACTTGCAGGGTCTTGTTGAGTTTAATTGCTGGAAGTGATATACAAAAGAGTGAGGGACAGAGTGAAGGGAGGGAACAGCGAAAGAGAGAGAGGAGAAGAAAGTGTCCCAGACTCTTTCTGCACTATCAAGAAAGCAGAACTGAACACAGTAAAGGAGGAGACAGATAGAGACTTACAAGGAACACAGAGAGAGAGAGAGAAAGAGAGAGAGAGAGAGAGAGAGAGACAGAGAGAGAGAGAGAGAGAGAGAGAGATAGGTGGGGAAAAGAAAGGAAAGCAGTTCGGCCTCTTCCTACATAGCTGAAAAGCTTAGAGGAGGAGGAGGAGAGACAAGAAAGACAGGGTGGGAAAAAGGGAGAGGAGAACAGAGAGAGAGAGAGAGAGAGAGAGAGAGAGGGGCAGGCTGTTGCAGGCTGTTGTTGAGGGTAATTGCTGCTTCAGCGCTGTCAGTAGCAGGCTGTGCCAGGCTGCAGTGCTGAAGCTGCTGAAGCTGCAGCGTGTCTGTCTGGGTTGTTCTGACCATGCCGGGGTCTTCTGCAGCAGCACTCACGCTGGGCCTGCTGGCCCACATGCTTGCGGCCTCTCGTCCAGAACCGCTCCAGTGCAAGGAGAGTTACTACAGACACACCACACCAAAACACGTCGCTCACTCAGACCTGGAGAGGAGATGCCATGGTTCAGCCGGACGCCACTTCACCTCCCTGTACCACCCTGACTGTCAGAAGAGCGTCTACATGGCCCTCCACCTGAGCCCAGGAAACGGCTGGGGCAAAGGAGCAGCAGAGGAGAAGGTGAGCTCTGTTCCTCTGTTCTTGTTTCCCTTTACGCTGTATTACATGTTAAAGCAATGATTCAGTGGCCAGTCAAATGTAGCTGATCAGTCATGATCGTGTTTGATGTGTGAATGTTTACTTCTTTAGTTTTGGCCTGGAGATTTAATGCTCATGTAGCTAACAGGTAATGGAAGCTTGTGTCCACCAATTAGCAATGTGCCAACCGCATGCTCAGAGAAGCTTAATGACCCTAAAATGGACAAAAGCATACAACGTCTATTTCAAAGCCTGAATTTTACACTCATCATTAAAAGAACAGCTGCACCCAGAAGGGAGTGTAGGATTGCAGTGCTGTTGGGAAGGAAGATAAAGGTTACCAGGAACAATAAATGATGATACATTTAGACTGATATGATCAATATTTATTGAGCTACACATACAGAAGTAGTGTCTCTCAGTATGGAGTCGAGTTGGCTAACCCAACATGCCAGACGTCACGGCATGGAGTTGTAGAGGTTCCTAATGGTGTCCTGTGATAATCCATCCCATGCAGCTTAAATATTCTCACACAGTTCCTGCAGATGGTGTGGTAGGGGTGGAGGTGGAGTGACACCAGGCCTTCTGGACATGTGATGCATGAAAACAAACTGTTCGTCTTGGTGCTGACCACTGTGCCTCCACACACGGATTCGTTGGTCGTCTCCACCAAGACAAAAGCGGGACTCGTCACTGAAGATGACCCGCTGCCATTCTGAGTCACTCCATGACAGTCTGGCATGACACCATTGCAGTCCTTGGTGACGTTGACGTGGTGTTCAGGACAGTCGTTGTAACAGTCTGCGTGCATATAGTACGGTGCAGCTGTCTGCCAATGGTGCTGGTACAGGATGACTCATGGAGGACATCACTGCTTGCTGAATGTCTGCAATCGTGGCTGTTGGGTCAGTCAGGTGCAGCGATAAAGCCCGTCCTTGCTTGCGTCACATGCATGGCTGAGTGTGAAACTTGATTCATTTTCATGTCTCACGATGTCAAACCTACCCAGCAAGTTTCATTCCTGTCCTTCTGATTCCTCGACTCCTTCTGGGTGCAGCTATTTGTGCCACTATTCCAAATTACTTTGACATCTTAACATTGTTTGGGACAAGTGTGGACATACAGCTAGCTTGTTGCTAATTGTTGGCCATAAGCTATTTTGACTTGTTAGCGACATTAGCCTTGTAGCTCCAATGCACAACTACAAAAAAGCACAATTCAGACACCTGACATATCTTGGTTGATCGGCTGCACTTGGAGTAAACAGCATATATTTGATTTAAGGCTGAGTCATCACTTTAAGCCACACTCTGAGTGTACTGACACAATGGGAATTCGCTAAAGAAAAATCTGAAGAGGGCATAAAGGTGAAAGTTTAAGTAAGGGTCAGAAGGAAATGCACACTACAGTGCCAGTTCAGTGAAAGGCCCCATTTAGCAATGTTGCATACATTTATACCTCAGAACAAGTTCGTTCTTTGTTTCAGCCACAAAGAAATCATTTCTCTTTTCTCCCAAGTACTAGATTCCCAGGGCTTTAGCGGCACATTAAAGGTGCAGTATACGACCCTGCAGAACGACTATTGATAACTGAACTCAAGAACAAAACAAATGCACCCCTCCCTTCTTCTTCAGAAGCTCCGCCCCTAAGTTAAAATACGTGCATTCCCAAGCTGAACGATACCTGGCTAGCAAACCTGTCTTTATAGATCTTCGTTGTGAATAGGTTAAACAACGCTAACCAGCTGCTATCACAAACACTGGCAGGCAGGACAAACCAATACTGACCTACTGGCTCTGTAAAACGCCTACCTGTCCAGCAGAAACACAGCAGTTAGGCTGCATTCAGGTGCCTTAGCTTCTTATTTGAGATTTCCTGTTCCACCTTAAATGGTGCAGCAGTTAGGCTGCATTCAGGTGCCTTAGCTTATTTGAGATTTCCTGTTCCACCTTAAATGGTGCAGCAGTTAGGCTCCATTCAAGTGCCTTAGCTTCTTATTTGAGATTTTCTGTTCCACCTTAAATGGTGCAGCAGTTAGGCTGCATTCAGGTGCCTTAGCTTATTTGAGATTTCCTGTTCCACCTTAAATGGTGCAGCAGTTAGGCTACATTCAAGTGCCTTAGCTTCTTATTTGAGATTTCCTGTTCCACCTTAAATGGTGCAGCAGTTAGGCTACATTCTGTTGCATTAGCTTTTTGTTTGAGCATTCCCCTTCCACATTAAATGGTGCAGCAGTTAGGCTACAGTCAGGTGCCCTTAGCTTCTTTTTTGCATTTTCCTGTTCCACCTTAAATGGTGCAGCAGTTAGGCTACTTTCAGGTGCCTTAGCTTCTTGTTTAAGTTGTTCTGTTCCACCTTAAATGGTGCAGCAGTTAGGCTACTTTCAGGTGCCTTAGCTTCTTGTTTGAGTTTTCCTGTTCCACCTTAAATGGCACAGCAGTTGTAATTACACTCAGTTTGTTATGTTTTCCTTTGTCGCTTGGATGTATCTGCAGGATGAAACCTGGAGTGGCGAAGATTCCCATATGTTTGTCCCAGCTCTCTTCAAGAGGGGTCGGAATGCGGATCCGTCTGCTTCGCTGTCCCCTCTCCAGAAAGTGGACGCTCTGGCTGCGAAGCTGGTGGAGAACCAGGTCGTACCACTTTGCTCCAAAGTGGGGGATGACGTGTATGTCCAAAGCGGGGTGGGGGGATTGAGTGAGTGTGAAGCAGGGATGCCGTGGACAGCGGTGTGTTGCACTGCCCCAGATGGAGCTGCTAGCTTCAGCATGGGAATGGTCCTGGAAGGAGATGGCAACCTGAAGGTCATGAATGTGGATGAGTTGGAGAAACTGGTGGGAATCGAGGAGCTCTTTTCAGGGGGATGTGGTCAAGGAGGTTATGGACATGAGGAGATAATATCACTCTCAAAAGAAGGATCAGACAGCACCCAAGACTCCAGCAAAGATGCACACCTGGTTGAGACAAGCAGTGATGATCACATGGACACACAGGTGGTTGAGGGGGCGGAGTCTTCTAGTGCTAATACGCATGCAGATGAGACTAGCACCGAAGGAAGCTTTGTTGAGCAAAGCACGATTGAGAACAGCACCGATGCTAATGACACAGAATCTGAAAGTGTCCTGCTCTACATCCTGTCCTCCTCTTTCTCTCTCCTCTGTGCCCCACTATGTCCGGTCGTCTCCACCCTGACCAACCTCCCCTCTCAGCTCACCTATATTCTGCAGGAAGATGCAGCCGTGCTGGCGGCAGTGCCTCAGGACACCCTCATTCTGGTCCGGGACCTGATCTACGGCGCAGCCTCTGGAATTGAGAATGTGTGGAACATCCTGTACCAAGTGGTTGAGACTGGGGTGGGGTCAGTTTACTTCTGCCTCAGGACGTTAGTAGGCACCTTGCTGCTGTCCTGCCAGGAGGGGGTGACTGGCACTGGAACGCTAATGTCCGATGCTATGGGACTAGCAACCGGAACGCTGGAGCAAGCCTTGGAACTCGGGGGAGGTTTGGCGGGATCCGCAGGATGTGGTCTAGTCGAGTACCTGGGCACCATAGGTGGCGAAATGGGTCATCAAGTCAGGATGGTGGGAGGAGGCTTGGGGACCCTGGTGTGGAGAAGCCAGAGGGGACTGGGACACATGCTTAACACAATATGTGCCGTTGTAGGAGGAGTGATGGAAAACGCAGTGGAAAACGTGCAGGAAGCTTTCGGAGGGACGGAATCCGTGGTGGAAAATGTACACAAGGTTTCCAGAGGGGTGGAGAACGCGGCCGGAAATGTGGTGGGAAACGTGCAGGAGGCTGCTGGAGGAGCATGAGCGAATGGGATGTTGTTTTTTCAGTGCATGTGGGTGTATCATCTAGATATCGTATCATATCTGTTTGAGCTTATATATACCGCACTGCACCATCATCAGTGTTTACCTATTACGGGACATTCCGAATGTAAACAACAGACAATGTTGGTACACGGAATGGCAATAATTCTGTTGGTTCAGACACAGTTTAGCCCCCAGATCAAAATATCATAGCTTTGGGAACCAAAATGAGAGCCAACATAGAGTCGCATGTTGGTGCCCCTCAGGCAACTTATATGGTTTGTTTATTTTTGTGAAAGTAATTTAACACAAACGTGGAATTTGACCCACACTTTGGCTTATGACTGTAGTGGTACAGCTCTACACGTTACAATTAATAATAATGCTACCGTTAATAAGCAGTTATAAGACATAAAAATGGCACCAGGGACCTGTTATATTGGATGAATGTGAGAATGCTCACTATTTGGCAAGCAACATGTTACTGTTGTACTTTTTATCTGAGGTATTATGTGTTAGAACTGATTTTTAAGGTGTTTATGACCTTATTAATAACCATTAATTAACTGATTTTCAGGCATTAATATATCTATTATAAAATTAGTTTTATTGTAAAGTTGTACTATGCGATCTTTTGGAGTTACTGTTGGGAGCTTGGACATGCTTTAGCAAAACAAGGTTTTATCAAAATATCTAAATTCTGATTTAATACAGAGGCAAACTGCTTTAATTACCACTTTAACTGTAGCTTGGTAATTCGATGCCACTTTAAAGCATCTAGTTTCCCAGTTAGAAATGATTTGCTCTAAAAACGTTTTGAGAATGTACAGTGCAAGGTTCCATTAATGTTTTCAGCTGGGAAGTGTTCTGTTGGTTTCCAGAATGTTTTTTCTAAAGGTGGGAGAACGTTCTCTGAAACCATTCTGTCATCTCTGTTGTGCTGAGAATTAATTCTTCTTGTGTTATCATGTAACATAACCTGTGGCCTATACAACATCCTCAAAACATCCTCTGAACGTTGCAGTTAAAACGTTATGTCTTAACCTTATAGGAACATTATCTGACATTATAAACATTTTTAAAACATTCTTTGAACATTAGGCTAACACATTTTCCTTAAAACTTTATTAGGACTTCTAGCTAATGTAAAGCTAACGTTACCCAAAGTTCTGGGAACATTCCCTGCGAGCTGGGTTGGCTAATTAGCTACCCTGCTTGCCTATTAGCTTACCTTATTAGCCGTTATGAAACAATATACTGCACTGTTTTTACACAGAATCATATGTAGAATCAAACAAAGCCTTAATTTTACTCTGCTGAGTGTGATAATATCACCAAGAACACTCTTTCTGAGGTTGCTAGTGCAGGTTCTAATAGGGTTAGCTTCTTATCAAACTAAAGCTAACTCATATCCAACTCTCTACAAAGTAATGAAATCTACTAAAAGTAATGAAAATGGAACAAAAGGAAGCAAAATCCATTACATACTTGGGTACATTTGCACTATTGCCAATGTTTTGTCTGTTATGCTTGAATTTATTGTACTGGAAATTGAGCTGCTTCCATGCTGACTGACTGAGCGTTACCTACCTGGAAGTATAGCCAACCTACATTCTGATTTGATCTATAGAAACATGGGAAAACTTGTGGGTTAAGTTGGGAAATGATGTTGGCTTTAGGAGCACTGAATCAGTAGGTGACCACCTGCCCTCGATGTTAACTAAGCTGGTTAGCAGCTTACTCTCTGCCTAGCTTATCAGTGAGATGCTAATTTGTAAAAACCTCAATTATCTTTTCAGTACAAGTAATATACCCTGTGAATGTTCACGTGCATACAAAATAAATATCTGAAATTAATAAAGTTTAATAACAATTGAGATATTTGGGTAGAACTGGGTTAGGATAGAATGTTTGCCAGCTATGCTAGCACATTTGCGACATGGATCGCTCAGTTCTAAAGCCTTAATGAACCTTTACGTTCTTTGTAAAGTTGGTGTAGGTGTGGTGCACTGTCAGGGGTGGTAGGTGTTAATAGGTTTTTCATTGCACAAGAGGAGTTACAACACAAATATGATATACTGGGACTAACGTAAAGTGGGAAACCTTTTGGGTCACTGGTTTGGTAGTGTTCTTATATTTGAATGTATTTGAATGTGCTGAGTTCCTGCTGCATCACCTTTTAGGAGTGGACCAGCTGTTCATATGTAGGACGAAGTCTGTTCCCAAATGCAAATTCAAATTGTTCCTCAATCTTTTATCCAACTTTATTTTGTGAGATTTCAGTGAGATTGAGGTGAGATTTCAGGGTCGGGCAAGCGGTACGGTGGACCAGTCTGGGCGACCTGAGATCAGTCAGAGTGAAACATGTCCATTTGTCCTTGTGGAACTCAGGACAGCTGTAATTGAGATGTTGTTTGATTTAGACTGTCTGAATTAAACTTTGCTTCTCTGATTTCCTGATGTCTGCATCTTTATTATAGTACAGTCATTTACATTTGAATTGTATGAAGACAGAGATGCACAATCCAACTTTTCCAGTTCCGATACCAGCGCTGATACATCAACTTTGCATATTGGTCGATACCTGATATCGATCCAATACCATTTTTGAATTAATAAACCGTATACTTCACCATGTTGGAGAGATTTATGATATCAGGATTGATATAAACATTACCTTACTGAGTTTGTAAAGCAAAATACCTCCATACAGCTGACTCTCTGGCTTGCTCCATCTTGTTGTTCCTGTTCATAAGTTAAGTCTACAGGCACCCTGCAATTATGCTATTGAGCATTAACGCAAACAAAATAAAGTGGGTATCGGCCCCATGGATCGGGCTAATTATCCGATACCTGATCCAGCTTATTTTGTTAATATCGGATCAGTGCATCCCTAATGAAGATGAACATCAAATCAGTGATCTTACTGTAATCCACATTGCATGAATTGCTCTGTTGTAGATAAACTGTTCACAGTGGTGGTGATAGGAACCAGATGTCCACCTCACCAGCTCTCAGCCTGCTTCAGCCAGAGAAAATGGCAGCAGGTAACACTGGGGAGCAAAACACAGCCGACTCCGAGTATAAATGTGGTGTAGTGATTGTAGTGGGGTATGTTTTCATCAGAATGAGCCTCAGAAAGTTAAAATATACAGGTCTGAAGGTTAATAGAAGATGAACTCTCTTTAGAGGATCAGTTTTAGAGTGAAATAGCCGAGGGTAGCTAACAGCTAGGCTAAACGTATTTCAGGTGAACTGAGCAGCGTTAGCAGCAGCTAGCTCTAAACAGTGGATACAGTAATAACAGCTCTGAGGTAAATGTGAGGTAACTGGTCATGTGACTGTATTAGTATACTACACTGTAGGTCAGAACTTGTTACTGTACTGTATACTACACACAGGGGGCGTATACAGTGTGCAGTACATACTACTGTAGTCTGCAATGTGTAGTATAGTGGTGTGCTATTTCAAATCCAGCCATGGTGAACCACTGTAAAGAACATCTGAGTCTCTACAATCAACCACTTTACACCAAACCCACAATGACTTTATGTATCTATGTTATATATCAATCTATGTGCGTTTATATCTCAAACTCTGAATTATACAGAAATGTTTTCCTGCAGTAGTGACAGAGTGTTGATCTACAGGAGAAAATCACTACAGGTTCAGTGTTCAAGTCAGTACACTAGGTGGCTCTGTTTGGCTACTGCAGTGTTTCTCAACCCTGGTCCTGGAGGCACCCTGCCCTGCACATGTTAGTGGATTCCCTGCCCCTGAAAGGGCTTGTTAATGAGCTGATGAGTTGAATCAGGTGTGTGTTGGGAGCAGGGAAAGCTCTAAAACGTGCAGGGCAGGGTTCCTCCAGGATTAGGGCTGAGATACACTGGTCTAATGAATGCTTGAACCATATCCACTGACTACAAGTTATGAGAAAAGTCATTGGAGACCAACTTACACATGGTTACTTAAAACTACACAATAAATGAAAAAAACAAAAGAAATATAATATGCATACACATGGTGCTAAACCCCTCCCACTATCTTATCTAAGGAGAAGGTCTGTAAAATACAATTTCATAACATTTACTGTTAGTAAGTGTAAAGACACGTAACAAATTGTATAAGACTGTACAAAGTTTTAATTTGGAATAACTTTTTTTATTATATAGTGGTGTCAGCATAGAGTAAGACACAGGAGTGTCATTAAGTATAAGCAGAAAGTAACATAATACCACCCACCAAAAAATAAATAAATCCCACGTCCCAGACGCAAAACAGCACGAATAATAATGCATCTGCGCATACCACATACCTCTGATGAACAACAACATAACCGCCATTCTTAATAACTTGCCTTTTGAGGATATGTGTGGCTTTTCCAGGTTTATTCAAATAATTCATCCAACAAAAACAGGGTTTTTTAATTTTGAAGAAAAAAAATAGTGATCATGAAAATTGGTTGATTACATGTTTAAAATTGATTAAAAATGAAAGAACAAAACTTTCTTTCGGTGGTCACACCTCCACCCTTTCAAAGGTCAACCATCCCAATGTCCCACCAGCTCGAGCTATGTCACTGGGCATGTCACTGGGCACGGCTAGCACAAACCCCGCTGAGGAGCAAGCACCCCTTAGTCCTGCTCCATTGCTGGTGACGGACCTTGACGAGGCCGTGATAGTGAGCATCATGTGATGTCGGCCATCCACGATCCTGTCTACCTCCCGGTTTTGTCTACCTGCCGGTTTTGGCTTGTAGTACTGCCCATCACAGTGTCCTCTTTCTCGAAATGACGACTCATCAACCGCTCTGCCGCACCTAACATTTAAAACAAATCAATTTGATATGGATTTTCTGGACTGAGTTGAATAACCGTATACCAGGAATGCTATTCATGCTAATTAACCTTCCTTGCCCAATTTTCAGAATCTATTTACAGTTGTATACATTTGTAGTTGTAGGGCACCCTAGTCAACACAGGTGCCAAAGTTAGGGCACATTTTTAGGGCCCAGTTTTATGTTGTCCCAATATGTTAACCTCAGTAAATAAATTAGAATTACTTTGATTTTGTTGAAAAATTTGGTATTCAAGGATGTGTAAACCTCTTACTAGTTAGGAAATCAAAACTTTGGCATAAAAAGTGGTGAGGAACTGGTCCTGTGGTTTCATTCGTGACACCCTTAGTGATGAGTCAACAACCCGACTTTTAAAATCACATAATGTACCTAAAAAATCTGCATTTCTTAATGTAAATATGTATGTTTTCATGACATCACAAAACAATGGATTTTAAAATCTGTAGACTGTTTTAATTTTAAAAAAATGTTTTAAATTAAAAGCTTTTTTCCCCCACAATATAGGGTCATTTGAATGTTCTACTATGAGACTTTTGATCCATGAACGAATGCATTCCCATTATTTTTGCAATGCTGATTAATTTGTTAGATTATGATTAAATAAGTCAAACAAAACAATCAACAAATCATATTAACAGTTGAAATTTCCACCAACATGGGCACCAAAAGTAAACAATATCATCACACATGTATACTCACAGTTAGTAGTCCCACTCAGCACCCCATCACCATCACGAACACACCCACAGAAATCAACATGGCCAGCCAGCTTCCACGGTGAGCTAACAAACCATGCAAAAAAACAGCATATGAGAAATAACAAGAAACTAAATACTTTTTAATTATTAATAATTATACATTCCATGTAAATATGGAAACTCTGACCTAACAATGCAATTCAGAGTTATGTGTGTGCTGCGTTTAAATAAAAAAAGGTATAATTATGTACAATTTTTTTAATATTTAAAAGAGTGCTATTATGCTTTTCCTTTTTTACATCTCGGAACTCAATCCTTGTCACCCGGCATGCTTGGATTGCCCTCACACAACACACAGACCGCAGTACAAACTGACCACTCTGAAACGCCCTGCTGCAGTCTAGCTTGAGGAGGTGGACCTACTGGCTTGTTCAGCTGAACTTTCAGGATCAAACTCTGGATCAAACTGGCATAGCAGGGTGAATACAGATGTACAGTATGAGAAAAATACTGTGAACTCTGTTCTTATAGGCCACAAACATAAAATTATCAACACTGAAAATGAGCACAATACTTCCCCTTTAATTAGCTGATTGTTGGCTGTAGGAATGCATGGATACAAATATAGGATATCAGGTATTAGTTCAATACTGTGTTGTATTACTCATACTTGTCCTAATATCAACATTTGGACCGGCTGATACCATATGACGGAAACCTAGTGTACACTGTGGCGCTAAACAACAAACAACCCAAGCCGACAGGGATGCACTGTGGTTCCAAACTCACTGTATCCTGCTGAGGGTTTATTTTTTAGGTGTCGTATATAAAATTGATAGTATTGAACCCAGCTCTGTTACTACTGGCTCTCGAAACGCTTGCATTGCAGATGCATTGCAGTTACACATGGCTGTTGGACTGGTTTTGTTCTCCAGTTGAATACAGCTCCACATTACAGACATTTTAGCCACGTCCTGCCCCAAACTGTTCCCTCTTTTATGACACCCCTGTGACCACTGACCTAAAACAAAGGGCCGGGCTTAGGTTCAACAAAGCCGATACAGATCAGTTACAAAACGGCTTGATCTGCCCTGATACTGATTCTTGAGATTGTATCGGGACATCCCTAGCATTAAAGCATTAATAGTTATAACTGTGCTGTACTTACACACTGAAGTTGAAGATGAAACATGTGGATCGTTGGATATCTTATCATCTACAATCAAACAAAAGATATAAACAAAAGATTATGCTGTGTAAAGCTGCTTTTCCTCATGAGCTTTGTTCGAATGGATTAGTGACACTCACTTTTGTAACAGACTGCAACTTTCTTGCACTGAAAAAGAAAGACAATCACATGCATTTGTAATATGACTGGTAAGTATCCAAACAAACTGGAAAAGACACAGCACAGCTAAACACAAAAGACGCATGCACACAAGCAGATGTTTCTTTTCACCTTTGGGTTCACTGCACATTGAAACTGCCAACGTGTTAGAGGCAAGCACAAGCGAACGGTCAGTTTCCAATCTTCAGTGTTCATCTCCTTCATAAGACTTTTTTGATGATCATCAAAAGGATCCACAAGGAAGTGGCCCTCCTACAAGTCAAGACAATATATTATAACATTTCATCAATCGCGCTTACATCCACAATAAAACTGCATATAGCATACACTGTAGTAGTTTCACCAGCTTCCATCCCAACACTTTAGTTTAAAAGCTGCCTTTAAAGTTATAAGTTAAATCAAATTACATTCATCATTAAAAGAATAGTTGAAAAGAATAGTGTGGGGTTGCAGTGCTGTTGGGAAGGAAGATAAAGGTTACCAGGAACAATAAATGATGATAAATTTAGACTGATATGATCAATATTTATTGAGCTACACATACAGAAGTAGTGTCTCTCAGTA
>CM067479.1:10667239-10682099 GCA_034552555.1 Semaprochilodus insignis | reverse complement strand
TGATATCTTCTTTTACTCCCCCTATTTGTGTTGTTTCCTCTTAACCTTAACCTTAAACCTGTTTTGATCATGCAACACTTTTATATTATATCAAATCAGGTAACTTTCTTGTCCTTTAACAAGTCTTCAGTTTGAGTACCACCAGCTGAAGTGGGTCAGGGCTCAAAATGCACTGAATGGATGCACAGGTAGATTTCTACAATCCAACAACTCCCAAAGTTCACTCCCAAACTTCACTCAGTCATTGAACTTGGAATAAAAGAAAGATACACATGATGGCAGGTAGGCCATGGAGAACAAGACAACATGAAACATGTGATAGGAAGTAATGGTTAATACTTCCTTTACCTTGAATAAGTACGTTGAAGCCAATAATTGAGACAAGTGACAAAACCTCATGTTCATAAGTCGTCTGTACTTTACACTTGCATTGCTAAGTACTCACAATGAGTGAGTTCATTTGACTACTTCAACTTCAACTCAAAACTTGGTCTGATAAGTTAAAGTCAATGAAATACGGAAGTTATCATCATGACTTACTGCTTAAATCTGTTTTTCACACTGTACAAATACAGAACACAATACATGTACGTACCTGATTGTAAAGTCCGTGCTCACAGGCTTCGTTCTTCAGGCACTGCTCAATTTTGTTCTTATCCATCTTCAGCGTGGTGGTGTCCTTCTCACAGCTCACGTCCACAACCACAGGGCATTCTATAAATCAAACGGTGTCAGACTCATAAGAAGAATCACAGTTCCATAATCACAGGTTCCACACGCATGTAGTGGTGTAAATGATATGGACAAACATTTGACCATTATTACGGTCAAACTTTTCATTTCGACTGAAACGTTTCTGAATAATATGCATGAGGGCACAACAGGTAGTTAATTCTGCTTGATAATCCAACAAAAAATGAAGCCCACAGCCAAAAACATGGTATGTTTCAGAGCCAATTTTCCAGTGGGCAACTACAACGATGCACCATCTCGTCACTGTCCAAAAAAACCCCTGAGTATCTCCAAATAGGTAACTTTACAGGAGAGGGCAAAAATCTCATTTAACTTTAAAGTAAGTCAGTGGAACCAGATGTCTTTCCAAGCGAGTTTGGGTCATTTCTGTTGGTCCATTCATCATAAAATTCTTACATAGTGTAAACAACAGCTACTGTGTTCAAATGATGCATAAAAGTACAAATCAACAAAAATGGAGACATATTTTTCATCAGGCAGCATGTAAAGCAAACATGCATGAGTGATAATCAATATAGGCATGTATATCACTCATGCTCCCTGATTAGTGTGTAAAACCATGAAGATAGATCCACCTGTATAATAGAGACTCTGACCGGAGCAGAACGCCACCCTGGGATCTTCAGTGCACTACAGATCTTCAGTTTGGTCACATACTACATACTACTTTTAGGTGGATTTAGTATATGTGTAGTGTGCCATTTCGAATACAGTCATTGTGTTTACTAGCCTGCCAAACTCACACTATTAGGATTAGTACAGACTACATACTGTGTAGTGTGAGTGTATAGTACACAATTAAGATGCAGCCACGGAGCTGACTCCAGAAAACATGGAGCTGTGCGTCATTAAATGACCGACCAATCACAAACAGGCGTCATATTCATTCCTTCCACACCAGGTTCATGAAGGTACGGATCAGTCCTTCTACTTTCTGTTACAATATGCGAACATGGACAATGAGAAACTTGACCAAAAGTTATCCTGAGGACTAAGAATTAAAAAATGGGAAAAACAGGTGAAAACCATTTTCCTCCATTTACTCTACCAAATGAAAAAATAAAACAAAATAAAGTTTTACAAGCAAGTGTCACGCCTGCTGGCTCTCTTCTCACCCCGATCTCCCGGACTCCATTTCCCATAACCCACCACCCGATGACGTCACTGTCACGTCTCAATCCCGTTCCGTTTTCTAAATCTGAGTCTCCCGAGTATTGATCACACGTGTTTCTAATCTAGTCTGTTTGTATACATACTCCTCTCTCACACTGACCCATTGTGAAGTATTGCCACTCTGTGCGTACCGAGCGGTTCTCTCTGTGATTACTCGTTTGCTACTTTGGTTTTGACGTTGTTCTGTTTTTCTGATTTACTCTTTTGTCTTTGCCCTTTTGGTACTTTAGCTCAGCGCTCGTCACAATCTGTTTGTCCATCAAAACAGAAAGTTCTCATTTTTCTTTTTTTTCCTCTCCAAAAATCTAAAACTGAACGTCACATTTTCTTCTACCTCACACGTGCTATAGGCCTCTGCGTTAGCGGCGTTGCTGTTAGGAAAGCACGAGGACTACGAGTCATACAGAAAGACACCGAAAGAGCTGCTTTCAGTTTCTGATACGGTTTAACAATACTCAACAGAGTGAATACTCAACAAAAGAAAAAACAACTAGTTCCAGACTGTGCGGTAAAAATGAACACTTTTTCGAAATTTCCGTTCCACCTTAAATGACGCAGCCTTCAGTCTCGTGCCGGGTAGATCGCCCTGTATCTCCATCACAAAGTAGATTAAAAATGAAAAGTTTATAAGAGAGAAAATAATTACCTTCAAAATGTGTTAAGGAAATTGCGCAGCTCCACAATACGACGAGGATAAGAACTTTCATTCTTGCGGTCTAGGGAATAAAGGAAGTGTTTGAGTCAGTGAGTCATAGGCGTTATGTCAGAAGTCTAGTGCCTTTTTGGACTAGTGCATTTGTCACGTCTAACAACACACACACACACACACATATATATATAGTGTATTGAAATTAACTGATTACAATTTGTTTTAGGCCGAAACGTGCTCACAAAATTGACATCAGGCTGAGTATTCATAATTATAATTCATATAATAACTCTCTCTGAGAAGGCGGCTTTGAGTGGTGGACGTCTGGTTCCATTCACCACCACAGTAAACTATTCTGGGGAAGCTTCTCTGGACCACCAAACCAAATTCTGAAAATTCGGTGGAGTTTCCATTTAACAAAACGTAAAGCCCTGCTACCACATATTATTTTGTTTATTTATTACCGTTTCAATACAAATATGATATCTTTTTAGATGTGTACTACTGCACAAACCTGTGTTTGCTATGATTAGCCATCATGTTGCATCAGACCGACCGCTTTCGGTTTTACGTCAGTCGGCGCTGCTTTACGGCAGAGTCTGTTGCTGCCCTGCGCGGTCTGTACACGCGGGACTAAAGCTGCCGGTTCTGCTGTTCGGTAAGTGAG
Organism: Semaprochilodus insignis; assembly: GCA_034552555.1. Lineage (NCBI taxonomy): Eukaryota > Metazoa > Chordata > Actinopteri > Characiformes > Prochilodontidae > Semaprochilodus > Semaprochilodus insignis. Next base: position 10,678,857 of record CM067479.1, on the reverse strand, counting down.
AGTCCAGCAGGAGGATTTTATTAATGTGTTGTTATCAGAGCCGGTGTGATTTAGACACCGGGAACCCGTCCGTTACGAGCTTTGGTAACTTTTAAACGACCGGCTTCCTTACAGCTGTCAAGCCAGCTCACAGCGCGTGCAGTTTAGCTAACGTAGTCAACACTGCGGCTAGCTCTTCATTTACGGCTCCGTGTTTTTACCTCAGCTCGGGGTTCAGTTATGTCTGCTTCTGTACAAAAGAGGGGGGACTGTGTCTGTTGTTGTGATAGTTTGTCTGACTGTAACTGTTCCAGTGATGAGGAATTAGCCTGTTAGCTTTAGAGGGAGCTGGCAAGCTAAGTTTTGCTTGTTGTTCTAATTTTCCTTTCCACCTTAAATGGCGCAGCAGTTACATTCAGGCGCCAGTTTAACTGCTGCACCAATTAAGGTGGAACGGAAAGTTCGAGCAAGAAGCTGGTGAGCCTTGAATGTGGTCATAAGAACAGCAGTTTTCCTTCATTTATCCTCACATATCATAAAACATATCTCCTGTTTATGTCTGTCTATCTGTTTCCTTCCCTCTGTCTGTCTGTCTGCCTGTCTATCTGTCTATCTATCTATCTATCTATCTATCTATCTATCTATCAGTATCTCAGAGATGGACTCCCTGTACGTGTCATCCCACCCTGATGACTTCAGGAGTTTACTGACCCTGATTGCGGCCGAATTCTCCCCATCCCGCCCCAGGACTCTGGTGGAGGAGCCCCCTGCCGGAGTGGCCCGGTGTCGCCCTGCGCTGGTGCTGGGGGATGGCAGGGGCACAGCACTGTCTGGAGCAGGAGCGGTCAGCTGGTACCTGGCTTCGGCAGGCAGCAGGACGGGCAGCAGTGCAAAACAGGAGAGCGAGGTGTGGCAGTGGCTGAGCTTTGCTGAGAACGAGCTCACTCCTGTGGCGTGCGCTGTGGTCTTCCCTCTGTTGGGGGTGATGGGAGTCGACAGAAAGGTTTGTACCTCCGTCTGTAAACCCCCCATTTACTACTATGCAAACTTCATGCTCAAGTCATCACCCACTTCTCCCAAACTACCCTATATTGCCAGAAGTATTCGCTCGTGATTCGTCACTCCAGAGAACACGTCTCCACTGCTCTAGAGTCCAGTGGGGGCGCTTTACACCACTGCGTTCGGCACTTTGCATTGCGCTTGGCGATGTAAGGCTTGGATGCAGCTGTTATGCTTGCCCCGCACTGCGAGATATTCAGGGTAATTTTGAGGAGGCTAGTTTGCTCTTCCCAGCAGTCGCAAAAGCTCTCCAGATATCAGCGTGATCTTTTTGAGAATCTGAGCTTTGGCCAGTTGTCAAATTACCAAATTACCTGGTTTGGAACCAGGGGCTACCATATCTCCAACACAAATATAGGCATTTTATTTACAGTCAAAACCGTTTCGTTTCGTTTTATTTTGTGCAAACAACAGCACGACGCTAGTGTTCCCACACATGAACGTCATTTAACTTTTACACGTCTGGTGATGTAACCACTCGGTGAATGGTACCTCAGATTAAAATTTCCAGCATTAGGCTGAAGGAGCAGAACACTGTCATTTCTCAGATCTCGAAAAATTGGACATTAAGTGAAGCGTTATCATCAAAACGGCATCAGACTAAGTCATAAGCGCAGCCTTAAAGTGTTACATGCTTTCTTACTAGACTTCCTTACAGGCTGTATTAAATATGACCTTATAGTTCAACCATTATTGTACTGTGCTGTTATTAGATGTGGACAATGCGACAGCAGTTTATTGTTAGTGTGATATATTTTATTGCAGCCTAATACGCAACGCGCTTATCTGTTGTTGATGCAAACAGTTCTGTTCTGTTTCATTAAAACAACATAATTAACTTAATTAGTTTTGGTGCCGCACACTATATGAGGTGCTAAATAATAATCATTGTGTCCGGTGGTGCGTATGGTGTGTTGTGAAAATGTCCAGGTGTAATGATACTTCTGTATGTTGTTCATTTGACTTGTTTGCCAAACATGCTAAACTCGCTTTAAGGTAAATGATCCTCTTGTTCACATATTTGTCTTAATGTTACTAACAGTTGCCTTTTTTTCCCCAGCTGCAGCAGAGTTCACGGGCCGAGCTGCTGCGCGTGCTGAAGGTTCTAGATCAGGTTCTAGAGCCGCGGACGTTTCTGGTGGGAGAGAATTTGTCTCTGGCGGATATGGCTGTTGCTATGGCTGCTCTGCTGCCTTTCAAATATGTAAGTGATCCTTACTCGATCTGAACATGTAGGTACTGTGACAGTATGTTGCTGTACTAGGAATGAATAGTTTATGCTATGATTTTCTGGGCATGTCACAGTTATGGTCTGTTGTGCTGCAAAATTAGTTTTCGTTTCGGAGGAATTGTTTAGTGTCTGTAAAGACTCCCTGTCTTCTGAACCTGACTGGATGTTAGCCCATTATGGCCGTTATCTTATTCCTTTTGTATTGTATTTAATTTTTTATGTTGATTAAAAATAAGTAATAATTGTAGGTTTTATAATCTTACAGTTAGTTAGTTAACAAACAAAATAACCTCACACACGTCGTTCATCATAAAAATGCCGCCAGGTGACGCAGTATTACAGTTTTTCTATACAGCCCACTCATATAAAGTACTAAAATGTGTTTGTCAAAGCTGGACTGTATAAACCACTAGACTCTCGAGTCTAGTGACTCCAAAGCACTCCAGTGGGTGGTGAAAACCGCCCAACACGTCACAGGCACCTAGTTACCCACCATTAAGATCATTTACCAGGAGCTCTGCCTGGGCAAAGCGAGAAACATCATCAAGGACAGGTGGTAAAGGAGCCTCTGCTCCTGCACCAGCAGGCTCAGGAAGTGCTTCTTTCTTGAGACTGTCACCATGCTGAACTCCTTGTATTCTTTCCACTCGCTCTGTTTATATGTACAGCTCTGGAAAAATTGAAGAGACCACCTCAAAATGATCAGTTTCTCTAGTTGTACAGTTTCTGGGTTTGTGTTGGTCCAAAATGAGCAGTTCTGTTTTATTCTATACACTACTGGAAACATGTCTCCCAAATTCCAGATCAAATATTGTATTTTAGATCTGTTTATTTAGAAAATCACTAATGACGCCTCCATCTTATGTTAAGTGACATTGGAATGAGGTGGCGCTCATCACGGTCAGTAGAGAGTGGTTTTGGCGCTCTGCCAGTCTGTAGCTGTGTTGTCCTGTGTGTTTGCTGCTTGACCTTGTTCTTATGAACCAGATGCTCACTGTATCTGCCAGTAAAGCTAGAACTGAACCTTCTGTTCCTCACTAAGAACCTGCTGTACATGTGGAGATGCTGATTTAAGAAGAAACTGGAATGTTCTCTTATTTATTTCCAGAGCTGTATATTGTATCTATATTAACATGTATTTTTCCACCACTTCACTGTCCGTAATTGTACATATTGTAACCTTTGCATCGCTTGCCATGGTAACTTTCCTTCACTGTATATGTAAATAATGCTGACTCGATTCTAATCTAATTTATATTTTGTATTTTCATTGTTTGTATGCAGATTTGATACATCTCTTTCTCTCTTTCAGGCACTGGAGCCGTCAGACAGGAAGACGCTGGTGAATGTGAGCAGGTGGTTTGACACGTGCGTGAATCAGCCTCAGTTTCTGAAGGTGTTGGGGAAAATCTCGCTCTGTGAAAAAATGGTGCCTGTGACTCCCAAGTCCAACCCTGCTGCCAACACTGCTGCTGCTGCTGCTAACAATGCTGCTCCCAACGGCACACCTGTCACCGGTGAGTCTGTGTGGGTGTTGGGAAGGTTAATTGCCCTGCAGGATCTGCTGAGTTTCCGAATGTCTTTTTGTGTGTGTGTATTTGAGGATGATATTCGATCCAACATGGGCTCGTATCCAGGAAGTGACTGCAAGTAATAACAGTTTACCAGCTGAATATCGTCTGAAACATTTGTCTGACAGTTTGCTTCTTGGCATTACATACAGATTTCTCTCAGGTCCTGTATAGTGTTATTTCATTTAAACATTTATGTAATATTGTACGGATTTTGTCCTTATGTATCTGCTATCAGTCTTTAGAAACGTCTGTTGAATGTTTGGTTAAAAACCCAGAACTCTTGCTCAGAGTCTTATTTTGCTTTTCTTAATAAACCCTTATGAGTCTGATATTAAAAGGTGACTAGCCCAGTCTTTATTCCTCTTATTTCTTTCCCAGGTCCACCCAAGACAGAAGCCCAGCTGAAGAAAGAGGCCAAAAAGCGAGAGAAGATGGAGAAGTTCCAGCAGAAGAAGGAGATGGAAGAGAAGAAGAAGCAGATGCAGTCTCAGACTGAGGTATGACCACTTGTAGAGTGCTAACTTACGCACAGCATTCAGAATGAACCTTTTCTCAGCAAAAGTGCCATCATGTAGACCAGTGTTCCTTAACCCTGGTCCTGGAGGCCCACTCCCTGGTATTTATAGGGCTTTCCCTGCACCTGATCCAAATAATCAGCCCATTAACAACACCTTACAGAGCTGAAGTTGGGGTGTTAAAACACAGAGAGTACTAAAATGGACAGGACAGTGGGCCTCCAGCACCAGGGTTGAGAAACCTTGATGTAGACCACTGTGTTGAAACTTAGTGTTATCACTCACACGGTTGGAGGATCCTGGTCGAATTACATGTACATGTCATGTCAAAAAAATTAGGACACCCTATGAAAGGCTTTGTGTTTTTTTTTTTTTTACATATTTGGACATTTAGATATTCAATATCAATGTTAACAATACTTTTTAATATTTCTATAAAATGTAATTCTTAAAAAGTGCAATTCCAGGTGAGGAATAAATTAGGACACCCCCCACTTAAAATGGCTAAAATCACACACAGGTGTATCACGTCAGGTGCATGTGATTAGAACATCTTTACTCAGCATTTTGAAGGAGGCTTGCCTTATTTAAACCTCAGACATTCAGTTTGGTGTACTCCTGACTGTTAAAGTGAGAGTGAACACCACGGTGAGGTCAAAAGAACTGTCCGAGGCCTTCAGAAAGAAGATTGTAGCAACTTATGAGTCTGGTAAGGTATTTAGAAAGATCTCAAAAGAATTTGCGGTCAGCCATTCCATTGTCCGGCAAATAGTGTACAAGTGGAGGACATTCAAAACAACTGCTAACATGCCCCCGTCTGGCTGTCCAAGCAAGTTCACCCCGAGAGCAGACCGCAAGATGCTGAAAGAAGTCTGGAGGTGTGCAAGGAGGAAGCCTTGCTCTCTCTTAATCTTATTGAGATGCTGTGGGGTGACTTGAAACTGGCTGTACATGCAAGAAACCCCTCAAACATCTCAAAGCTGAAGGAGTTCTGTGTTGAGGAGTGGGACAAACTTTCCTCAGACTGATGTCGGAGACTGGTAGATGGCTACAAGAAGCGTCTCACTGAAGTTATTTCAGCCAAAGCGGGTAACACTAGCTATTGGCGGGGTAGGGTGTCCTAAGTTTTTCCTCAGTTAGACTATGCGTCTTTGTCCATATATTTTGTTTAACAAGTAAAACAGAGTTATTTTTGTTGTTTACCTGCAATTTAATCACTTTCCAGAGATTAATAAAAACAAGATAAGACATTGATATGTGAACATTTCTTAATAAAGAACTGAATATTCCATGGGATGTCCTAATTTTTTCACATGCCTGTACTATTGCATTTCTAAGTGTACATTGCACTGCACATTTTATGTACTTAATTTAACATATCGGTGGGAAACAGTAAAACAATGTAGGGATGAACAGTGATATCAGAATCGTGTTGTTATTGGCCGATAATTGCTTTTAAAAAGAAAACCATCTGCGTCGGAATGATTTGGCCGACGTTTCAAAATGTTATTCGCTGGCGCTTTATTTGTATGATGGAGGAACATTGCTAAAATTTAAGCAACACAAAAAAAACGTACAGCTACTCAGCAGGCTGATCAGCTCCTTCAGAATAAAACCAAAACAATGCATAAAAACAGCCCAAAAGCTTCAAGTATTGGAACAAAGTCAGTGGAATGTGTCGCTCTGGAAGATCTGCTGTTCTCTGTGGTGGAGGATGTAGGGGTTCACCAAACCCCGGTGGTCATTAATTTTCCGACGTAGCCCTAAAGGAGCTACAAAACGTGATGGTGACTCATACTCACAAGCTCTTTGATGATAATTTGACATCCATAAGTCTTATCCCCAGACGTTTGAACATCTGATGTGAGCCTGGTGAGTATTCTCAGTTTACTCAGCCAGTGACAAATTGTGCTACCCTGTCGAAATGTCCTACTGTAGCGCATATTTATAGATAGTGTCTTATACAGACATAAAACTCTAGGTGGGATATTTAATTAGCGTAAACCACCGACTGTCCCTCACTGCATTGTGATATATTAATTACTGCCGGGATACAAAATACGAAGCTTCTGTTTCACCAGGTTTCGGTGCAAATTTTCCCATTCCTTCTTAAATGGTGCACAATCATAATAATAGTAAGTTACATAATGCTACATTTGCGATAGTCTTAACATGTAAAATAATGGATACCGGCATAGAATTCAGAATTCACCCAGAATTCCCACGCTGGTGCATCCTTAATAAAAAAGTGGCCTGTCCAAAATGGTTGGTGCTTAATTTTCCTCCAATATGTTAAATAAATAGGAATTATGCACTAAAATCTGCAGAAAAGTGCCATATTCAGGTATCATCTCTATAGATGGTGTGATTCTTATTTTCAACATAAGTGTCAAAAACACAATCAGCAGCCTGGTATATCTAAAGCTATATTAGATGGCTTATTCCACTGAACTATCATCTCAGTGACTTGGGCTGATGTGTTCTTGTGCAGGAACCTAAACACTTGAATTGTTTCATAAAATTGGAATAGGTAGTTATTAAAACCTGTTCAAACTGTGGTTCATGTAAACCGGTCTGAAAGAGGAATCGGGAACGGGCCCATTTCATATTGTGCGAACTTAGTTGGCTTTAGTTGATCACTGATGGCCAACCACATGGTCAGTCTTTGCGTTATCAGATGGTGAATAGACCTCTTGCTTGCTTTGTGTGGTGGGCAAAAAGAATATTGAGAATGTTTTGTTGTCTGCTTACTCTAGAAAAAGGCCAAACCAGAGAAGAAGGAACTGGGAGTAATTACATACGACATTCCTACCCCACCCGGAGAGAAAAAAGGTGTGTGTATGTGTTCAGTGCCGTTGATGGATTTGAACACCGTCAGCAGATTTCATCGTTGACTTTTCCCAACTTGCTCAGTTGAGCATGTGACTTAAAAGTTGAGGCTTGAAACCAAATTTCTACTGTCCAGAACAAATCTGTGTACTTCATATTTAATTAAGCACACATAAGCTTATATATTTAGGTTAAGTTATTTATTCTTAAAATAAGTGTACGTTCTCACAGTACACCTTTTTAGTTTGCTGTAAGTAAGCAAAGGCTTCATAACCCATAAAGATTTCACAACAAACACCAAACGAGTTAACTGTTGTAGTTGTGGCAAGCAAAGAGAGTGCAAGTTACGAGAGTAAGTAGGTTTACAGCCAACTTCACCTTTTGTCCCATAGTGAGCTAATGAGAGAGATAGATAGATAGATAGACAGATAACATTTTTGTTTCTATTCTATTATGTGTTATTTAAGTTATCAGTTAGTCAGTTACATTAATTAAACAATCAATAGTGCTTTTTACAACTAATGTCTCAAAGCAGCTTTACAGAAAAGCACTTTTATATAAAGGAAAAGAAAACAAAGGAGTCCATGTATACACTTATGGAAGGGAACCGGGGTCCAAGCCCCCCTTAAAGCAAGCCAGTGGCAAGAAAAAACTCCCTTAGAGTAAGAGGAAGAAGAACCCTCGAGAGGAACCAGGCTCAAGGGGGGAGCCCATCCTCCTCTGATCGCAGTCTATTTTTAATTTGAAGCTCTAGCTCATGTAGTTTGTCGGTCTTGATCTTTTAATATGCTGCTGTGAACTAGCATCACTGTTCATCTGTTGTGCACACATGGTCAGTGGTCCAGTGGTCCAGACATGCAAGCACGCAGTGTGACGGAGAGTCTTGTCGTGACACTTGAGCAGCTTTTTCTAAAAGCTGTAGTCCTGGCAGAAACAAACCGCTTTTATCTGTTTTGTCAGAGCATCTCAGATACGGAGGGCTCAAAAATGACCCATGGAGTTTAGGGATTAGGGAATGAAGCCGCGGACTCACTTTGCTTCATATTCGCGCTTTGTAGACGTTTGCCAACAAATAATATGATTGGATTGTTTTGACCAGACATAAAAATGGATAAGACCTTTTTTGTTTGCATATCAAGGGGATTATATATTCAAGTGACTTGAGTCCGGCGTCGGTTACTTTGCTCTGTTAACAACTTGCACCATCACCCCCACCAAACATGAACTTGCCCAGACAGGGAAGTTGCCCTTGGCATCCGGGCAGTCACTTTTGTTGCAGTAAGTTACGGCTGTGTATTGTATGTTAATAGTGACATTGCTAGATCGGTTAATCCAACAAAAGTATATTTTTAGGCAAAATAAAGCAGATCTCATTTTTAACCATGTCACATTATTGATTCACCAGTGGGCTATAAGTGTATTACAAGAAGCAGCATTGAGATCTGACCTGATCTGTCTCTCTCCCACATGCAGATGTGCTGAGTCCTCTGCCTGATTCATACAGTCCACAGTACGTGGAGGCAGCCTGGTACCCATGGTGGGAGAAACAGGGTTTCTTCAAGCCCGAGTACGGGGTAAGAAAGCATTATTTATGTAGTTATTTAGGAAGTAGTTCATCTGTAACATACTGTTAATTACCACAAACTGTAATGTAGACACTTTTCACTGGACTTCAACACTTAAAACTCATAACACACAACAGCCCAAAGAGATGGAAGTTGAAAAATGGTGGAGTACTCCTTCAAATTCACCTTTGTGTATTAATTATCTGATGTTTTTTTGATGCACTAAAGCTACTGCGCCTCTGATTCATGTGTTTAATAGCGGAGGAGCATCAGCGAGACTAACCCTCGTGGGATCTTCATGATGTGTATTCCTCCACCTAATGTGACCGGGTCTCTACATTTGGGCCACGCGTTGACCAATGCCATTCAGGACTGCCTGACCAGATGGTAACCAGCGTTATCTAAATATATAATAATATAATTCAGTAATTCTGTTGATGATTTGTACACAGTCAGTGGTGAATTGGTGAAAATCTAATAACTGGAATCCACAGAAATTTAAATTCCTTACCGAAACTGAAATTCAAGGCACATCGCCACACACCAAAACCGAAAGTGCTTGTTTTTTTGGTTTGGGGTTTTTTTTTTGGGTGCTTTCGGATAGGATAAAGCTGAGCTGAACATGAAGACCGCGTTTTTAGTTCATAATTTGCATTTTGGCTGGGAATAATTTGTGAATTATTTCAGAAACTGATGCTTCAGGTTGCGTTAGTCTGCTATAGCAGAGTCCTTCCCTTCTGCTACTTCTTGTTTTGTTGTATTCTGCATGTCAAGCGAGGCGTTGTGTTTTTAAATAGCATCAGATTGTTGAGCTGCTGCTGCTCAGCCTGAATGTATCTGGGCCGTATGATGGGGCGGACAAAAGGGGGGTGTTAATTGCTGTTTCTCTTTGAGAATGTTAGATTAGTTTTTTCTCTTTCAGTCGAAAACCTTAAGTGCCACTTTGGACCACTTACAGATGAAATGTTGTGATGGCTGAAATTTCGGTGAATCTGTATGAAATCTCTCCTGTCATAAGGGCTATATTAGAATTATGGCCCATAATCACAACTATATTGAGAAAATCTATGAAATAAATCCAGAAAGATCAATGGAGAGCATAAGACCAAGACTGAGTAAAAGAGGTGATGGCTCTGTATCCTGCGTTTATCTTGCTAGTGAGTGTGGATGTGATGTATCCGCTCGATGATGCTTTGGTGTTGTGTGATGATGCAGGCACCGGATGAGAGGGGAGACCACTCTGTGGAACCCCGGCTGTGATCATGCTGGCATCGCAACCCAAGTGGTGGTGGAGAAGAAGCTGATGAGAGAGAGAGGGATGAGCAGACATGACCTTGGACGAGAGAACTTCATCCAGGAGGTCTGGAAGTGGAAGAACGAGTAAGTGGACCATTACAGAGGAGATGCAGTGAAGGGGGAACGGAAAGTAGAGGCTGTACCAGATCACATGTGACAGTGTGTGTGACTTCTTATTCAGTAATGACTGTGTGCTGAGACAGCGTCTGAGTCTGTTCTGTAGTGGAGATGGGACAGGGACATCCGGAACGTTTACTGCCTCTGAAAGCTACAGCACAGATATTAGATAATAGATATTAATATAGACATTAAATAGAGATACTGTTTTATGATTGTCTTGAGGGTATGTTACGGCCAAGCCGAAAACGTGAGTAGACGACATCCCCTTGCTCATCCCGCGCACAGACCAAAAACAATCAAGCAATCGTGATTTATTAGCACCTAGAGCAGCAGTAATGTTGGGGATAAGAATGCCTAAAATAACGAACAAAACCCCCATACTAACGCATAACCAATCATAACTAAACCTGACAAAAGAAAAATGAACAAAACAGAAATCTCCTGACCTGTCTCCCTGGCCAGCAGAAAAACCAGGAGAAAAGAATTCCCCCCAAAACAAAAAGGCCTTATCCCCTACTTTGCTACCTTGGCTTGTAATTGCGATGGTGTGTACTTAAAAGGTAAGTGACAAGATGATGTTACGTGATTACGATCACATACCGAGCTTCACCACAGATTACCAAGAGCATGCATTTGGTCTGAGCGCACAGATGAGGGTGCAACAGGGAGGGTGCTGCGCTGGATCCCATAGCCGCCAGCCATTTATACCCTGGCAGGAACCGGATCATCCATTAGGTGGCTCCTCCTCTTAAACGCTCCTCCTGCACACCAGCTACCCTAAAGGGGAAGAACCAGCAAAGCACCAAAACCACACCTACTACCGTAACAGGGAAGGTCTAAAATGTCTTTATTTTTTCTTTTTTTCATTTAATTTTTTTTTTCTTTTTCTGTTTAAATGTTTTTTTTTTTTTTTGCATAGCACTGTAAGGCAAAATAATCTCCAAAGACAGCTTATTTAATATGCATTCAGCATTGTCAACATTTACATATTAATGTCACATGAGTAAAGGACATTTGACGTTTCTCTACATTGAAGCATTTCATTCAAGTCGCTCTACATGACTTGGTTTACATCTCCGAGATCTCCGAGTTATGTATCCTATGAAAGACGACGGAAGTCCCTTTAAATGTAATGAAAGTCATGTTCTCTGTGTTTTCTCATTAGAAAGGGAGATCGTATCTACCACCAGCTGAAGAAACTAGGCTCTTCTCTGGACTGGGATAGAGCGTGCTTCACCATGGATCCTGTGAGTGGAAAACCTCAGACCCACAGAATTCAGGCTTTGATTTCAATTTCCCAGCATTGTACAGTAGGTCTGGGCCTTTGTGCAGACCGTCCTGGTTCTCAATTTATAACTGACTGTAATCAGTGAGTGAGAGAGTGTGAGAGAGAGAGAGAGAGAGAGAGAGAGAGAGAGTGTGAGAGAGAGTGTGAGAGAGAGAGAGAGAG
>CM067479.1:10564649-10654419 GCA_034552555.1 Semaprochilodus insignis | reverse complement strand
GCATTTAGCTGACGCTCTTATCCAGAGCGACTTACAAGGTTAATCATATTACAGGTAGGCCAATGTAGTGTTAGGAGTCTTGCCCAAGGACTCTTATTGGTGTAGCACAGCATAGTCACCCAGACCAGGATTTGAACCCCAGTCTCCCACATGTGGTGGTGTCTCCCTGGTGGGTAGTGGTGTTACCCACTGAGCTACACCAACCACTTCAAATCCTTCATACCTGCACTTTGTAAGAATTCTTATTTGGGTAAAATAGAGAGATCTAGAATTGAACATCCCAAAACGTAGTGTGTGCGCTCTGCTATTTGGCCTGTAAATCCTGAAATTATCATTTGGAAGTCAGAGGTGCTGTGTTGGGTTTTGCCAGAGTGGGTTCAGACCAGGTTGCCCATGCTGTCATACTGTGTTAATGTACACTCATTATCAAAAAAAAAAATAGCTGCACAAATAGTTGAATGCTGAATGGGATGAATTATCACAGGACACCATTAGGAACCTCTACACCTCCATGCAGAGACGTCTGGCATGTTGGGTTAGCAAACACGGCAGCTCGACGCCATACTTCTACTTCTGTATGTGTAGCTCAGTAAATATTGATCATATCAGTCTAAATGTATCATCATTTATTGATCCTGGTAACCTTTATCTTCCTTCCCAATAGCACTGCAATCCCACACTTCCTTCTGGGTGCAGCTATTATTTTTTGACAATGTTTGTATTAACGTCACATGCACAGGCTCAAAAATTGTCTGCTCTGTGTTTTATGTCGTGTTTGCCAAATCAGCATAATACAAGTAAAGGTGACAATGATGATGACACGTTTCCATCAGAGAGGTCTCCAAATCCCTACAATCTACACTGTGAAGCTTAACTTCATTAATGTTTGACTGAAATAAAGGAGTGTTGTTTTGTGTGTGTTTTGTTAGATGAGGACGTGTTGGATACCTGGTTCTCCTCTGGGATCTTTCCATTTTCCATTTTTGGGTGGCCAAATGAAGTAAGCTCACACCCCACCAACCAGGTGGAGATGCCTGTTTTTAAAACAGTGAATGTGGAATATTAATTTGTAATGTTCACGTGTTGTTTTTTTTTGTTTTTTTTTTTTAATAAGTGCGAGGACCTGAGTGTGTTCTACCCAGGTACTCTGCTGGAGACGGGTCATGATATCCTGTTCTTCTGGGTGGCGCGAATGGTCATGATGGGCCTCAAACTCACAGGAAAACTTCCATTCCAGGAGGTAAGTAATGTGTTTAATAAGCCACGTGAGACGTGTACCTAAGTAAAGGTGTGTGCCTAAATCTTGTTGGACCCAATGAGAGACCAACTCACCTGTAGTCTGCGAATCACCTCAAAAGGGCCAGCTTAGTCCATGAGCCCATGGTCGGGCAGCTCAAGCCGTGTTCATGGTAGCGTTCAGGGTTTAGGAGATAGCAACCTCTCTCTGGAACCCCCAGCAAACCCATTTCTGTCTGAGCCCACAAGACCAGAGTGATTTGGCACCCCCCTGTGGTCCAGCGTGAAAGTCAGTATCTGCCCCTAGCCAGTAACTTTCCCTAACCATACATACATACATACATACATACAGAGAGCTCAGAGACGCACACACTGGCACCAACAACTGAAGTGTGTGTGTGAGAGATTAATGATCACACTGATTAACTGATCCGTCTGTGGGTGATGGAGTAAACCGGACTGTATATTATTCAGTATGCAAAAATATTTTTCATGTGATTTATTTTGATCAAAGCTCTTCTACGCCAAGCTATGTCAAGCTAGAAAACCACATGTAACTGAATGTTCCCATATCCTGCATTTTCTAGTGTTTTTCCCCTTTTGAAGTCCACTTATAACATTTCTGTGGTTTTATGTACCAATACATAAATATAATTATAGTTTCCGCTTTTCACATGAGCATTCTCATACCTCTCTTCATTCTATAAACGGGTAAAACAGGCTGTGAGTTTGGTTCTTCAGTGTGCCTCATTCCAAAGCTCTCTTTTAAATGGAGCTGAAACACTCCTTATAACTTCAGTCTGAAATGGGTGGAGCTAAACTCCTGTGTATGTATGTGTGTGTGTGTGTGTATATATATATATATATATATATATATATATATATGTATATGTATATATATGTATGTATGTATGTATGTTGGTTATTGTGACATGGATTAAAAAGGATTGGATTAAAAGCAGGCTGTTTTCGTAGCTTGGGTCAAATGAACTGGGTAGTTAAAGATACATTTTGAATTATTTATTTATTGGGGAAATTAAATTGTTTAAAATTACAAATAGGTGTTTTCAAGATATGGGACATGAAAATGCATTTAAATAGGTGTGTCTGTCTGGCTCTGAGAATCAGCAGTGGAATTCATTGTCGTCATGCAGATTAGTAAGTGATCACTGCCAATTCATGAGGATTTTTTATTATATGTTTTTTTTTTTTTATACTGATTAATTGAGTCGTTTTTTTGAGTTGTTTAACCTGAAGTTGATCAAAAGTTATAGCCATCATTCTGTCAAATTGTGTTTGTTTTCTCAGGTGTATCTGCACGCTGTGGTGAGGGATGCTCATGGCAGGAAGATGAGCAAGTCTCTGGGTAACGTCATTGATCCTCTGGACGTCATCACAGGAATCTCACTGGAGGTCAGAACAGCGTCAGCTTATTAACCAGGCTGCTTTGAAGCAGTCCCACTTTGCACTACAGCATGAAACATTCAGACTTGCATGAATACAAATGCAGAAGTCCAGGTTTGTAGCATACAAAGGCAGTACTCATGAAGCGTGTGTGTCTTTATAGGGTCTCCATGCTCAGCTGAAAGACAGCAATCTGGACCCAGTGGAAATCGAGAAAGCCAAACAGGGACAGGTGTCGTCTAGATACTTACCTTCTCTTCGAAGCTCTTTGTATTTTGGTTATAGAGATTGAGGGCCTGTTTGAACTGGATTTACCTGATTGCTGTAACTGATTGTAAGTGATCACTGATGAGGCCTGTGATTTCATCGTTGTCTTCCTGTTGTTGCAGAAATCTGACTATCCCAGCGGGATTCCAGAGTGTGGAACTGATGCCCTCAGGTTTGCCCTGTGTGCCTACACTAGCCAAGGTAACAACAACCACCAGCCAGTTGTTAAACCCTGACCTGTCACATCAATCAAATCCCCATTCGGCAAGATACTTCCAGCCTAGCCAGTAAAAACCTCCTGGCAACCCTGTAAATGAAATATAAGCACCACTATGTAACCATGCGTGTGACTCGTTTCAGTAAGAACTGGACTCTAGGACTTTAAGTCATTCTCTGATTTTGTTCAAATTGAAACTCATTAGCTTGAAATAGTGGCTTATTTTCTAGGACTATAAGACAATATTATAAATATAGAATTTTGTGATTTTGTGATTCATGAAAACACAGTATTGATTTTAATCAACCGCTTGCAGTCAAAGATTTGTCAGGCAGTGGTTCATTTTGTGTTGTGTTTAAACCCCCAGTGTAGTATAGTCATGTATATTGAGCCATTAGACTCTTCCAGTCCAACGTGAACCAGTAGCATAAGGGTGCAATGCTAATGCATTAGCAAAACTGTGCATATGGCGGTGTGTTTGTTATATGTGTAAGTTTTCCGAAAAGGATCAAGACCGTAACCCCTGTATCGTGATGCGCAGGGTGTCTCCAGGTTCTTGCCCATATACAGCACTATCATCTCAAGATTTTAATTAAATAGGTAAAAGTAATGTCCAATAATACAATACTCAGTATTCTGGTGATAATAATGACCAATAATATGAACCACTGGATCAAATATCAAAATAAAAAAATATATATAATCTAGTATATGATCTATTAGTCTAAACTATCATATAGATGCTTTACAACCCTGTTGAGTCAAGTTCCACTTGGTTCCACAATGCCACTAAAAGTTCTGTGTATAAAAAAAAAAAGTTGAAATAAAAGGAACAGCAGTGCAGTCATGTAGTGCACTCTGTAATTCTTCCTGCACAGGAGTAGAATATTGGTTTGAGAGTTAGTTAGATGGTTAAGCGATAAGCATCCAGACAAATGTGTTTTTAACAGCTTAGTTGTCAAAGAGGGAAAAAGACAGGACCAGATTGTTATCAGTATCGACAGATACAGAAGGTGCTGGTATCAAGTAACACTTTACCACCCTGACTAAAGGACAAATTATTACTCTTATAGAATGTCATTAATTTGACACAAAGTCTCATTAGATTGTGAAAATAATAAATAAATAAACTGAGCCATTATTTTGACTTCCTCTTTCATAACTGAGCTGAACTTGAGTTCTGTACAGAGCGTATTAAGATTTTATGTTTAACTTCACTGATCACTTCCTGCTTGGTGTTGCTCTTCCGGAACTGTGTGATTTGAACTTGTAAGCATGTCCTTTTAGCTCTTTGCAGTGCATCAGACCATGACTGTAAGATTTCTGTAACACAAGCCACAAGACAAACAAGCAAGAAAGAAGGAATGAGTAGCTTCGGTAATGTAGTAATACATTGATAGTAGTTTGGTGAAGAAAACAGTCAAACATTATTCAGAGACGTCCTGCTGTAAAGATACTTTGATGGGTGTAAAATGTACACTTTAAAAAGACCTCTTTTTAAAACACGGATTAACTAGAAACTGGTTCTTCTTCAGGTTAGGAATAGTATTAGTAGAGGTTTCTTTCAGTAAGTGCGACATGAGTGTTTGTACACCTTGAGGCAG
Source organism: Semaprochilodus insignis (assembly GCA_034552555.1). NCBI lineage: Eukaryota > Metazoa > Chordata > Actinopteri > Characiformes > Prochilodontidae > Semaprochilodus > Semaprochilodus insignis. The sequence goes on along the minus strand of CM067479.1, from coordinate 10,649,691 downwards.
ATGAGAAAAATCGTGCTCTAATGTTGAATGTATGTCTCTCTGTCCTCCTCTCTGCCCAGGAAGGGACATTAATCTGGATGTGAACAGGATCCTGGGCTACAGGCATTTCTGCAATAAGCTATGGAATGCTGTGAAGTTTGCCATGAGGACTCTGGGTGAGGGATTCGTGCCCTGGGAGAAAGCAAAGGTGAGACTGCTGGGAAACATTTCAGAGAGAAGATTTAATTAATAATTTTTTTATACAGGAAACTTTTCAGTCGCTAAGTCATTGAGAGTGGTTTGGTGTGAGATGGTTGATAGAAGATGGCTCTAAATTCGTAAATTCTAAATTCTCTCTCTCTCTTTGTTTGCCTCTCTGAATCAGCTCTGCGGTAGTGAAAGTGTGGCCGACAGGTGGATTTTGTCACGGCTGTGTGCTGCTGTCACTCTGTGTGGGAACGGATTCCAAGCCTATGATTTCCCAGGAATCACCACGGCCATCTACAACTTCTGGCTCTACGAGCTGTGCGATGTCTATCTGGTAATGGCTGCAGTCATTCCGTATCTGTTTCTCTAACTTTCACTTTCTCGTTCTCAGAGCTGTAATCAAACCTGAATTTTCAGTCCAACAGCCCGACCCAGTTCATAGCAGCATATTTTGGCTCTGAACTCAAACCAAACCCCACATAAAAATTCACCTGAGCTACGCGATGCATGGCAAAGTTTTGAGCCCGGAACTGAGCCGAGCCAGAGACAATTCTGCTATTTGGGATGTTTGTACTTTAAAGGCTCATATAAAGCTTGATGTTTCTAATACTAGTGCCACTGAGGCAGTGATGGATTTTATTAAATCATGGTAAAATAATATATTCACTGTAGTGTGAAAAACATGTATCTTTTATTTTTTTTTTTTTATTTTTTTTTTTTTAATACCTTATTTGAAACTCCAGTTTCCCTCCATTGTGTTAAATTTTCATGCAACAGAAGTGGCTCACAGTTACTTGGAATAAATCATGTGATATTCGACAAAATTACAAGTTAAGAATTACAAGTTACGAACTTCACAAGAGGAGTAATGAAGGTGGAGAGGGTAAATGAACTAAAGCCGGGGCGAAAGTCTGTTAAAAGTGCGACTCAGACCTTAAAAATTGAACCCAACACAAACCCTAAACATTTGAGAGATGGCGTCCAAATCCGACTGAACCTAAAGGGTCTTCGCCACTGAAATTATACAACCAGAAATACAGCTCCCCCATCCTAAACCCTCCCCCCTTTCCTGATCGTCATCACCACCTACAGAACAACCTGGTTACTGACCTTCACACTTCCTTTGTATCTTCATTAATACTGGACATAAGTTTTGGGGTAAATACATAAATAAATAAATAAATAAATAAATAAATGAAAAAATTGAAACAAATGTTATGCAGACGGAACATATGTATCTTCATGCATTATGTCAGTTTTGTCCATGTACGAATTAAGACATAGTATATAGAGCATATTTCACCCCACCAACTCTAACAATATCAGGAACCCTCCAAAGAGGCCCAGTATTTGCCCCACTTACTCATGTATTCATTCAGCCTTCCAGATTGTTTATAAGACGTCCTTTGAAAAGTGGCCACTCTTTCCATCTCAGCTTCCTCTCCATTTCCATCTCGCTCATTAATTGGTGGGACCCCCTCATGCTTCCATCTTCTAAGCAAAATGCCCCGTCTGCCCACCATAATCCTCTGGCGTATTTTTGCTTATATGCACAGACTCGTTCATATGCACTCCAGCTGGTTTCCCAGTATGTTTAATCTGCAGTCTGAAACTGTCAACCACCAGAACGTCAAACATTGTGAGCCATTTAGAGGGAACCTGTTGTTCCGCCTTTGTGGAAAAGTAATCTGCCAGAAATGTGGTGACCCCCAAGGTGGTTTGGCATTTGTTGAAAGCGAAGAAAATGGGGGTCAAAATGGGGGTGCTAGCTCATCTGTTCCTCGTTCTGTTGTTGTTGCTCTGCATGTATCTGGTCAGAAATGAATTTAATTTACATGCAGATTACATTGGATACACAACTTGAACCGGATAAAGCGACATGCTCACTTATGTACAGTCTCCCCTCAGAACCACAAGGCTGTGACTTTCTCGTTAGCTAGGAAGCGTTAGCTGAAGTAACTGTTTTCTCTGTACCGACTCATGAAAACAGCCACCATGTTCAGCAGTCAGTCTCTGAAAACCCCTGAAATATACTTGACAGACTTACCAATAGGTCAAGATAAGATAGCCCCCTTATTATCCCACATGGGAAATTTGCAGCAGAATATACAGAATAATCAGATACAGAAAATCAACAAAAATAAAAAGTAGCTTATGATGTGGTCCACGGTTCTGTACTTTGTTTGCGAAGTGTCATCTCGTGCTATAAAAGGTTTTATGATTATTTATATTTTATGTTTTTCTTTCTGTAGGAAAGCGTGAAGCCAGTGTTTAGCATGACGGATGCAGAGGCTCAGAAACAGGCCGAGGTTTGCAGACAGACCCTCTACACCTGTCTGGAGGTGGGGCTCCGTCTCCTGTCCCCCATCATGCCTTTCGTTACCGAGGAGCTCTTCCAGCATTTGCCGCGAAGACGGCCTCAGGACAGCCCTCCCAGCATCTCCGTCACCTCCTACCCAGAGAGCTCAGAGGTGGGTGATGAGGGTGCTGCAGACGTGTGGAGTCATTCAGACCGTGAAGTTGTCGTCTGAAGTCACTGTGTGTCTGTGGTTAAATCTGCTGTTGGGTTTGTTCGGCTGCAGTTTTGCTGGCACAGCGAGGAGATTGACCGTGAAATGGAGTTTGTGATGACCGTGGTTCGAACCATCCGATCTCTCAGGGCCGACTACAACCTCACCAAGACCCGCGCCGACTGTAAGGAAATGCACTCGCACAATCTCTAAACATTTAAAGGGCACATGATCCAGAGAATAATGTTGTTTAGTATGCTGGAATAGAAAATGAATAAATACTCCTTTAAATCTGAAGAAGAAAAATGTATGAAATTACAATTAAAAATTATAATAAATATACATTAAACAAAAAAGCCCCGACTGCCATACACTAAGAACGAGCAAAGCTGGCCGTTATACTCGAAGACATTATTGATTGCTACTTAGAATTGCTTGTCAAAACAATTTGCCAAATAATATTAGTTAATATTTACCAATAATCTTATATACTTTAGTCATATTATTGATCAGATTTTGCTCAAACAATAAACAGTTTGGAGCAAACTGGATTGTTTGTGGTTTGATAAGCTAGAACAGATACAAAGCACATTATGAAATGTTGTACAATGAGATTTACCTCAGAGCGGGTTCACATACTGCCCAGCACCGTCTATGCTGCCTTGGACTTGGAATTCTAGCACGATATCCTGATGATGTGGCAAAACCCTGGACAGCTGCTCCGCTCAGGAGCCCCTGTTAAACCTCTTATTAATAATAAATGAAGTTGGCTGTCATTCTTTAAGTCGGTGGCTCTCAAACCACTCCTCAGGGACCCTTAAACAGTCAACATTTTTACTGTATCACTGTGTTCGAGCAAGAAGTCTGGACCATCTGGGTTTCCCTGAGGGACTGGTTTGATTAGCACTGACCCTAATAGCAATATGCTCTTGCAATTTACTCTAATACCATTACAACACTGCCAGTGATATTGATGGTCCACGTTTTAAACCTATACCTTTGGGATTGGTGGAAGTTTGAACCTTTTGGAGAGGCTTGGAGAACCAGTTTGAGAACTGGCTAGCTACTGGATATTAAGCTTAAGGCCCAGGGAACCCTAAACCAGTGTTCTCTTCCTCAGTAGGCTGATCCTGCTCTTGTTGGAGCCCAGTATACATGTATAGCGTTTGCTGTGAGTAACTTTCTAGCGTTCGTTAAATGGCCCCTGTATTTGGCTGCCATTGTCTGGGGGCTAATGATGTTAGGGAGTGCATATGTAAACAGTATCCTCTTCACCAACTCTGTGTTCTCCAACAGTCTCTCTGTGTTCGGTCCAGAGGGACAAAAAGCGACAAACAGATTAAGTATGTTTTGTTATGTTGCTGCTTTGTTTCCAGCTTCGCTGGATGTTTAATTTAGCACTCAGTTAGCATTTAGCATCCTAAAAACATTCAAATATGTTACACCCTGTTCCCTGGGACCTTTGGCCTTTTCAAGCTGGATTCGTTTTACTTGAGGAGGTCCTGTAATTTGTGTTGTTACCCGTGAGATCCTTTTATTTTAATCCAGTCTCCTAAGCACCTCTACTGATCACTGAACTCTGAGCTCTCTCGGTAATAGTAGTCCTGTTCTAATCAGCATCTCAGTAATGTAATAACAAAACTGGGTAAGCGGTTTTGCGAATTGAAGATGAGGCTAAGAGCTAAATGGAGTTAGTTTGATATGACCCAATTCCTTAATCCTCAGGTTTATGACAAGACTACAACTGAAGTCCACAGTTTGGTGTATATTCCTCCCTTGATGCTGTGATTATGTGCCATCATAACTGGCATCGCCCCACAGTGAAGGGAGATGCAAGGCCTCCTCTCTCCTCCTCCTCCTCCTCCCTCATCCAGTGTTTGTGTTTTTTGAGACCATTTTTGAGAGGCATTAATCTGCACAGTGTGCTGTTATTGTTTGGAAGTGTCACAGTGATTTTGTGCATGTCTGTGCAATGGTGTTTCAGTTCTAGGGAACTTAGGGAAGTTACACAGATCCTTTATCCCAGAGAAATCGGTCCGTCAGATCACACACAGACTCCTGGATCTCCTCTGCTAAAAACTAATCCAGCCCCAAAAGGACGACAGACATAGTATCAGGGAGGGTCGCTGAGCGACCTGAGTGTTTTCTCTCCGTGATAGGTAGGTGTGGTGGGGGTGGCAGGTTCCCCGCCTGCTGCTGCATGGTGATGTAATCATAGCACAGATGTCCTAAGAGGCGGGAAAACATCATTACAGTTTGATGGAAAATTACAGGTGCAAGTCTTTTGACCTGTGATTGATAATGGGGCTTGATACGTGCAGGCACATGAACTAACAAGCTAAAGGAGGTTCGTTTCAGGTGGAGATTGTGTGCAGTATTAGCCCTGCCAAAGCAACTCTGTTAAAGGGGAGTCCCACTGAACTTTGCACAGTTATTCAGAGTGATTTGATGAGCTTGTGATCTTTACAGTGGTGGTGGTGATGGGAACAAGGGTCAGCATGTCTACAACACACAAATAGACATTTTATATACTATCAGAACCAGCAGTGAACCTACACGTGTCTTCTGAGAGTTTATGTGTGTGATGTTGATGATGGTAAACATGGAAAATCAGAAAAGGCATGTACCCCGCCATCATGGATGCGCTACAATCAGTGGATTAACACGACTTTCCAGGGGAAAACTGTATCTGAAAATGATTGTACAATGTGTCATACATCTGACTGCGTATCTAATAATTCCAATTAAATAATGAGGGAGCCTTTAGAGGCAGTAAACTTTAGAGACGTTTGGTTCCATTCACTCCCACTGTGAGCATGTCTGACTCTAGCTAAGGGTTTCACATCACAGCAGGTTTTGGTTGTGTCTGAGCTGTCATGTATGCAAATTTGAAAAGTTGGTGGAGTTTCCCTTGTAATTGAATGTAACCATTCCCGTTCAGAATCCTAACTGCTCTAAGTGGGGATGGTAAAGCAAGTGGTGGGAGTCTTTGGAGCTCAGCGTTCATGTCCCTCTTCTTTTCTTCCTCTCAGGTTATCTGCAGTGTATAGACTCCGCTACCGTGTCTCTGGTGGAGAAGTACAGCCTGCAGATCCAAACGCTCTCCTACTCTCAGGCCGTCCACCCCGTTACAGGAGGTGACAGTGCTATCCCAGTGGGCTGTGCGGTGGCCATCGCTTCTGATAAATGCAGCGTCCATCTCATGCTGAAGGTAAGAGTGTTCATCAATCAGAACGAGACAAGGAACCTTGAAAGCAGGCCATTATATCAGGTGGGACAGGCAGTCATGGCATTACAGCATCTAAGCCCGTTCATAAAATGGACAGATGGACAGTTCCGGTTCTGAAATCTGATTGGCTGAGCCATGTTGTAAAATCCTAGATACACACACACACACATCCCTTTTGCATTATTGCGTATACATGGAATGTCCTAGATGGGAACATTGCGCATCATTATTTCTAATTATAATTTAAATGATTTTTGAAGCACTTTTGTAAAAAATGTATCATGTTTTTTTTCCTCCCCAACATATTTTTATTCCAAAAGAATGTCACTTCTATACAGTAACATCAGCTCACTTGACTTTTTTTTTTTTTTTTTTTAATTTTTATAGAACTTGGAACTCCTCCCACCCAACCCTTACTGCCTTTCAAATACAAGATACTAGAAACAGTTAATTGAAATTAAATATAATATATAAAATAATCACATAGATTTACAGAGAAGATAAATAATTAAATTATGATAAAATAAAACAAAGTAACTAACAAATAGTTAAAAAGGGAAGGATGCCCATTGGGTCCAGAGGTAATCCCTGGCAACCGTAATCTAACGTGTTGGGAGGGTCTTCATTTTTTTTCAAAGTATGTTATCATGGGATTCCAGGTTTCAAAAATGTATCAGTCATTCCGTAAAAATGGATCTTGTCTGTTTTATTTGGGGATAATTTGGGGAAAATATATTGCAGTTGAGGTTTAAATGATTACTTTCTATAGATGAGTCAGTGACAGCTACACCAGACCTCGCACGTGGCCCACGTGCGCTTAATGGCTTTAATTCTGAGCTAGTGTAATGTGTTATTGTACCTCCTGCTCCAGGGCTTGATTGATCTAGAAAAGGAAGTCACCAAACTGACAACAAAGAAGGGCGAGCTGGAGAAGCAGATGGAGAAACTGGTGGAGAAGATGAAGAAGAGCGATTACAGGGAGAAAGTTCCGGCTAAGGTGCAGGAACTGGATGCTGAGAAGGTAAAAAAAAAAGAAAAAGAAAAAAGAGAGAGAGCAAATGTTTCCTGGATTACACTCATCATTACTCTCATCAATAGCCCATAGGACTGTATGCACTGCGCTTTAACTAGACCTGTATACTTGAACACCTGAGCTGTGTATAGACTGTATATCTATATACACATATACTGGACATCTGTACTGCAAGCTGTGTGGCTGTTTTAGCTGTACACATGAACACAGAGCTGCTATTCTCACTTCCTGCACTGAACACTATTATATATTCATCTGCTGTTTACAACCACATACCTAACTGCACACCTGACTACCTCAACACACTGTACTGTCCTACTTGTACACCTACACTATGCTGTATCAGCTCTACTGCATATGCTAACAGCTGTCTGACCCTCAGTTCTAGTATTCTAACGTACTGATGTTGTTACTGCTAATGTGTCTTACTGTCTATGCACATATTCTAATGTGTCTATTCGTCTTTGCACTGTAGTGCTATTTATCTATCTAGTGTTTTAATTACTGCACTGGAGAAGTAGTCTGACTCTGTTTCATTACACTGTTCAACCCTGTACTGGTATAATGACAAAGTTGGATTGAATTGAATCGAATCAGATCTAGTTACAGTTGTAGCAGGATACGAGCTGTATATTTTATAAACATGGCAGACATCAGGGGTAGTGATCTTTGATAACAGCTGTACAATAAAAAAATATTATTAATATACAGACAGTAGTAATGGGAATTCTGGCCGATTATTTTGACTGGTATCCTGGTGTTCTTAGTCAATAATTAATCATTAACTGACAAACAAAAACACGGATTTGACTCATGACATCATCATAAACAGTATTCAAGGCTTTAGGCCTTATTGAATTATAAAAACGTGAACTAACAAATGAAGATACCACATATAAATGGCCTAATATCAAACATATAAGGCCTGACCGAGGCTATGATGAAGTTCATACACAGTTAAAAGGAGCAGTGTGTAAGATTCGGGGAGGGGGGTCTTTTAGTTCATCACCTGTTAACCACCTGTAACTACAAGTCCAGTAACTATTAAGAAACACTGTATCTCCTATAACTGTGATATTAGCCATGAGGATACTGCATTATCACTGATGTTCTGTGGAGCGTGGATGTAATTCTCTTCTCTCTCTCTTTGTGCAGTTGAGGCAGAGTCAGACAGAGCTGGAGAAAGTGAAGGAAGCCATCGAGAACTTCAGAAGAATGATGTAACCCCTCACACCCCTACCACACTCACCTCGTCTTTTGTTAGGGTTTTTGCACACTGATGATTTAGCGTCCTTATGTGTGAACGATGTGCAGCCTGGCTGCTTAACTGTCTTTATGGGGAATGATAATTAAATAATATTAGCCTATATCCTGTTTGGCTATCCTTCTTGGGTGTTGGGGAGGAAGGCTCTAGTTTGTCATTTCCGGTCCGACAGTGATGATGAACAGTTGTGGCAGATACCAGCAGCTGTTTAATTCTCTGGAATTTAAGGTTTTTAGTATATGATACGATGCTGACAATAATTTACCTGTTTATCATAAATCTGTTGCTCATATATTGTGCCAGTTATTAGTTATGAGAAAAGCTCAACTTCCTTGATCTCTGGGGTGCAGGGACTTTATGGTGTAGTTTACCGTTTGAGTCCAGTATCCTTTTTGTCAAATTCAGGGAATATCTCCTCTGGGAATATGGTCTGTGTGTGCACTGGAAAAAAAAACCTCCTTCCACTGTAAATGGCCACTAAACAAAATGGTTCACAAATGACTCGGGTAGAGCCACACGACTCTTCCAGCCAACTGGTAACAACGACGGCGTTTGTGCTCATGCACTTAACACACTGTTAAGGAGGAGAGATGGCTGAGAAACAGCCAAAGTGGAGAAGATCTGATAAACGTAGACTGGGAATTAAGTTTATGTACCAGGCAAGAGCCAAGAACCGGGTTACAATCAGTGTTTCAGTGGTGGAGAGACCTCTAAGAGTTGCCCAGAAGTGTTGCACCTTTAATGGTGGTGCCTGAGTGTAACAGCGTTTTTGGTGGAACTGGAAACTTGGATCAAGAAGGTGGACAGATTGAGGAACCACCATGGAACTGTTGCACCATGGTATAACGGTGAATGGTGAAATTGGAACAAGAAGGCAAGGTTGAGCAATGTCAGGCTAATCTGAGGCTGCCTTTGCAGGGTTTGCCTTTTCTCTTATGTTTGGGCAAATTTAAATAAAGCTGTTGATTAAGTAGACTAATAAATATTGTAATAAAAAAAGCGCTGTCACAGATCCTTGATTTGAAATCGAAAAATTGATTAAAACGAGTCTGCAGTTTGCATAATACCCAGTTATGAAACAGAAACTCATCCCTTTAAATGTATTTATTGATGAAATGAAAAGGCTTCCTGCCTCCTCTTTTAGGTGTTTTGGAATCATAGACAGGCACCAGCGTTTGTGTAGAACTCTGCTTCTCAAAATAATCAGTAGATTACTAAATTATAATCAATATTGACCACCCTAATGAGTAAGTTAACATCACTCAGTCCTTTGTGGCGTTCCCCAAGGCTCAATCTTTGGACCACTTTTGTAGCCTGCATACATATGCTGATACATCATTCCGGTTTCCAGAGTAACGATACGCTAACCATCTCGGCATTTTTTCCAAAGTATGGGGGGGGGGGGAAACAACAGAGGAACACTTGAAACTACAAGGCGCTGGCGAGCCTTTTGAGAGCCCTCTGATCCCTTTCAATTAGAACACAAAAGAACCTGCTCTGCTTTAATGAGGGTGGACTGAGGGTGGACTGTGGCTGTTCATCAAGAGCAGCGATAAGTCTTAAAATCTGACCAGAACATTTTCACTGTTAACGTGAACCAACCACAACGTCTCACAGCTTTTATTATGCATAATTAATACAATAACATTCAGGGCATTATGTTATGGTACGAATCAGGTTCATCAGAGTGCTCACAAACGGAGGACAAACCAAAAAAACAATGGATTGAGAGAAAAGGGATTGGCTGAGTCCCTTCATAACAAAAGCTAAGGCAGCTTGAACCTCAAGCAGCACCAACCTTATCGTCTTCATTTACAATATTCTTAAAAAAACAGCGGACAACTGCAACAGGAGTTTTATCCCGAGTCAAATTATTTAAAAAAAATATCCTGAATTTAAATTAAAGAAAAAATAATAAACTACCAAACCATGCAGACAACCAACACAAACACGGTCTGAACAATCAGAGCTTTGACACCAAATTCCCTCTGAGGTCTTTATCTCTCTCTCTCCGTCTTCCACTCCCTAAAGCTTCCAGGGCATGTGGAACTCGGAGATGGGAAGTGGAGTGCAGTGCGTCGTCTCAAAATTCCTCATGTACTTCCGGGCCTGGAAGAAACAGGGAAAGGGGAAAAAAAATAATAAAAAAAAATAAAAGATCCACAGTGTCTTAAAACTAGTACTTTTCAGAAGCAGTTTTTGCGGTAGCACTTTGTCACACATCAGTAATAAGTAGGTAATGATATGGTAATTTTACAGTAACAAACTGTACTTGATCATTAATTAAATGTCAGTTTCCTGGTTATTACTAAATAATAAATCAGAAATTGTTGAGTATTAAGAAGGCCGTTATAAAATGGTAGAATAATGGTAACAAGTTGTACTTACATAAAGTATGACCTGCTTATTTTATAGTTCTGTATGTATAATAAGTGAGCAGTCATAGTGGTAACAAGGCAGTAACGTAATAGAAACACAATGGACATAACTTTCCTAAAATTATATGCATCTTCTAGTCATTAATAAATGAAAAGCTAGTCACTGTATCATCTATTCCTGGGTAACAGCACGTGTCTGTAGGTAGGCCTATGTGAAGCACAAGACCATTTAGAACTGATGTTATGACCTGATGAGACGTGTAGTAAGTAAGAAACAAGATGGAAATAATATATATACCAGGTCATTATAGCAGAACTGCTTCATTGATTTTTGGTGCTGATATGTTGACTGTCTTCCCTGGGGTGGATGAGATCTTTCAGCAAGACAGTGCCACATGGCACACGGCTAGAAATGTCCCACACTGGTTCTTCTCTCGCAGCACCATGTCCCACACTGGTTCTTCTCTGACCAAGACTTCCAAGTACTACCCTGGCCTCCTAATGCCCCAGACTTGAACCCAACTGAGCATCTGTGGAACCACCTCAATCGTCATGTACACTTTATAGTTCATCCCCCACGCACCCTCCAGCAGCTGTGGGATGCACTGCAGTCAGCATGGCTCCAACCTACCAGGACCTTACTGAGTCACTTCCAGTCCGTCGAGCTGCTGCAGTTACACTGGATATTAGCTGGTGGTCATAATAATGTGACTTAACTGTGTATATACATATAAAACAAGATCACTGTTGATGCTGACCTGAGGGACTGATTTGAGAACTACACCTATGTTTATTCCAGAGCAGGAATGACTTTCTCTTACCAGGAAAAGAGCAATCTGACGTCTGCCTTCCGGCGTCATGTCCTCACCTGATGACGCACAAGATTATAATACCAGTTCAGCATTTCTTCAGCATAAGTGTGGTGTAAAATTTCATGGTCACAAATGTTGATCAGTGTGCTTACCGACGCTCCAGGGGAACGGCGTTTCTCGGTCCATCTGGTACGACTGAAGCACGGACAGGCACCAGTCGTCATCAACCTCATACCCAATGTACACAGACTCTGAGAGAGAAGAGCAGGAGCGAGAGAAGAACATAATTCACACATCTGGCAACCACCTAATTACTGCTAGACCTAACTGGGAACATGTGACGATCAACAACACTTACCTTCCTCCACCTGTGACCCTGCCGCCAGCCACTGTCTGACCGCCCTGAGACTGTCCTCTGTCATCACTTTAGGGTATCTTAAGACGGACGGAGAGAAGATTAGTGAGTTAAGACTGACTTAAAAAGTGGCGTGAGTGGATCAGACACAGCAGCGCTGCTGGAGACCTCATTGTCACTGCTGGACTGAGAATTGTCCCCCAACCAAAAACTATCCAGCCCAACAGCGTCCTGTGGGCAGCGTCCTGTGACCACTGATGAAGGACTAGAGGATGACCCACACTGCACTGTGCAGCAGCAGATGAGTTATCGTCTCTGACTGTACATCTACAAGGTGGACCAGCAAGGTAGGAGTGTCTAATAGAGTGGACAGTGTGCGTAGATAGTTTTGGTGGTTCATGGCTCCTAAGATCTGCTTTGGCTGTCTACTAGGAGTGGAGGACCTTAGCGGAGAGCTATGCGATATCAGAAACCACATCAGTCTATTTCAGATATAATCTGTGAGATTTTTAGTTTAAAACATTCCAAAATCAAACTAAATTCTGGACGAAATATGAAGAAATGACAAGTTTGCCAGTAAGTTAATGAAGTCTATATATCATCTTGCAGAAATCTTTCCTGGAGCTAGCATCCTAACCATCCTAGCCTGTCCGGTCCTGTCTCGTAATACTACTGTGTACCTCGAGGGGCGATAGTGAGTTAGGGGGCGATAGTGAGGCGCGCAGAAAACCCATGACAACCAAAAGCTAGCATTGGTGCTGCCCATCACCACCTCTGGAGATGCTTTTGAAGAGCAAAGGGATGATGAATTCACAACGGTTCGTCTAGACTGATAAGTAAACAGGAGGAGGAGTGAAGGAAGCACCCAGGGATTGCTTCATCTTACGTATTGCCCCTTTGAGAACTAACTGCGTGACGTGCTGTGCGACGTGCTGTCCCACCTGTACTGGAGCAGTCTGAGCAGTAGATCATTCCCTCTGTTGGACATGATGTCCTCTGGTCCCCTGCATCAGAGCAACAGCAAAACCAAACTCAGTGCTGGTAACAAATGAACAGGAACAGAGTAGAGACAGTGCTGTTCATGAGAGCTCACGTGGTTGTGATGATTTCATCTTTGGTTCTTCTGATCAGCAGCACTGGTCCCTGGTACCTGGAAAAGGGTCAGGGCGGTTGTGTGGGTGATGTGCTTAGTCCCAGCATGTAATCTGAACAGAATTCGATTGGGTTTATGGGGTGTTTGATGTACGGGGTCTTACTTGCAAAGCTGCTCTGCGTTGTTCAAGTTCATGTACTGCCGGACTGTGTGGGTCACCAGCGGCCCTGTTTCAACACATCGGGCGCATGTATAAATAGGATGACTATCGAGCACGTTCTGACACTAGCTGTATATGTGTGTTATGAGATGTAGGCAGAGATGACATTGCAGGGACACTCACTCCAGCTTTCTGGCATGACCTTCAGGGCCAAAGGCAACAGGTCATCAAACGAGGCGTCCAGGACCAGTGCACGGATCTCAGGGTACGACATCACCGCCCAACTAGCTGGAGCAAAGACAGAAAGTCACAATAAATACAAAAACAACAACAATAATAATAATACATGACTGTCATTTTATATGTCTAAATATGTATTCAATTTTAATATGAATGTTGCAATTTTAATTATCATTATAATAAGATATAATAATAGTGTTATGTTACACTAAGAACTGAACACTGATGGTGATAATTATATGCATATTGCAATCATCAAATTAGTCATTATTATTAATATACTAGCATACAATTGTACGTATTATACAAAACAAAACATTACAGTATACGTGTTGTAATATTAACATATATAAATATTATTTATTATACTATATTAACATCATATCAATATAATTCTATAATTATATATTTTATTATAATCAGCTGTATTATGATAAGTTAATAATACCATCTCAAAATACTGAATATGTACTGAATATATCATGACAGTGTATATACAGATAATGACAATCAGTACAGTATATTTTATGTAGCTTCTTTGATCCACTGAAATTCAATGATATTATTAGAATCAGAATTTTAGCATTACCATCAATTACTGATATTAATAGTAAGTGTATTTAAATATAATAATGAGCTTCAATCAGCTTCAACATAATAATAATAATAATAATAATAATAATAATGTCTGTTACCATCGTTACATTAGTATTATTATTATATAACAATAAAAGTTATACAAAATAATTCAATTACATGACATTATATAATAATAATAATTTATGTCGCCTCTCCCATACACTGAAATGCTGCTCTACTGGGCCCCACATGAACTGCAGAAATAAACGTACATGTAAAGACATACGGGTAATAAAAAGACACAGTGCTAAATAAACCCTATGAAACCAGCAAGGGATAGACGTGCACTGCGGCTCAAAGTAAGCGTTTACCTGTGAAGCCCCCTATAGACCAGGCGTACACAACAATGTCGTTCAACTGGAAGCCCAGTTTGTGCACAGCGAACTGAATCACCACGTCCATGGCGTTAGCCTCGTTCTGCGGGAACGGCACGCCCTGAACAGGAGTAAGAGAAAGACAGAGAGCTTTAAAGAAAGATCCTGCGGCACTGTCGGAGCGCTGGCGGCGAAGGGCCGAATGACAGATGACGACTCATTAAGGTCATTACAGAGTAATGGGGTTAGTGTCTTAGGGTCAACCTGAGACTGTACTTCAGCCCCCGCTGACAGATGCAGCATGTCAGGCTCTCTGACCCCGAGATAAGCATCAGGTAAGCGGTGAAACCTGAGTTTCCACATAGCAGAGGCCTGCTTACCGTGCTGCCGGCAAATCCCGGATGATTCCAGCCCAAAACTGAGTATCCACCTGGACAAAGAGGGGCAAAAAGTTATGAGGTGAGAATTATTATCTTTCAGGTTTCAAGTGGACGCTCGGCCGAAAATCAAACTGGCGTAGTTTCCCGCTCTTGTCCCAGAGGCAGCTGATCAGACATGAGGCGTCTGACGTTTACTCCTCTACCTTTATACTGGAGCTACGAGGCTGATGAAGCTCATACCCTTCAGTTAGGACTGTGCTGACAACACACTCCCTCAAACAGCGTTCAGTTGTTAAGTGTTCTCCAACAGACTTGCTCGGAGAGGAATTTCTGCAGTTGGGAATGAGATCATCTATAGTGCTTTCCCATGCGGGATACCAAAAACGATGTTAAATCAAAGTAACGGATCATTAACTTTTCATTTCGGCTCACTGTTTAAACACAGTGTCGTGTTTCAGTGAGGCATGTACATAAGAATACAGCTGGAGACTGATTCCAATTAAAGATGGATTATATTCACTTGTACTTGGAAGTCTTGGTCATGCTCTTTCAACCAGTGTCGGACATTTCTAGCTGTGTGGCATGTGGCACTGTCTTGCTGGAAGATCCCATCTGCCCCAGGGAGGACAATCAGCATGTATGGGTGTACATGATCTGCACGGATGGATTCATACCCAAATCGGATGAGAGTGCCTTCCACATGGATGAGTGTGCCCAGAGAATGCCATGAAAATGTGACTTGCTTCACAAGCTATGTGCTGCCGCCATCTAAAGTATATATATATCATAATAATGTGACTCGACTGTGTATAGTTTTGCCTAAGCAACGTACATGTTTTGTTTCATTGGCTCCATTTTATGCCTCCAATTTTTTTCACTGCCTCCATCTCCCTCATTTTCCTCTTTTTAACATGGAGATGGAGGGTGAATACAGATGTACGGCCTGAGGGAAAATAATTGTTTTGGGAAAACTGAAGCATGTAGCTCTAATCTAGTAGATCCCAAACAGGTCCCCTTTAAACATGCACTGATCAGGCTACATTCACGGTGAATGAGAAAACTTTGAAAGTTTGATTTTGGCCCAAACGATCGCTTTAACCCCCAACCAAACAGACGTACCATCCAGTGGAGTGTTCATGCAGCCCACCTCGTAGAAACCTGCATTCCCTTCACAGCAGATCACCTGTAACACAACGTAATCCGGTAAACATTAAACGCAAGTCAACACCCAGAGATGGGTAGTTCACAGTTACATGCACTTATGTCAAATTTGGTTTATGTTCTGATTTCCTGAGTATGTACGTGAGGAAGATAAGAATACAGTTACATTTTACCCCCTTATTTAATGATGTCTTTAAATGTTTAATTCTATTTTGTTGGTTCCGCTTGTGTACCGCTATGTGACTCTGACTTTGGAGCATTCAGGATTATATTTTACATCAAAACTACATCATGTAGTGAAGAATACACTGCAACAAATTTCAGTTTCTATGCTGATGAATGCAGGATAAATCCATACCATGCGACGTCAGTGGCACAGGTTTTCTCTCCATTAGGTCCTTACCAGGGTTTTGCCGTTTGGTCCTCTTTCTCCCCTCCGATCCACAAACATAGTGTCGATCTCATTTCCATCACACGCCACCAGCTTATTCCGCTGTCCCTCATACTACAGCGAGCACAGAGAGACAAAGGTTCATACACTAACCGAGCCATTTTAATACAAGGCTAAACTGTCCTGACCCGGATAAGTACTTTCAAGTTACGTCAAAAACTGAAAATAACCGTTTATTATTGTCGTTTTTTATTCCAACAGCAGCAGCACTACTACATAAGGGACATATTATTGCATAGAGGTAACTGCATATGCATCATATATAAGAGATATTATTACATGTAGCTATGTTTATTTAATTCATAAGGGACATATAACATTTTATATATATATATAATGTGGGAGATTTCGTTATTACTTACATATACATAACACATATGGTACGTGTGTGTTGTGTTATTACCTCCTCAATAAGTCTGGCTTGTCCCTGTTGCAGCATGGGTCTCATGGCCTTCTGCAGCAGGCCAACAGAGCCTGGGTACAGCATCCTCCGGCCAAACGAGTGAGCTATAAGATAGCTACAACACAGACAGACGCACCCGCACAGGCACACGCACAGGCAGACACACAGATACGCATACATATGCACACATATGCATGCACGCACACACACACACACACACACATACAGTCACACATACACACACAGAGACATACACAAACACACACACACAGACAGACACAAGCAGAGACACACACATACAAACACAGACACAGACATACACACAGATATGCATACATATGCACACATACGCACACACACACACACACACAGACACAAGCACACATACACAAACACGCGCACACACACACACACACATACACAAACATGCACACACACATATATACACAAACACAAGCAGAGACACCCACACACAAACACACAAACATAGACATACACACAGACACACATGCACACAGACACACACACAGACACACAATACACGTTTGTACCAAGCCTTTCTCTGAAACTGTCAGTGTACATCAAGCAGTTATCTGTGACTACATCTTGCTTTTATCACAATGACCGTATAAGCACTAAGCACTTCTCCGACTCCGCTAAGCACCAGTTGTAATAATGACTCGCTGTATATATATATATATATATATATATATATATATATATATATATATATACACAAACATGAACAGAAAAATGAATACATTATATAACTTCTACAAGCTAATATCTGACCTGCAGCAGGTTCAGAATTATCACCACAATAACACAATCTCTCTCGTTCTATGTCTTAAACATGACATGGTGCTGGTGTTTGCGTGGGTAATCGGACAGCATGGCACGTTTTGTATTACCTAATGACGTGGCATGGTAGTGTTCGTACTGAATTCAGCAGACTGTCTGCCGCCCCTCTGTGTCTGGGCTCTGGCTTCAGCAGTGACACGCCCCCCTTAGACAACTTCCTGTCAACACAACAACAGCCTATCAGCAACAATGAAGGGGAGTGGTTTTTCATACATACAAACTTACCTTAGTATTCATTTCCACACTGTGGAACTGGAATAAGGCATGTGTCGTGTAATTAAACAAAAATTATAACAGTTAAAATGAACTGAACGCTCTATACAGAAAACGTACAAACGACAACACAAAAATGACGACATATTACAATTCAAGTTGTGTGTTATTGTTTTGTAGATCAGCTGATAAATCACAACAGCAACAGGTACAGCTCACCTCATATATATGTATAGCATGCATTCATAAAACCCATTAAATCTTCCATGCTGCTATATATGCATGCATAATCGAGTCACACTTTCGACAACAGCAGCAGCACGTAGCTCATGAAGGAAGTTACGTTTTCGTGGCAAACTCTGGGCTCACTCATCCATGTGGAAGGCACTCTCAACCGAATTGGTCAGGAATCCATCCGTGCAGATCACGTTGTCTTCCCTGGGGCTACTGGGATCTTCCAGCAAGACGATGCCACATGTCACATGGCTAGAAATGTCTTGACACTGGTTGGAAGAGCATGACCAAGACTTCCAAGTACTACCCTGGCCCCCAAATTCAGTTCAGAGTTGAACCTAACTGAGCATCTGTGGAACCACCTCTATGGATCCTCCCCCACTGACCCTCCAGCAGCTGTGGGATGCACTGCAGTCAGCATGGCTCCAGATACCTGTGACAACCTACCAGGTCCTTACTGAGTCCCTCCCAGCCTGTCCAGCTGCACACGGCGGGTACTCTGGATATTAGCTGGTGGTCATAATAATGTGACTCGACTGGGTATATATATATATATATTTTTTTACAGTTTAGATTGAGAGTTTGATTCCTGGCGCTGCCACGATAAGAAAGGCCACTAAGGAGCTGTGATATTATCACAGATATATTTTGATAGGGTCAACAATACTGGCTGATATTATCGACTTAACCAGCACCGGCACAGGTGTAACTTGGATATCAGAAATGGTTAAAATGTCCTTCTCAGTCAGCAGCACAGACAGATCCACCATGACATCTCCGTCAGTGTTCAGGTAGGACACACACACACACACACACTTACGGATTGCTGACTTCTTTCCAACTGAAATCTGCTGGCCAGTGTGAGAAGTTGAAGTCATAGCTGGCGAGTTTTTTCTGAAGGGGTGGAGCACAAAAAAACCACCACAATTAAACCATTGCATCAGTGCTTTGGACTCTGCAGGGATGTCGTTATGATGTTGCTGAGGGCTCCGCTCACCTTGTTGCTAGGTGTGTGGCTCCTCCTGGTCTCCTCCAGAATGCTGATGAACTGAAGATACTCAGGGTTTCTCCAGCGACCCCAGCCTAGAAACACGCACAGTAAATTAAGACCATGGATTGTTCTACTCAACGAGGTCCAGAAGACCCCGTAGATCCTTCAGGATGGGTAATGTCCAGAGTGGACTACTACTTTTACTGCTTATAGTGAGTACTAATACAAATACATTTCTAATAAGAAAAAAAATATATAATTTTTATTTATTTATTAAAGATCTCAAGGACCGGGAGATTTCTCTCTCACCACTTAGCTGAGCATTGCATTTTAATGAGCTATTTTTATTAAAATATCCAACTAAATTCACATCAGTGTAAAATTAAAAATACATTTGCCTACAACTATGCTAACTGATTTTAAACTAGGCAATTAGTCATCCCACATCCTACCACACACACATCCCACTATTCAAACAAGGAAAAGTTTGAATCTGCTTGTAAAAACTTGTGTGTTTCTACTTAAAAAGTTTTATTTATTTTATTACTGTATTCATAACTGCATTACACACTCATCATCAAAAGAACAGCTGCACAAATAGCTGCACCCAGAAGGAATCAACCCACAGGAATGAAACTTGGTGGGTAGATTTGACATCGTGAGACATGCGATTTAATTTAAGCGACACTGATTTAAGTTTCACGTCTGGCATGTTGGGTTAGCAAACATGGCGGCCCGACGCCATACTGAGATACACTACTGCTGTATGTGTAGCTCAATAAATATTGATCATATCAGTCTAAATGTATCATCATTTATTGTTCCTGGTAACCTTTATCTTCCTTCCCAACAGCACTGCAATCCCACACCTCCTTCTGGGTGCAGCTGTTCTTTTGATGATGAGAGTAAAATTATTATTATTTATAACTGCACATGCTGCACGTAAAGAGTAAACACATCCTCCCCACCTTACAGAAGACATGCTTCTGCACATTTGAATACATAATTACTGTTTATTCACTGAATCAATAATTCAATAAATTCACTGGGCAAAAAATGAAAAATGTGAGAATGTGGCCTGTGTAAAACGTACAGCGCATTTTATATCTTCTGTACATTTCTATATGTTCAGTTTGGCAGATACACCAAACTGTGAACCACCATTTGCAGAAAAATGGCATATTTTAATGTGTCCTCTGTAGAGAATGTTATCACTTATTTTTATGTAGAAAAGCAACATAACATGGAATATGTTGAAGCATATGCTTAAAACGTATTGTATAAGCAGATGTTAAAAAGTAGTCACTTTTTCAGTACATTTTTAGCTCCATATTTCCAATTTATCTGTATTTGTTCCACCTCTGGTAACATCTGCTCACTAATACCTATGACTTACCACACGTCATTAAATTAAGATTACTATACAGGACTACAGCACTGAAGCACCTGGACACTTGAAGGCATTTTTATTATCTGTTATTTTAAAATTTGTTTATTATTTTAAAATATGTTTTATGATATTTAGTTTTCCTGATGTTCTTCAACCACTTGGAACCAAAAAATAACAGAACCAGCACAGCAGTCACATTTAGGCCATTGATCCAGACCCAGGACCACTTACTCTGCAAGTCCGGTATGTTTGGTCAAATGTAAAAGATGTTTTTGAGTCCAGCAGTGGTTCAGAAAACCGATCTCTGGTCCTCCTTAAGTCTGGGTGGAAGCTATCCGTTCCTAGCACCACGTGTGGGCTTGTGTAATTGGTTCAGTTTGAAATGCGTCAACTTCCCTAAACAGCTTGTTGTTTGTAGGTGTTCCATCATCTGGAGACATGCCATGTAACGCTGTTCTCCACCAGAGTTAGACAGTTACAATGAAGCCGCAAACAGATGAAGCTACCATTTTGCAACTTGTGTGCAGAAAAGTGACTTCTGAAATTGCGCAAATGATCCACAGTGCAGATTCTCATTCTCAAGTATTCAAGACAGTGCCCCTTAAAAAGACTCTGGAAAGCTGATCACCAAGATTCAAACTTAGCATCTGCAAATACTAATTATTTTAAGAAGGAAAAAAAAACAGAATAATGAATGAATCAGAAAAAAAATTAACTGACAAAATAACTTTTATTTTTTTATATATAATAAATTATTTATTTATTTATTATATTTATAATAATACTATCATCTATAGCATTAGATGGGTTGATGTCCAATCAGCTAACAATCACTGTGCAGATTACAGAGTTACTATACGCTGGTTGTCACTGTGTACAGGCTCTCTGTAACTGTAATCTGGCTTCTTATGATTCATGTAGTTGTTCAGTGCTGTAGGAGCACCAATCATATACACTAAGAAACGTGTGCTGCGACTCAATGTATCATGATAATGACATCATATGTCAAACTGTCAAACTGTAATTAAACAGAAAATGTCATGAAGAGTTATGATAGAGCAGCATAACTCAGTTAGCTCACCTCTTAGACAGGCTACTCCCAGCAAACACACCAGCACTGTGCCCACGTACTGACTGACCGGCACTAACTTACTGCTGCAGATATACCCTGAAACACAGCAGGTCAACAGTTTCATCAGTGTAACAGTTCACAAAGTTCATGCTAACAATATACCCCAGAACCTTTGAAGGGAGGAAGGGACCAACGGACTGTGCTCCAAGTCTCTCTATAACTATTCTGGAGGTGCTTGGTTTGGTTTTTAGACGGCAGGAAAATGTAGGTGAGTAGTTACATAGCTGGTTACGTAATTCAGTTTACATTCTGTCTTCATTTCTGACCTTCGTTCCATCTGTCCCAAAGCTATAAAATGAGAAATATGGACAACACACTTCATCCAGCTCAAACCATAGTGCAATAGTTCCCCTTCTGCTTGGATGGAAAGACTACAACCCACTTAACTTACCCCACTGACTTCTTAGCTTTGGGCCATGACGGCAAAACAACTCACCCACACAATTATATGAATGAAAGCCGGCAATGTAGACGCTAATGCAAACAGCTACTGCACCAAGGTGTCCAAGTACTAGCTGATACAACCCCGCAGTACCCACTTAATTACCTTTCACTCACAGCTCGGCGATATCCTACATTTCTTCCGCAGCAGCAGCAGAATTATAACACGCCTGTATCGGCCCTAAACTAGTCACCTAACCGGGAGCGGAGGATCCAGCCCCACATGGAAGCCGATCTGCCGAACAGCTACATGTGGACTGTTACGCTTACAAACTGCATTAAAGGGATTACCTACCAGACGGAACAGAAGGACCATGCTGTAACAGTATTATTAACACATGACTCATATGATATGATTAGACTCATCACAGAGTGATCACTTCCTGTAGTGAAAGAAAACCATCATCTACTATTCATTTCCAGCGTGTGCGGCTGAGGACAAGCCAGAGAACTGGTTTGGAGCCCGTGTTGACCAAAAAAAATGATTCCCAAATTTGTTTCCCCTTTACTGCAGGTGGATTCAATCAGCCGAGACATGTTTGAAGTCTGCTTCATTGGTTTTGCACGGAGCTACGAGGCTAATGTCACTAACTAGTAATAGAAACCTCTGTACACACAATGCATCTGAGACGTTAGTCCAGGTTTGTCCAGACAACAGTGTGTTAGGAACCACACTAACACGTCTGTTAGCTATTACTCAACACCGCTGGAGGCAAATATGTAATCATTTAGACATGTCATTTCCATGATGCTAATACTGATTAGCCACATTAGACTCCAGTGCAAAGATAAAGATGTCCTGGCTGATTGACTACATCTGCAGTAAAGGAGGATCGGTGTATGCTATATTACTCCCCGGACTCTCCCTTTAAGTGTTTTTGCAGCTGTTGTTGTGTTTACCTTTTCTATACAGGTAGCAGAGAATGAGAGGTGAGCTGTAATAGGACAGGGACCACAGGGCCGAGGCCTGCAGAGAAAAACAAAACAGACATTTTGGTCACTCATACGACACACATATGATTCCAAAATTCGTACAAGGAAGTCTGTTGGCTCTGCAGCAATTATTTCCAGACCGGGCTCAGATCTGTAAACTAGGGGGAGACCAAAATACTCGAGACTGAAGGTCAAATTACAGTTTCAAAACCAGATCTGAAATCAATAATAAAATCTGAGCAAAATCTGAAATTTGTACCGTTTGGCTCAATAACGCCTGGAAACATGATTTTCCGGCTTGTTCCAGTTACTGTGGTCGTGTAGAACACCACAATGAGGGGGGGGGCTTTCCCTGCTAGCTCCACTATATTCAAATCAAGTCAAATTTATTTGATGTGGTCGCAAAGCAGCGCTACTGAGAATCCGGGTCCAAGCCCCCAGTGAGCAAGCCAGAGGAGACAGCGGCAAGGAGAAACTCCCTCGGAGCAGGAGGAAGAAACCTCCAGAGGAACCAAGACTCAAACAGGGAACTTGTCCTCCTCAGGTCGACACCGGATAGCAAGACAAGCACAAATAAAGATCAGAATTTATAGTTATATGCAATATTGAATAGAATAACTGTTAGCAACTGTTAGATAAAGAATAAGAGAAGTGTTCAGCGAGTTTTGTGAGGCAGAAGAAGAAACGCCTGATTAGTCTGTGATCAAACAGCAGGATCTATTGCCAACCCATCCCGCTCACGGTGTAACCAGCAGTCTGAGTGGCCTTTTATGGTGAAGGGTGGGATTTCGTCCATAAACAGACGCCAGGTTGAGCATTTAAGGTTGAGCTTCACCACTCATATTATAGCGCCTCTAATGACTCCCAATGCAAGCACATCAGTTTAAACCTGAACGGTTATACTTCTATTAGTCTTATTTCACAACGACATGATGATGATGTTATCTCCTACACAACATTACATCATGTCTAAAGGTTTATTATCACGCAAGTCAAGAAAGCAAGCTAATCTGAACAGTCACTGCACCACTTTAGAGCCAGTGTCTTGGGAACACAACTGTGTCAACGCCACTGAGATTATTTTAACAACAACAACAACAACAACAACAACAACAACAACAACAATAATAATAATAATAATAATAATAATAATTAGTAACACTACATTACAACATTACAATTAAACATTACAATTAAACTCATTCAACATTTAGAAAACGGCATGTTCAATGCATCCGCTGTAACATTAAGACATTAAGAAAAGGCCTTTCTAAATAACAACGTAACCCGGCTTGAAAAGAACACTGTGGACCACTCAGAGAAAGGGCATCCCAAAGGCATGGTGCAGCTGAACAAGGCCTGGAATTCAGTTTAGCTGGGGGAAGCTGAAGAAGGTGGTTATAGTGTTAGACCTGAGATTGCCAAAAGAATATTTAGGGTGTAGGAAATTCCTTAAAACAATCCGGAAGGCTTCCATAGGAAGGGAATTTTATAGTCAATCCTGTAGACGACATGGAAGCCAGTACAGGGACTAGAACATTGGTGTAACACCTTTAGGGTAGAAATTACTTTTACTACAACGTACTCATCAAAAACATCTTGACTTTAAACTCTGCTTATGTTGTTTGTAGCTATGTCCACTCGAGCACTTGAATCCAGCTGCAGGCTGCTCTATGCAGCTGTGCCCGAGACTGCGTGAGTCAATTCTGTATATACAGTAAGGGCATAACGCCTCAGCGTCAATATACAGTATTCCAACTGCCCTCCAAGCCTCTCTCATTTGCTGCCTTTCATGGAATCTGCTGTCAATCATTAAAACTAACCATCTAGGGTGGGCTTTATCTTGTCAGGGGGCAGGATTTGTCCCATCTTCATAAAGAGCGAAGGGAGGCAGATGCAGTGAGGCTTATACTGTCAGAGTGAAGTGGCAGAGCCTAGTGGGTGGAGAAAAGTGGATCCTATCCTATCAACGTTAACCATCTCGGCCGAGGATTTCCATGACTTTCTCAGCATATGCTGGATCAAGTGCTGCTTATAAATGGAGAGACAACCACACCCCAGTTGCAGAACTGGCACACGTGCCAGGCGGATACTGGAGCGCACCCGCTGTAATGAAAGCTGTGAGATTATAGTAGGTGAGGCATTTGCTACACACACCCGACTGGTTTTCTTCTGTCCAAAGTCCCTTTTATATTGATGGATATTGATGGGTCACTTTGTGAGAGCTCAGGCAAAGCAGTCATTAAAAACAGCTGAGCTGCACTTGTATTCGACTGACCTTCCTGATCTGTGTAGCATATACACAGTCGAGTCACATTATTATGACCACCAGTTAATATCCAGAGTAAGTGCTGTGTGTAGCACGGACAGCAGCTAGACGGGCTGGGAGTGACTCAGTAAGGTCCTGGTAGGTTGTCACATGTATCTGGAGCCATGCTGACTGCAGTGCATCCCACAGCTGCTGGAGGGTGTGTGGGGGAGGATCCACATAGCGAACACGGTGATCAAGGTGGTCCCACAGAGGCTCAACTGGGTTCAAGTCTGGGGAATTAGGGGGCCAGGGTAGTACTTGGAAGTCTTGGAATTAGGACATTTCTAGCTGTGTGACATGTTGCACTGTCTTGTTGGAGAATCCCATCCACCCCAGCATGTATACGTGTATGTGATCTGCAAGGATGGATTCATACCCAAATCGATTGAGAGTGCCTTCCACATAGACAAGTGAGTCCAACGTGACTTACTTCATGAGGTGCACGCTGCCTCCGGCATTGAAAGTAGGAAGTGGTCATAATAAAGTGACTCGACTGTATCTGAAAGCATGTGGATCGTTAAACCCTTAAATAGGAATTCCACCGATTTTTCTTTCCGAAAAATTCAGTCATTCAGATGTAAACAGACTGGTCCGAGAACTTTCAGACTCAGGACGGAACCAGGAGTCATCATGCCTACAATTAATACAGTCGTTTCATTTATTATCCGAAACCACCACTTCTGAGTGTTTATATGTAATCAGGATGATGATGATGATGATGATGACGGTGGTAAAATAGTCATAATCCTGAAAAAAATGTTTTCGTTTGGGACTATAATGCCCTGCATGTATCCATCCGCCATCATGAACGAATGGCATGAAATCAACTTTAAAGGCGGACGTCTGGTTCCATTCACCACCACTGTGAACAATTCCCATACAGTAAGTTTCTCTGGAACAGAGCATTTGGCCTGGTATCACTCTGAATGACTTGGTTCACATCTCAACTCTTCTATTATGTAGAATTGTTGAAACTTCGGTGGAGTTCTCCTTTACTATACACCAAGAAAACTGCCTACTTACCCAGCCGAGGATATTGTCTGTATGCCTTTCCAGACTTCCTGGCAGGTAATCCCAGCCCTGCAAGAGAAGACAGAGGAACATGTTCTAGTACCTGACTGTTCACCAGACATTAGACAAGCGGCAGGTTTCCGTGGTTATCTTGATGACAGGATCTGAGCTCTCTGCTACATGCTAAGCCTGCTTAATGTATCACTGTAATACAGCACAACCTTGAAGCCCCCACTGAGACAACTTGCAGCTTGTTTTCTCCTTAACGGATAAAACAACTGCTCCCTTCCCATGTACCCTTCCTCTCACTGCTTCTTCCACACATGAGCTGAACACTCTGTGCCTGAACTTCATCCTGACAGACCTTTATAGCAGCTATTACAGTGTTAGCTAACGGTAGCTAGCTAGCTAGCCCGCTCACTGTCAACACTAAATCCTGCACTTCCGTAGCTGCTCTCGCGAATTAAAGCCCGGCTTTTAGCCCAATTTCAGAGCTGTTAGGAAGGAAGAGAGTACACACCCGCCTCCCTGCTCTTCCTTCGGGTCGGGGCTGCTGAGGTGGACGGTGAATCCGATGCAGGCTGGGCCCGAACAGGCAGCGGAGCCACAACCAGCCGGCCATCGTTTCTCAGTCGACGGCTACGGAAGCCGGAGTGGCTGAATTGAGCTAATTCAAAACATCCCAGCTCTGTGTGGCAGAAGAGGCGGTTTACAGCAGGGCTGGGCGATACCACCGATTCTCTGGTCTCTTTCGATCCGATACCGGTCGAAAACCTAATATCGATAAAACGTAATATCGATACGTTTACAAGTCTCTCTACACACAAAGGGCATAAAGGGTAACTCTCTCTCTCTCTCTCTCTCTCTCTCTCTCTCTCTATATATATATATATATACACACACACACACACATATATATGTAACAACAAACCATTCATCTTGGCAGTGACCACATTGCGTTCACCGCATGTCGGCCAACTTGGCTGTTCTCCCCCTCCGTGGTTTGTGTAGGTCTCCCAGATCCTTCATGTCTCTGGTGCGTGCCTTCTTATATCCACTGCCACCAACAGCATGCTGTATGCCGTGCAATACGTCCATAAGACCAGCCTGCTTCTCGGAGCCCTGTGATGTGACCCCTCTCCAACTCTTCCAACATCTGGAATTGCTTTTGAACTCTTCTCTGAAGTATACTTCACTTGTAAAGGATGCTACCAACACAACAGCACGAGTCAGAATGGAAACACACACACCAGGACAACCTTATAAAGTCAGTCAGGTACAGCGATGAGGCCTGTCCTTGCTTACACATGCACTGCCGAGTGTGGAACTTGAATCATCTGTATTCTAAGGCAGCAAGGCACCCAGCCAGTTGAATCTAATGCATGTATAAGATGCTGCCTGCTGAGGTTCCTCTGTTCGGTAAATACTCAGTGTCTGTGCCGATGTGGTTAGGAAAAACACCAGAAAGGAGAAGCACTGACACAGCGAGGAACCCAGCCTCTAAGGCCTTGATTTGTGAGACAGCATTGGTAGCAAGGTAGCCACCTTCAGTTTCCAACTCATTCAGAGTGGTTTGGTGTGAAATGCCCCGTCCTAAAGAAACATACTCAGTCAGAATAGTTCACAGTGATGGTGAATGGAACCAGACGTCCACCACTAAAAGCTCCCTCATCGAAAGCTGTTATATGAATTGGTTATGAACACGCTGTTGTTCTAAGGTAGTCCTAAGATGAACTTTTTGGCTACAATGTATTTTTGAAATCCTTTAATTGTGGAAGAGACATGTAGGGTGTTATAAGGCAAAGTAGTCCCCTATGTTAGTCCCCTAACATAATCTTTCTGTTTTTAGATTTTCCACTATTTTACCATTATCAACATTACACATATAGACTCAGAAGACAGGTGTAGGTTCACCGGTGGTTTAGATAGTAACTAGTATAGTTTGTTGACATGTTGACCCCTGGTGCCCATCACCACCACTGTAAAGAGCATCTGAAGCAGTAGGTTTCTCTACAAAGAGCTATTTCACAATTACAATCACCATTGCAATGATTGAATCATGCAAACATTCTTCTAACTATAAAACTGTGCTCCTCAAGAAGTAACAAGTGTTACGAGACATTGAATGTTACATGTTTGAAATAACCCAATATTACACAAAGTATAAACAAGTAGGATAAGTGCAATTATACGGCCAAATTACATATTTCTTATATAGTTATTACATTATTTTTGCAAATCTGCTGAACAAAGGTTTTTATTTAAATGTATTTTTATTTAAATGTATAAATGTACACATCTTGATTCAGATGTACACATCTTGTTTACACCTGGTCACTTCATGAGTCTTGAGTGGTTGGTGTGGCTCAGCGGATAACACCACTAACCTCCAGGGAGCTACCGCCCCATGTGGGAGATGGGGGTTTGATTCCTGGGTCTGGGTAACTATGCCGTGCTACACCAATAAGAGTCCTTGGGCAAGACTCCTAACACTACATTGGCCTACCTGTAATATGAATGACCTTGTAAGTCGCTCTGGATAAGAGCGTCAGCTAAATGCCATAGATGTAAATGAGTATCAGGATTATATCTGGAAGACAAGCCGCATAAAGAGTGCAGACGCACACAAGACGCATTTTAAACAGATATAAATCTGAAACCACTTCAGGAGAGGATCTGAGAACGTGAGACATGTTATAGCAATCTCCAAGACACATTCCGCAACAGAAATCCCTCCCAGTACAACCAAAAAAACTTTATAGTGCAAACCAGACTCCTCCCAGTACAACCAAAACCCCTACTAGTATAATCAGAACTCCTCCCAGTACAACCAAAAC
Organism: Semaprochilodus insignis; assembly: GCA_034552555.1. Taxonomy (NCBI): domain Eukaryota; kingdom Metazoa; phylum Chordata; class Actinopteri; order Characiformes; family Prochilodontidae; genus Semaprochilodus; species Semaprochilodus insignis. The sequence continues at coordinate 10,620,729 of CM067479.1, read as the reverse complement.
CCCTCACAGTAAAACTAAAACCCCTCCCAGTACAACCAAAATCTTTTATAGTACAAACCGGACTCCTCCCAGTACAACCAAAACCCCTACTAGTATAATCAAAACTCCTCCCAATACAACCAAAACCCCTCACAGTAAAACTAAAACTCCTCCCAGTACAACCAAAACCCCTCACAGTAAAACTAAAACCCCTCCCAGTACAATCAAAATCTTTTATAGTACAAACCAAACTGCTTCCAGTACGACCAAAACCCTGCAAGTACAACTAAAACTCCTCCCAGTACAACCAAAACCCCTCTTAGTATAATTAAAACTCCTCCTAGTACAACCAAAATCCCTCCCAGTACAACTGAAACTTCTCCTAGTACAACCAAAACTCCTCCTAGTACAACCAAAACTCCTCCCAGAACAACCAAAACCCCTTACATTATAACCAAAACTACTCCTATTACGACCAAACTCCTCACAGTAAAACTAAAACCCCTCACAGTAAAACAAAACCCCTCCTAGTATAATCAAAACTCCTCCTAGTACAACCAAAATTCCCCCAAGTACAACTAAAATCCCTCCCAGTACAACCAAAACTCCTCCCAGAACAACCAAAACTCCTCCCAGAACAACCAAAACCCCTTACATTATAACCAAAACTACTCCTATTACGACCAAACTCCTCACAGTAAAACTAAAACCCCTCCCAGTACAACCAAAATCTTTTATAGTTCAAACCAAACTGCTTCCAGTACAACCAAAACCCTGCAAGTACAACTAAAACTCCTCCCAGTACAACCAAAACCCCTCCTAGTATAATTAAAACTCCTCCTAGTATAATCAAAACTCCTCCTAGTACAACCAAAATTCCCCCAAGTACAACTACAATCCCTCCCAGTACAACCAAAACTCCTCCTAGTAGAACCAAACCTCCTCCCAGTATAACTGAAACCCCTTCCCATGCAATACACAACTGGGGATGTGATCCACGTCTGCAAGGAAGATAATCATGAATCATAAATCACTATGGTGCAAAACAAACTGATATTTGGTTGCCACGTAATGAGTGGATTTGTATAATCCATCCCACGCTGCAATTCAGATTTCAGTCCAACTAACCAGAGACGCATTTAATTACCAAGTGTAAATGTGTGTGGCTAAAATCATATTAGGATACAATCCAGACAATAGTCACTTCATGTAACCAGGTACCTAAGGCATCTCCTCATAAAGAAAACTGAGGGTTCCTATGCTTTATATAGCTGAATTTACAAAGTAATAACAAACAGGCAAAAAGACTGACAACAAAATACTAGACTCCAGTTTAATAAAAGCATTGGCTCTATACAAAATGGCATACTACATACTACTCACATACTAAATCTACCTAAATGTAGTATGTAGTATGTAGTATGTGACCAAACTGTAAATCTGTAGTGTACTGAAGATACCCGGATGGTGTTCTACTCCAGTCAGAGGTTCTAGTGTACAGGGGGATCTTCATGGTGTACTGTTTCCCATCATGCACCGCGGCCTCCCCAGCTCTCAGTCTGCTTCAGCCAGAGAAAATGGCGGCGGGTAACACTGGGGAGCAAAACGCAGCCCACTCCGAGTGTAAATGTGGGTGTAGTGATTGTAGTGGGGTATGTTTTCATCAGAATGAGCCTCAGAAAGTTAAAATATACAGGTCTGAAGATTTATAAAAGATGAACTCGCTTTAGAGGATCAGTTTTAGAGTGAAATAGCCGAGGGTAGCTAACAGCTAGGCTAAACGTATTTCAGGTGAACTGAGCAGCGTTAGCAGCAGCTAGCTCTAAACAGTGGATACAGTAATAACAGCTCTGAGGTAAATGTGAGGAACTGGTCATGTGACTGTATTAGTATACTACACTCTAGGTCAGAACTTGTTACTGTACCTACACACAGGGGGCGTATACAGTATGCAGTATATACTACTGTAGTCTGCAGTGTGCAGTATAGTGGTGTGCAATTTCGAACACATTTATGACACCTTGAGAGAAATTCTCTGAAATAACCGAAATCATGTGATCCACTCACATGGGTGGCAACGGTTATGTTAGTCAGTTAGGAACGGCAGTGAAATCTGATCAAATCAAACCAGAATGATTATGTATTACAGTTTAATCAGTGTTTTCAGTTATCAGAAATGCCATTACAGTAGATACACTAATCAGCAGATATTAAATATGGATTGCCAATATAAATGATTCAATCCACATCATGTATTCATCCACTTCAGAAGACTTAATCACAGCATGGGTCATATCTGAAAGGAAAAGACACACATACACAAAACTATTGAGAGACTGATAGAGCACTTTTTCAGCTTAATGTCCATCTAATATACTTATATTACACCATCATTTAACGTAGACGATGACTATGACACGGTTCTCCAGACTGAAGAGGAAACCCACTGGCTCAAAACATGCATAATACAGCACTGTGCAGAACTCCTCAGTGTCCATATAGGAGCGCTGTGTAGTTCTGCAGTTCCAGACTGTAGTCCATCTGTTTCTCTGTATACTTTATTACCATTCTTCAATGGTCAGGACCCCCACAGGACCACCACAGAGCAGGTATTATGTGGGTGGTGGATCATTCTCAGCACTGCAGCGACACTGCTGACGTGGTGCTGGTGTGAGTGGATCAGACACAGCAGTGCTGCTGGAGTGTTTAAACACTGTGTCCACTCACTGTCCACTCTATTAGACACTCCTACCTTGCTGGTCCACTTTGTAGATGTACAGTTAGAGACGATAGCTCATCTGCTGCTGCACAGTGCAGTGTTGGTCATCCACTAGTCCTTCATCAGTGGTCACAGGACGCTGTCGACAGGACGCTGCCCACAGGACGAGGTTGGATGGATAGTTTTGGTTGGTGGACGATTCTCAGTCCAGCAGTGACGCTGAGGTGTCCAGCAGCACTGCTGTGTCTGATCCACACCAGCACGACACACACTAACACACCACCACCACGTCAGTGTCACTGCAGTGCTGAGAATGATCCACCACCCACATAATGCCTGCTCTGTGGTGGTCCTGTGGGGGTCCTGACCATTGAAGAACAGGGTAATGCAGTATACAGAGAAACAAATGGACTACAGCTGGATGCAGTTGATGGAGATCAGGAAGAAGAATGCTGGTGTTTTCCTTGAATGCTCAGTGTAATGATTAATGAACTGGCAGCACCGACACTCCTTCTGTGGCCTGCGCCAATCATCCCTCACCTGTCTAATTCCCTATACACATCCGTCTCTCCTGTGGGCTTTAGATCCTGAAGGAGGGGAGGGGAGGGGAGGGGAGGGTTACAAAGGGATGAAGAGAGAGAAGAGGATTTCAGATTTATGGCTTGGCAGAGGTTTGCGCTGGCTCATCTGTTAATATTGCTAATGTAACAAGACTGATAGTACGGAGACGGCAGGCACACAAACACCCACTCATGCCTCCATGCACACATTTACACCCTTGACAGACTGTAGAACCTGGCATAAAGGTTCTTGCAAGAGTCACACATGCTCTTGGAAATAAGAGTGGCAACTCACCATGTAGACTGCATCATGTGGAGGCGACTATAGGAGAGAATAAACAGAGAGAAAGAACGTAAACAGTTAATGAGAGACTGGTGAGGGAGGCAGGAGTACACACTAGGGTCTCACCAGTATGTCTGATTTTGTCAGCAGTGCCTCACCTCACCTTCAGCGTGTTCCATGAAGCAATTCCAGCAAAATGTTCAATTTAAACCATGCAAAATTCCAAAGCTCCAACTAGATATTTGGTTCGGAATTTGCTGTTTGCCATGTTAGCATGTAAATCCTGAAAGGTGTAACTACAGACAACATGCGGAAGAGCATTTCGTAACATGGGGGTTGTGCTTTGGACCTCTTTCCTGAGGGGATGAATCTGATGATTGCGAACAGGTTGAAAGAGTATTCAAAGAGAACTTGGTGCAGTATATCGTCACCGTCCGTAGCGGTGTCCAAACTTTACAGGAGAGGCCAAAAACATCATTTAACTTTATTGTAAGTCAATGGAACCAGACGTCTTTCCAAGCAGTTTTGGGTCATTTCTGTTGGTCCATTCATCATGACATTTTCACACAGTGTAAACAGCAGCTGCTGCGTTCAAATGATCGACAAAAAATGGAGATACATGTTTTTCATTGGACAGCGGCGATATGTCTTCAGAGGATGTGAATGAATGACCTACCATTGTCATCATATCACCTTTAGTAGACCTTCAACCCCCTTACAGCTCCCTTTAACAGTTAACAATACTACATGGTGGCCTATCAGGACTGCTGTACACACCCTGAACTGCTGTACACACACACTGAACTGACCATATTTACCTTTATTATTTATTATATTATAACCTTCCAATGCAGCTATTTTTTTTCTATGTGCAATAATTCAGTGGTTCTCCTGAGCACTATACCACAACTGACCACGGTCAGTTTACAGTTCCTCCTACACTGTGCACTCATACCAACACTTATTGGTCCAATGTTCATAGTACGTAGTCTATAGCACAATGTGTTCACAATAATACCATGTTGTTTTGTACGTTTATCTTGTGTAATAACCACAATGCCATTGTGTACAATGTGCAATAATTCTATTTTCCATTTTTTAAACAACGTTCAATGTTTTTAATTTTCCCTACTTATTTTGTCTCTCTATGCTGTTAGTGTGTGTACCTGTTGTCTGTGCACACCTGTCTTCATGTTATATGTGTTTCCAGAAACGTCAGCTTTGAGAAACTCACATTTGTTGTCATAGCCCAAACTGACGAAATGAAAAGCCTCCTTTTGATTCACCCAGTAGACCATCTTTGGTGCTATTTTCTCGTCCACTGATCTGATAAAATCAAAAGTATGATAATCAAGTGGTGTGCTAGGAATGATGCGACTGTTTCGGCTGAGCTTCAAGTGAGCTGCCAGGAGGCTTTACATTATGCAACTCAAGTGCAACTCAATTCGGTTTCACCTAAGTTTCAAGGATCTATTATACTGCTGTTTAATGGGTTTCATTTTTGCTTATACTAATAAATGTTGTGCAGCATTAATATTGGCTGAGGTTACCAGGAAAACAGTATATCAGCCAGTCCCTAATACTTCACCTGTCTCAGATCCTCTGGGTTCTCGTAGATGTTCTCCACTTCTCCAGAGCAGTGTGACAGAGTGTGCTCCACATCTACATCTACACACACACACACACACACACACACACACGCCCCCACTGAATTAATTTTGCTCACTTCACAGTCTCCGTCCATCATGACTGACAGTATTCAGATCTATTGCGGACACACTGGGAGGGAAAAGGAGACAAATGACAGGACTCACTCCGACGAGAGGAGCAACGGCCCTGTCTCCATAGCAACACCCCGGCAGCCGCTGCAACCACGGGCACCAGAAAGAAGAGGAGGGAGAGCGAGGGAGAAAGAGCAGATGGCTCTGACACACTGTTCCCCTCTGGAAGTGAGATAAGAAAAAGAGAGAGGTAATGGTGAGCGCTCAGGGGTTCCCTGCTGCGGTTCTAGAGGGCCTGCACAGTTAAGTCAGTTTGCTGTTCAAACATGTCTAATCAGGTTTACCGTCTTATCCCAAAGTAGTCCATCAGCCAAGACAGACTTGATGTCACAAGTTTGCTTCTTTGGCTTTGCACTGGAACTACGAAGCTGACAAGGCTAGTAATGGAAGCTTATGTGCAGGAGTCAGCATTGTAATCTCTAATAGACTTGCTTATGAGGGTTCTGAGCCGTTCTAAACGAGTAGAACTGGTGATGGGAGCCAGACATCTGAAGAGTTTAATGGCCCTAAAAGCTCCCTCACATACACTGCCTGATGCCAGAAATTGTTTTATAATAGCTTCAGAGAAGAGTTTGAGCAATTTGAGCAGTTGGGGGTCGCATCAAAGGGCTCTGGGATGTGGGATGGTCTTATCTATGTATTGTGTGTCATACCGGTCATGTGGATACTACTATAGCACGCTGCTGGTGGCAGTGGGTAATAGAAGGCATGCACCAGCGACATGAAGGATCTGGCAGACCTACACGAACCACGGAGAGAGAGAGCCAACAGAGTGTCTGACATGTGTGGAGTGACCCAACAGCCACGATTGGAGACATTCAGCGAGCAGTGTTGTCCTCCATGAGTCATCCTGTTGTTGTTGACGACTGTCCTTAACAACACGTCAACGCCACCAAAGACTGCAATGGTGTGGTGCCAGACTGTCATGGAGTGACTCAGAACGGCTGCGGGTCATCTTCAGTGACGAGTCCCGCTTTTGTCTTGGTGGAGACGACCAACGAATCCGTGGTCAGCACCAACATGAAGGGTTTGTTGTCACGGCTCACACGTCCAGAAGGCCTGGTGTCACTCCACCTCCACCACTACCGCACAATCTGCGGGAACTGTGTGAGGATATTCAAGCTGCACGGGATGGATTATCACAGGACACCATTAGGAACCTCTACAACTCCATGCTGAGACGTCTGGCATGTTGGGTTAGCAACCCGACGCCATGCTGAGAGACGCTACTTCTGTATGTGTAGCTCAGTAAATATTGATCGTATCAGTCTAAATGTATCATCATTTATTGTTCCCGGTAACCTTTATCTTCCTTCCCAACAGCACTGCAATCCCACACCTCCTTCTGGGTGCAGCTGTTCTTTTGATGTTGAGTAAGCCTTGTAGCACTAGAAGCAAACTTCACACTCCAAACGTCTTGAGCAACTGGCCACATTTAGATTTTGTTTGCCAGTCCGTCTCTTACTAAAAAGGATCTGTAAGTATGTTGACATACAGTAAGTATGTTGAAAGCAGCATTATGTAAGCATTGGTACTTTTGCTCTTGGGCTCCCCCTACAGTTGCGGAGTGTAATTCATTTTTGCACCAGTGTCGTAAATACAAATCATGGTTTGAGCTCCTCATCCACAGCTGTACATATACACCTCCTGACAAGCTAAAGGGTATCTAATCCGATCCCTCCACGCCCATGTGTGCCATGCAGGCATTTGGACTGTGCAGCCTACCCTCATTATTACATTGTTTCTGTGTGTAAGATGCAGCATTGACCAGCAGGTGTCAGCAGAAAGCCTGTGGAGTCTACGGTCGCGCTGGCAGGCAGCTCAAGGTCGCTCTTTATTGGGGACAGGAAGGAGAAAGCACAACCTGAGATTTGCTCCCTCTATGGCTAATAGAGAAGGAGCGCCTGTACATCGGATTCATCCTTCTGAACCTTCTAATGTTCCCAAACGCTCCTGAAGAAGAACTATCAGGTACTGTGAGTGGAGAACTCTGAAAAGCAGGCACAGAAGAGAGGGGGGGACAGAGAGAGAGAAAGAAAGAGAGAGAGAGAGAGAGGCGGGGAGGAAAAGGCATTACGTAATGCTGTTGTTTTCAGTATATTCAAATTTCCATCAGTGAGCCTAAACTGGATTTGCATGCGGGTTTGAACTGACATAATCCATGCAAACAGAGCTGCAGTGTTTGGGCGCGTCATGTTTCAGCTTCTTTGGAAGATGATGAAGGTGTGTAACAGACGTAATAGTAGTCCACTGCTTTCGGCCACAAAACATGAGCCTTAATCAATCCTTATGGCAGTAGATTGGCTGTAATTGATGGTTCGGGTCACTCTGGATGTGAATGAAATGGATTCAGAGTTTGACCTGTTTGCTGAACCCTGGAATTCCATTGCCTGATCTGGAACAAGAATGATGGGGTTCAGAGTTAAAGTGATAATTCAGTTAATCATCTCATAACAGAACAAAGCCCGTAGCCATCAATTAGCATTATAGAAATGACATCATGCCTAATGCTATGGAAAACTTTGAGCACCCCGTTTGTAGTTCATGTTTCTTTAAACTCAGTAAATAAAAAGCAATTTGGCCCTAAAATTTGCAGGACATATCAGATTTCGGTGTGTTCCCTTGCAGAGGACCAGGGGACCATCTCCGAATTGTTCACAGCGAAGGTAAGAGGAACCAGACATCTGAGACTTTAAAGCAACTTTCTGCAAGAATGTTACCTTCTTATCACAGCTTTGTGGGGCAGTCATGGGGTGGAGGTTAGGGGGGGCAGTCATCATGGGGTGGAGGCTAGTGGGGCAGTCATACGGTGGAGGTTAGGGAATCAGCCGTGTGATGCCCTTGAGCAAGGCACCTAACCCCCAACTGCTCCCCGGGTGCCATGGATAAGGGCTGCCCACCGCTCCAGACATGTGTACTCACTGCCCCATAGTGTGTTCACTAGTGTGTGTGACTGTTTCATTGCACGGATGGGTTAAATGGGTTAAAAAAACGGATGGGAATTTGATGGTATCCTGATTTACATTAGGGAGAATGGCATTCTTTCTGCTCTCTGTAATGCTACAGAACTTTCAAGGAGCGCACACGAGACCTCTCACAAGAACTGCCTAATGCTTTACGCTTTTGAGAAGACACAAAAGAAGATGTTGACTGAGGAAACGAGGAGGGAAAAAAGAAAGAGTGACCGAGCAAGAGACTGGAGAAGAGTAGATCTCAGACTGGCCTTTCCTCAATGGCGAGAGCTAACAGAAATGAAAGGATGCAAGACAGTCTTACTGCTAATGGGAAAACAACGAAAATCCAAGTGTTCCTCCCAGGCAATGTTATTTATCAAAGACTGGCACCTCTTTCCATCAACTAAGTGCCAGTGCTCGTGCCTATGCTGGTTCCCAGGCTCTGCTGAACCCATAAGCAGAAGTCGGTGGACAGCATATAAAAACAACATGGTGGAACATGTTCTTCAAGTGCAGACTGTACTTCCTGCTTTGAGGGCGTATATCTCACCATCCAGGACCAAGTCTTTCAGCATCTGTGTGCAGCCCAGAGGGATCATCAGAGACAGTGATTACACGCAGGACCACTCGTAGTTTCCCCTCTCCGTTATGACGGTGGACTATTATAAAGCAGCACGTTAAGGTTCTTAGCTATCTGTAGTGTGTCCCACATTACAGATCTCCTGCACGTATTAAACAACAAATGTTTAGAATTTTTCACATTTCAGCTCATTAGAAGACCGTCGCCTCCTGTTGAACATGCTCATCCGGGGGCATGTCACTGGTGGGATACGATTGTTCCTGAGTTCAGCTCAGTGCAGTTCATTGTACACCGCCACACCCTTTTGCTGCCTGCATCACAGGTTCCACGGTTCCAGACCAGAGAGTTACTGGTGCTGGAACGGCACCAATTTTTCTGGCCGCAAACCTTTTTTTTTCAGTTGTTTATAGGTGTAAATAACAGGAATCTGTAGCAGAATTCAACACAACACCGACAAAGACTACATCAGAAGAGGAGGAACCATGTGGACCCACAAGACGACACAAACTGACCAAACTTTTTGTGTGCAACCTGAAACGGTAATGGGATCAGGAAAAACTACAAACCTACATCCCTAAGACAGGAATGACACAGATAAGGGTAACAGCCTATATCTCATAGCCCAGCTATGAGATATAGGCTGTTCCACCGCAGAACGGTTCGAGATTGAGGCACTAGCACTGGCACCATGTTGGTGGAAAAGGGCTATGAGATATACACTGTTACCCTTATCTGTGTCATTCCTGTGTCAGGGATGCAGGTTTGTAGTTTTTCCTGATCCCGTTACCGTTTTAGGCTGGTCAGTTTGGTCAGTTTGTGTCGATCTTGCCAAACAAGCACTGAACCACCTGTAATAAAACCTGTGTTATTTCTTCTGCCTTGTGGGTCCACATGGTTCCTCCTCTTTGTCTGTGTTGTGTTGAGTTCTGCTACAGATTCCGGTTATTTACACCTATAAACAACTCAAATCGTGAGTGTGACCTGCAGCGTCCATATGTCTGCATGACATGCATGCACGTGAAGGGAGGATGGATTCTGTACCTACAGCTCGTCAGCAAATGTACATGTACAGCTGTTTATGTGGAGCTCAAAACATGAGTTGTATTTACAACGGTGGGGGCAGCCATGGGCTGGAGGTTAGGGAAGCAGCCTTGTGATTGGAGGGTCACTGGTTCGATTCCCTGAACTGACAGGACATGACTGAAGTGCCCTTGAGCAAGGCACCTAACCCCCAACTGCTGACCCAGGCGCTGTGGACAGGGCTGCCCACCGCTCACTGCCCCCTAGTCTGTGTGTGCATGTATGTGGGTGTTTCACTGAAAGGATGGGTTAAATGGAGAGGTCAAAAATCCTCTATGTGTAAGCACAATTGGTCAATGGTCCTAAATTGGAATTCTAGGGGCAGTTGTGGGGTGGAGGTTAGGGAAGCAGCCTTGTGACTGGAGGGTCGCCGTTCAATTCCCTGGACCAACAGTAACAACTGAAGGCACATAACCCCCGACTGCTCCCCGGGTGCTGTGAATAGGGCTGCCCAGCGCTCTGGGCAAGTGTGGTCACTAGTGTGTGTATGTGGGTGTTTCACTTCACGGATGGGTTAAATGTGGAAGACAAATTCTTCTGTGTGCAAACACAAATGACCATAATAATGCTAAAATAGCCCCAGGGGCTAACATAATTCAGCTTTAATGCCTTTAGAAGCTCGGGACACATAAAGGTAGTGCATGATATGAATATGCTGCCTGATGTGTGAGACATTGTTTTCTGATTACTCTGAGATAAGACGCTGACCTTCTGTATATTCTGCACATTGAAGTCATTCAGAGCTTCAGACGGAGGGAAACATGCGGGGTGGTCAAAAGGTTCTGAAAGAAAACTAATTTTTTCAGACTTTCCACCATCTTACCGTTTTCAACACTCCATATATGAAACTCAAAAGACGTGTATGTTCAGTGGTGGTTTTGGACAGTAAATAACATTGGCTGTATTTCTGCTGTAGACCGCGGGTTCCCATCACCACCAAACTGGTCTGACTGACTGGTCACATTACAGTACATGAATTATGCATAAATGTCTAAAAATCAATGCGGTTAATATCACAGTAGATAATGCTGCCTGTGCTCACATACACACACAAACACCCGTCTCTCCCTTTCTCTTACTCTGCCAGTTCCTGATATTTATAGTAACATGTTTCGCAGGGATGTGATGTCGCCATTCATGTAAACTTAGCACTGGAGATCCATTCCACATTTGGTTTATGTGAAATGTTAGAGGGCCAGGCCTAACACATCAACGAATATACACTCATCATCGAAAAATAGCTGCACCCAGAAAGAATCAGACGACAGGAATGAAACTTGGGTGGGTAGGTTTGACCTCATGAGAGTTTCATGCTCGGCCGCGCAAGCCGTGACGAAAGCAAGGATGGCCTTATCGCTGTACCTGACTGACTATATAAGGTCGTCCTGTTGCGCATGCTTTGCTGTTGTGTTGGTAGCATCCTTTGCAAGTGAAGTATGCCTTGAAAGCAATTCAAGCAGTTGGAACAACTTGAGAGGGGTTGTATCATAGGGCTCAGGGACGGCTGCACGGCGCAGGACTACATGCAGGCAGACCGTTACGACGACTGCCCTTAACACCACGTCAACGTCACCAAAGACTGCAATGGTGTCGTGCCAGACTGTCATGGAGTGACTCAGAATGACAGCAGGTCATCTTCAGTAATGAGTACTGCTTTTGCCTTGGTGGAGATGACCAACGAATCCATATGTGGAGGCATCGTGGTCAGCACCAAGATGAACGGTTTGTTGTCACACCCACACATCCAGAAGGCCTGGTGTCACTCCACTTCCACCCCTACTGCACAAAACTGTGTGAGAATATTCAAGCTGCACGGGATGGATTATATGCTACAGTGCCACCAAACTCAAGATGCAGCTTGGCCTCTCTAGAGCCATTCTGGGCAACTGTAGAAACATGGTGGTGGCAGCTTTTGTTGGAAGATGAGCCGCTCCTATGTAGGTATGAAGGCTCATTCTAAGCTAATGAACGCACAATGGTTTGTAGTTACAGGTAATTACACACTAATAAATACAAGGTTTCTGATAAATAGAACCCCCTAAATTCTGTACACTGCTCTTTTAAACCACTCAAAAACATTTATATAGGTGTATATAATGACAGTGCCAATTCATCTTCATGTAAGAACTAATGCCATTAGTCCATTAGTCCATTTTTAATGAATTTGTTCATGCTGCAAAATGCACAACACAAGTTACAACACATGTAACATCTGTGGAACTTCGTTGTGATCTGTGAGAGTTTCCAGTATATGGATCTGCAGCACAAGCGCTGTGAACGTATGTGCTCGAGCCGTAGCAGTCATGCTGCCACACCACTCATGTCAGTAATACTTCATGACACGGCTTTATATTACTATTACTACTAACTGTCATGCCAGTTGTCATAATGTTTGTTTAGCAATATAGCATATTACATAAACAGTTATAACCGTCAAACGTTCTGACAGTTACTGGCAGTGGTAACATGATGTTATATTACTGAACAAAATCTGTCATGATATGTTTATATTATGACTATGCAGCAAAGAGTTACTTAACTTTCAGCCATGGCATTTAAGGACCCAGTGTCACTGATGTGAAGTACCACTCTTTTAGGTGCTAATGGCGCCCCCTTGTGAAGAATTTCCAGCCTCTTAAACCAGAGTGAGTGAGTTACAAGCTGGTTCTGAACTTGCTGTACATCTAGCAATATAATTGTGGTATTTCCGTCCATATTGTGCATCACGTCTTACATTGGTTAAGATGCATAATCTCAGAACTGATGGTGAACTCTCTTACCTGCAGGGGGCAGCGTGACGGTGTAGGTGTATCTGAGTATTTGTTTGTTTTTCAGCTCCAGTGTGCAGGCGTACTGGCCAGCCGTCTCGGGGGTGACCGGGAGAGATACAGAGACGGTCAGCTTGCCTAACATGGCCTTCGTGGGTAGCTTACGGTCAGGCCGTTCCATATGGGTCCACTTTGCCAGCTTCACCTGAGAGCGCTCGGAATACATACAGGTCAGATTCAGAGAGGAGGCAGAGGACCTGGTAGACCCTGAGTGAAAGAGGGAAAGACTGTATGTTAAAGCCAAGAGAGCTCATCACTGGGATAAAGGTCTTACACATCAAACACCGATCAGCCATAACATTAAAATCACCTCCACTCACTCTCCACTTTATCAGCTCCACTGACCATATAGGACAGTGTACAGTTCCAGACTGTAGTCCATCTGTTTCTCTGTATACTGTATTACCCTGTTCTTCAATGGTCAAGACCCCCACAGGACCACCACAGAGCAGGTATTATGTGGGTGGTGGATCATTCTCAGCACTGCATCGACACTGACGTGGTGGTGGTGTGTTAGTGTGTGTTGTGCTGGTGTGAGTGGATCAGATACAGCAGTGCTGCTGGAGTGTTTAAACACTGTGTCCACTCACTGTCCACTCTATTAGACACTCCTACCTTGCTGGTCCACCTTGTAGATGTACAGTTAGAGACGATAGCTCATCTGCTGCTGCACAGTGCAGTGTTGGTCATCCTCTAGTCCTTCATCAGTGGTCACAGGATGCTGCCCACAGGACACCACCCACAGGACACCACCCACAGTATGCTGCCCACAAGACGCTGATGGACACTGGATAGTTTTGGTTGGTGGATGATTCTCAGTCCAGCAATGACACTGAGGTGTCCAGCAGGACTGCTGTGTCTGATCCACTCACACCAGCACAACAAACACTAACACACCAGCATGTCAGTGTCACTGCAGTGCTGAGAATGATCCACCACCCACATAATACCCGCTCTGTGGTGGTCCTGTGGTGGTCCTGTCCATTGAAGAACAGGGTAATACAGTATACAGAGAAACAGATGGACTACAGTCTGTAACTGTACAACTACAGAGTGCTCCTGTATGATCAGTGGAGCTGATAACATGGACAATGAGTGTAGATACACTGAGGTGATCATGATGTCATGGCTGATCGGTGTATGTATTGTTACTGACCATTAAGTTTCTGTTCCCTGATAGAACTGGAAATTACCAGCTGGTCAAGGCACAGTCAGTGCTAATGTTCATTAATAGCCTCAAATAAAAGAAATATGAAATGTATGTTCATGTTAAAGAATAACTACAAAGGCCAAAAAGTGCTCACACACTACCAGAAACCCCACTGATGGGCTAGTTGGAATCAGCTTCACCACAGAGCTGTGTTGTCTTTGCTCTTCGACCACACTCTGAAAAGGCAGAAAGGGCTGAAGTGATGCGTATTCATTAGATCAGTGTGCGGCAGGGCGGGCGGAGCTGTCTGTGACTGATGTGTCGTGTCTTCTCACACTCAAAGCAGAATCAATCTTGGCCTAATTGAGCCCACCGGTTACCACGGCAATACCGTAGCCGCCAGCATCACTCCGGCGACAGGCGGCAGGTGTAATTACATATAATGACATCCGTAATGAGGCCTAGTAAAAACCATTACATTACCGAGCCAGAGAAGGAGAGGGGGGGTTGTGAAAGGCAAAGACATGATGGTGAATGACAAAGTAGGAAACATGCATGCAAGAAACAGAGAGAGAGAGGATGAAAGAAGGAAGAGTAATTAAGAAGGAGAGAGAGAGAGAGAGAGAGAGAGTGGTGTACACTGGTCAAGCCGTGATTGATTCCACAGACTGTGTAATTACAGAACACACCCAAACCCGGTAAGGTCAGGTCGAGAACCCTGGCCTGCCTGCCTGTGTGCCTGAGTGTGGTGGAAGATGAATGAGCCTGTTAATGCATCTGAAGTAGCACCCACTTAATGTGTTGTGTGTCATTGATAACACTGCATGATTTCTCTATGACCTTCTTCTATTTCGCCCTAACGTTTACGTGTCATGGCGTCTAGGGTGGCCACTTCTATAATCCCCAAAAGGAGGACATCATAAAGGGTGGGGGTTCGGGCACAATCCTAGAACAGAGTTAAAATCATAACTTAACCTATATAACACATGAATGATTACTTTACTCATCTATCTGTGTGGAATGGATGATATTTGTGAGTCAGACAGGAGTTTACTATTGACTAGCATTTAGAGGGCTGATCTGCAGTTAAGCAGTAGGTGAGTCACGATGTCACATGACCTTGGTAAACCAATGAAATGTAAGGCATGTCTTCTGACACACCTTGATGTGAGCCAATGGCACAGATAATATTGTTGGCGAGTGAACATTTTAAACAGTTCATCCCGAAAAGAGGACTAATAGGCGTCCCTCCAGGTATTGCGTCGGACGGAAGACTGGGAGTTGAAAAAACGGACTGTCCGGCCTAAATCCGGACATGTGGCCACTGTGATGCCATCTGTGTGCTGTCACGCTTCTGGGTTTCCCCTCTGCCTCTGATGTCCCGAACTCCAACTCCCAGAACCCACCACCTGATGTCATAGTCACATGTCCGCCATCGCCCAATCGCGCCTTGTTTCCTCGTTCGTCATCGCCAGAGTATTAGTTATTCACACCTGCATCTCATTTAGTCTGTTTACTTATAAGCCCCTGGTTCACACGTACCCATTGCGAAGTATTGCCACACTGTGCCATTACTGAGCGTTCTTCCTAGCTATCTCTGACTGTTACTCTGTTTCTGACCTTGCCTGTTTCTCGTGTACTCTTTTGTCTTTTGCCCTCTTGTTTTGCTTGCCCTTCTTATTGTCCATCTTGGTTTTGACTCTTGCCTGTCCATTTGGTTTTGACTCAGCCTTCTCCTTTTGATATGTTTGCTTGGATTCTCTTGTTCAACTACACTGCTGCATTATTAACAATAAATCCTTACTTTGGCTTCAGCTCTGTGCGCATCAATTCTTGTTTGTCAAACCTGACATGTGCCTTCTGCTAAATGCTCTGTCCCATAGGGCTGATTTGTGCTGACCGTGGGCAATAAAACACTAATTAAACTATTAAACATAAACATTTTTTAAAGTATTTGTAACATGGAGACAGGTTGAGTGGTTTTATTAGGGGTTGTACAAAAATCATAATCATAACAGGCAGGGGTCACAACACAGGCAGGTATCAGTAGAGACAAATCCATAATCCCAAAACAAAGCTCTATTCGAAATGGCTAGCTCTAGAAACTCTGACTGGAGTAGAACACCATCCGGGTATCTCCAGTACACCACAGATCTTCAGTTTGGTCACATACTACACACTACATACTACTTTTACGTAGATTTAGTACGTGAGTAGTATGTAGTATGCCATTTCGTATACAGCCACAGCAAACAATGGGGTATAAATGGAGGCCTAATTTGTCGCAGATCAGCTGCAGGTGTGGAAAGTGGGTGGAACCAGGGTGGAGCAGGAAAATAAGACGTTTAATCTCTTTCTGCAGACCCCCTAATGGCTATTCTGCCGGCAAAGGAATGGAAATCGGATTTTAAACTGAGCTGGGAGCGAGCATAGAAGGCTGACTGCAAACACATTTCCCACCTCTCTACAAGGACGACCATGCCGAGATAAAACCAACAGCCCAACTGCGACTGTCTCAGGATTGCCAGGTCCAGAAAACATATAGGCTTAAATTGTGCTTAGAAGTACTTGTACTTGCTGCATTCATCATTTCACCACAATAACAATGCTTATTGCACTTACTTGCTCATGCGTACACATATGTGCTGCGGTTAGACGTCATTACATCCTTCAGTCTCCTTTGCAACTGAATTTTAAGTTTCTATTTTGTCGCTGTTTACTACTTAGTCAGCGTTTCCATGCACCGCTCTCTCTCTTTCTCTCACCCCTATGCATGGTTCTCTGTTGCCAGCTGTTCATGAATATCATTGTCTTTCTCAAACTGGTTTAAATTAGAGTTCTCTATTTTGACCTTACATACGTTTTCAATTTGTCAGAATTCATATCTCTCTCTCAGCTGTAGTCTATACGGTACCTGCCTGGGTGAATATGTGTGGAATAAGTTACAAGCAAGGTCAAAAATTTATGGGGGACTCCTAAGTAGGGATGGTCAGATCCATACATAAACACTGATACTTCTGATCCTGGTGAATCGATTCTGGAGCAAAAACTATCGGTATTATTTGTTTATTTATTTATGAATTTAGCAGGATGCCGGAACCATAAACGTGGATGGTGTGGCTCAATAGATAACACCCTACCTGCCAGTAAGCTACCACACCATGAGGGAGGCTGGGGTTCAAATCCTGGTCTGGGTGACTATGCTGTGGTACACCAATAAGAGTCCTTGGGCAAGACCCCTAACAGCACATCCTTGTAAGTCCCTCTGGACAAGAGCGTCAGCTAAATGGTGTGAAAGTAAAACCAAATGTGTTGTAAATGATGGTGTAGTATGGGATCTACTTTTTCGTCCGCCTTCTTCCTCTGTAACACAATAATGTATTCACAATAATAATTAATAATCATTAAATCTCAGACTTTCTGGTATAATTTTGTTTATATTTACCATTTATTATTGTTGAAAACCCTGTACTTTAAAGTATCAGTATCGGTATTGGTATCGGGATATTAGCCTTGGTATTACTTGGTATTGGATTGATTGAAAAAGACCCATCTCTTTGTAAAGCATGTGTGTAAGTACTAATACAGTAGATGTATACTGAGATTAACGTTTCTTCTCTCTAGGTATGAACGCTGGCTTGGGATTTCTAGTTAATGCTCTTATGCTGTACTTAACTCTGTATTCTTCTCTCTTGGTATTAGCACTGGGCAGCATCTGAGCTAGGTATTAGCCTTGTTTGGGCAGCATCTGAGCTCATAGCGAGTTTTAGACCCTAACCTTCTTATACCAGCTAGTAAACATTATCTGATGGAACACTAAGCACGGATGTAAGTCACCCTGGATAACAGCATCTGCTAAATGCTCTAAATGTAAATGGTATTGCCCATCCCTACTACAGAACCAATTCCAAAGGAATTGGCACAGTATGTGAAATCCCTGGCAAACAGAAAGTAGTGGTTAATACATTGTGTTGGAGTATGAAATTGAAAACAGTTGAAGACCACATTGAGGTTTTACCTATTGACCTTCCTTATTTGTGGTTAAAATATTTTCTCATTCCAAATACGATGCCTGCAAATGGTTCCAAACCAGCTGCAACTAGTGGATATGTTTACCACTGTGTTATATCACCTTAACTTTAATAGCACTTCATAATCGTGAAGTGACTGAGGATACAAACAGATCCAGTTTTAAAAGTGGAATTTTATTATCATTATTAATCATAATTAATTATAATATTATTCTGTCTTACAAGTCTTCAGCTCTGCAACAGTTCCGGGCATTTGTTATTACATTTTGAACTGATTCGCTGCCTGAGGAAAATCCAAAAGATCCAGTTGGACAGTAGCCACTCAGCACACAGCCTGTTCACCATACTGCCATCAGACAGGAGGTACTGTAGCATCCGGGCTAGAACAAACCAGCTAATGAACAGTTTTTACCCACAGGCTATCAGGCTCCTGAACAAGCTGTGAGACATTTCCCAATACCACTGCACTATGATACTTTGTTATTACTGATATATCATATCACTGCTATGGACAATATCACTGAGTCACTTATATATATGGACCTTGCTTTGTGCACTGGTGTGCAGTCATGTTGGAACAGGAAGAGGCCTGTTCCCACAAAGTTGGGAGCATGAAATGGTCCAGAATCTCTTGGTCTGCTGAAGCATTAAGAGTTCCTTTCACTGGAACTAAGGGGCCGAACCCAACTCCTGAACAACAACCCCACACCATAATCCCCCCTCCACCAAACTTTACACTCGACACTCGGATTGCCAGATGGAGAAGCGTGATTCGTCACTCCAGACCCTGACCCGCTCTGTCATTTTATGCTGTCGTTCCCAATCGCTTCCACTGTGTTATAATCCCACTGACAGTGGACTGTGGAATATTTAGTAGGGAGGAAATTTCAGGACTGAACTTGTTGCACAGGTGGCATCCTATCATGGTACCATGCTGGAATTCACTGAGCTCCTGAGAGCGACCCATTCTCTCACTAATGTGTGCAGAAGCAGTCTGCATGTCTAGGTGCTTGGTTTTATACACCTGTGGCCATGGAAGTGATTGGAACCCCTGAATTCAATGATTTGGATGGGGGAGAGAATACTTTTGGCAATATAGTGCATCTCCTCTCTCTCTCAGATTCTCCTTGTTTAATATATTGTACATATCAGATCAGTTATCAGTTTCTACACAGGACCCTACATGTCTGCGATAACGGAGCTACCATAATGGTGATGTTGCATTCAAATCTGCACCTACAGTGATCCGTTTGTTTGGCCACATTGCCCAGTCATAGTGCTGTGTATGACATACCATGTAAAACGGTCAGCGTCGTGGCCTGCCTGGACACCACGTCATCCAGAAAGACCTCGCACTGGTAGCGACCTGCGTCCGCCAGCGCAGGCCTCACAAGGAAAGAGAACTTTCCTTCAGCTTCCGAGGAGGAGGGGCCTAGGAGCTGGAGGTGAGACTTTGTCTGCTTCGTGTGATTCCTCCAGCGGTCGAACTGGAAGACCAGCTCCGGCTCTGGTATTGAAGCACGCTGGTTTGGACGCCACTTGTAGAGCTGTACGTAGTCACCATAGACAGGAGGACAAGGAAGAGTGACTGCGAGATGAGAGAGAGATGCCTTACTGCCCTTGGGACCTGTGGAGAAGGAGGAATGGTGCGTTTAGAGGAGAGACTGAAGTATTATTTCATGGCTGGCTTTAACTATGACTTACCAATGTATTAATATATTACATGGCATTTTGTCCATATGGTGCAATTATACTGTAATTAGGTTTTCTTGAAAGAGCCACCTTATTGTTTTACCTATATGTTCTTATTATTACACAGTTGAGTCATATTATTATGACCACCAGCTAATATCCAGAGTAACCACCATTTGCAGCACGGACAGCAGCTAGACGGGCTGGGAGTGACTCAGTAAGGTCCTGGTAGGTTGTCACAGGTATCTGGAGCCATGCTGACTGCAGTGTATCCCACAGCTGCTGGAGGAAGTGTGGGGGACGATCCATAGAGTGTACACGATGATCAAGGAGGTCCCACAGATGCTCAATTGGGTTGAAGTCTAGGGAACTAGAGGGCCAGGGTAGTACTTGGAAGTCTTGGTCATGCTCTTCCAAGCAGTGTCGGACATTTCTGGCTCCGTGACACGTCGCATTGTCTTGTTAGAAGATCCCATCCGCCCCAGGGAAGACAATTAGCATGTATGGGTGTACGTGATATAGCGTTTCTTCAAACACATGATTTTCCTGTAGGGATTTATGGAGGAATGCTCACTCTTCTTCCACCTCAGACAATATACCAATATACGGTCACAATTTTGCACACCCCTTTTATACCACCATAATACAATTACACTAGCAACACCACAGGAACTACCTTTAACATCATAGCAACCACCCAAAACACTACAGCAACAAACAAGACACAAAACAACAACCACCTTGGAAACCGTAGCAACCCCTAGCAACAAATTAGCAACACCCTGGTAACAACCTGGAACACCATAGAATAATGTTAGCAAACAACCTGAAGTACCACAGTAACGGCCTTGCAGCCACCTGAATACACCTCTCAGCAATGGCTAGGCAAAACGTTAGGAACCCACTGGAATGCCGTAGCTATGGCACAGCAGCACCTTATACCTAACAACAACCTGGAATACCACAGCAACAACCTGGAATTACATTATAGACCCAGTTAAGTTCTCAAAAACACTCAACACTGTTCTGCAAATTTACTTTTGTACTGGAACATAATGTAGCTAATAAACAACAATACTTTTTATCCCACCAGTTAGCACTATGTAGTTGTTCTGTTAACTGGAACTGATTTAATTCACAACCCCAATCCCAATAAGGTGAGATGCTGTGTAGAACGTAAATACATGCAAATGAAAACAGAATGCAGTGGTCTGCAAATCTCATAGACCCATATTTTATTCACAATAGAACATGGAACACATATCAGATGTTGGAAGTGAGACATTTTACCATTTCATGAACATTATTAACTCATTTAAAACTTGATGGCAGCAATGGGACAGCTGGGACAGGGGAAACAAAAGGCTGGAAAAGTAAGTGGTACCACTAGAAAACAGCTGGAAGAGGACTTAGCAACTAAGTCACATGACTTTTTTTATTAACATTTATTTACATTTTACACTTTTAGCATTGGGGTTGTATTTTAATGGGCAGTGTGCAACCTTGGTAAGGTGCGGTTGTGTATCGCAACCTACCAAACCCCCCTCCCTTTCTTGAAAAACTATGTTGGCTGTCTGGCTTTCTGCCATTGTCTCGTTTCGTTTATCTTCTTCATGTCTTCTCTTCTTTGACGGCAAGGATTCATCCTCCTTTACTTTTTCTGCCTCATTAGGGCTAAATAATACACTTGATCCACCGTTTGTCAAAATTTCTTAATGATTTCTTAAACTTCTTAAAAGACAAAATGGTTATTCACCACTCGTATTTCGGCTACTTCTTATACTCATTATGTGGTTCTACCTAGCATGCTCGTATCATTAGTAGAGCATAGTAACTCAGAGTTTCAGAAGTTTTACTGTGCTTTTATAGTTAATTCAGTTCAGATTCAGTTTAACTCACATCACTACTCCCCTCACTGATAAGCTGATTTAGACCATCAAAACACCCTAATGATGCTTTCAATGCTGGTAACATATATCAATAAAGACACTGGCCAGCTTCTTGTTCCAGTTTTCCTGTTCTCCCTTAAATGGTGCTGTTGTTACATTCTGGGCACTCTACAGTAATAACTGCGGTACCATTTAAGGTGGACTGGGAAAATACAAACAAGAAGCTGGAAAGTAGGATGTAAGGATTAATAATCCTACCTGGAAAAGACTTTATGCATGGAGCTGTGGATAAATGGGATACAGAATTTCGGCAAGGATTCTTCTTATTTCTACATCACCCAGTTGGTGCTATAGCACCACCAAATTCAAGCTGCCGCTTCAACATACACGCATTAACGTCTCTCTCAACAGTCTACAGTCAGTGGTTTGTCTGGTCTGGGCTACGGTAGAAACATGGCGGTGGCAGCCTCTGTTGGAGGTTGAGCTGCTCCTATGCAGATATGAAGGCACATTCAAACACAGTATTTTGTAGTTACAGGTGATTATACACTAATGTAAACCTAGTTTTGTATGTCATATTCCATTTCTGATAATAGACCCCCCCCCCCCCAAACCTTACACACTGCTACTGCTGGAAGAGTAAAAGGCGAATTTGACAGGACTGACTGTGTGACACCAATATAGGGAGCTGGAAAAAAGAAGGAAAGAGGGAAACAAGTTAGCAGACAGTGGGAACGGATAGCGATGCGGCAGCTAACTATCATTTGATTAAATCCCGCACAGTAATCCTCAGTGCCGCTGGTGGCTTTAGCGCCATTGTTGCGCAGACAGTTGTGCCAGTAGAGCATTGTGATTGTGAAATAGAGTCACAGAAGGAGACAGAGAACACAGAGGCATGAGAATGAGGATTATCTACTTAGGCTTTGAGAGAAGGTTCCTCAGACACACTCCACTCGACATTGCGCCTCGGTGAGGAACTCTTATGTGTGTGCGAGAGGGAGTTAGCAAGTGTGCTAAAGTGAGTGGCACGCTGGGGTTATTGTGTGGAATGCGTGGCTGGGTTCAGGTGGAACCAGGTTGTGTGTAGAGTTTAAATGAGGATGGAGTGGGTGCTGATCGCTGACTGTGACCGGCGGGGGGGGGGGGATGGGTGGTCAAGAAAGTCTTACCGTATGCAATATTCGGGAATGTTGCCACTTCCTTCGCTGAGGAAAAGAGGAAAAAGAGAGAGTGTTATTACAGAGACCTTTACTGTTCAATGCTAATGCCTTTAGTGTTGAAGTCATCCAAAACAGCAGCACTTGGAAACATTACGAACGCTTAAAGAGCCTCTATTCAGTTCCACCGATGTTTCCGGCCAGTAACCAGGTTCTTTCTCTCCGTCGTCTTTGTCCTTGTTCAGGGGTGATAGTGTAGCTAGCCCACCATTAGCAGAGCTTAGCATTTCTGATCCTAAAGTCTTGTCAATTCAGGATGCTGGCTGAGTAATCAACTGAGGTATATAATCCACAAGCAAGGATGGCTGTCTGATATTTAAGCTGGCGACTGCCGATTTCATGTTTAAATTTCACGGCCTGGAGATTACTGATCAGCCGGAGACGGCCGAAAGTCTGAAAGGAGGAAATCCTGAACCCGTCTACTTAAACCCTCAGCCTGGTCTTATGAAACGTTCCCCACCCTGCAAAAAGAACCGTGCTGATCCAGGGTGTGCTGACACCACCGTCCCTGGTGAAGTAACTTCAAAGTTACACAAGACAGCTTGAAATGACATTTGCAGTATGAAGGTGTTACTGAACTGGTGAGTGCTGTGGTAAGGTCAGACACGACGTGGCCTGACTGTTCACATCGTGTTTGGTCAGGTTTTCTGTATTCTTCCTCCATACTTTTGTTACTTTATACAGTTTTAATCATGTTTAGATATACTGAGCTACACTCAAGGTTAGACAGAATTTTGTGGGGCTGCAGTCGATTCAGACAGAACTTTGTTGTCCTGGAGGCGGGTTTAGACAGAATTTTGTTAGCTACAGTCAGTTCTGATAGAACTGTGTTGGGCTACAGTCAAGTTCAGACAGAATGTTGTTGGCCTACAGTTGGGTTCGGACATAACTTTGTTGGGCTACAGTCGGTTCAAACAGAATTTTGTTGGGCTACAGTCGGTTCAGACAGAACTTTGTTGGGCTACAGTCGGGTTCAAACAGAATTTTGTGAGCTACGGTAGGTTCAGACAGAATTTTGTTGGGCTACAGTCGGTTCAGGCAGAATTTTGTTGGGCTACAGTTGGGTTCAGGCAGAATTTTGTTGGGCTACAGTCGGTTCAGGCAGAATTTTGTTGGGCTACAGTTGGGTTCAGGCAGAACTTTGTTGGGCTACAGTTGGGTTCAAACTGAATTTTGTGAGCTACGGTAGGTTCAGACAGAGTTTTGTTGGGCTACAGTCGGTTCAGGCAGAATTTTGTTGGGCTACAGTCAGTTCAGATAGAATTTTGTTGGGCTACAGTCGGTTCAGACAGAATTTTGTTGGGCTACAGTTGGGTTCAGACAGAATTTTGTTGGGCTACAGTCAGTTCAGGCAGAATTTTGTTGTGCTACAGACGGTTCAGACAGAACTTTGTTGGGCTACAGTCAGTTCAAACAGACTTTTTTGAGCTACGGTAGGTTCAGACAGAATTTTGTTGGGCTACAGTCAGTTCAAACAGAATTTTGTTGCGCTACAGTCAGTTCAAACTGAATTTTTTGAGCTACGGTAGGTTCAGACAGAATTTTGTTGGGCTACAGTCAGTTCAAACAGAATTTTGTTGCGCTACAGTCAGTTCAAACTGAATTTTTTGAGCTACGGTAGGTTCAGACAGAATTTTGTTGGGCTACAGTCAGTTCAAACAGAATTTCGTGGGCTACAGTCGGTTCAGACAGAATTTTGTGAGCTACAGTCAGTTCAGACAGAATTTTGTTGAGCTACATTTGGTTCAGACAGAATTTAGTCGGGCTAAAATCAAGTTCAGACACTAATTTGTCAGCTACAACCAGGTTCAGACATAATTTTGTCTGTTACAGATGTGTTTAGACCGAATTTTGCTGGCCTACAGTCAGGCTCAGACAGAATTTTGTAGGACAGCAGTCAGGTTCAGACAGTAAGGGACATAAGGTAAGGACATCAATTTCTCTGCTACAGTTGTGTTCTGACAGAATGTTAACTACAGTCAGGTTTAGGCAAAATTGTGTTGAGTTTAAACTGAATGTCATCAAGAATTTCATCTGGTTTAAAACAATGGGCCCAGTGTAAGCTCCAGTTATGACATCTTACCATTTACTGTCACGGTCAGCGTGTGGTTGTACTCAGCCTTGCTGCTCTGGCTGTGAATGTGGATGTTGCAGATGTAGGGGCCGTTGTCTTCACGTCTGACCTGCGGCAACTTGGTGAGCAGGGTGCCCGGAGCCGTAACCACAGTAAGTAATGGGACACCTGTGGGTGACAGCCACATCCCACCGGCAACAGCATAGGAAGGAGAAACCTGAGCTGTCAATCTCACTGTACTGCCCGCAGGGACGGAAGGAGCAGGAGCTAAGGTCACTAAGAAAAACAGAGTTGTAAGTGTTACTAGAGATGAATTGGTTTTACCAGTGGAGTTTCTTTTATACCACATTCCCATGTAAAACTCATGCACAGAACAAACTAACTAGCTGCAAACTAAGTAATTTAGCTACAGTCAGTTCAGACAGAATTTTGTCGGACTACAGTCGGCTCAGACAGAATGTTGTTGGGCTACAGTCGGTTCAGACAATTTTGTTGGGCTACATGCGAGAGAAAGAGAGGAGTACTCAACATTTCAGAAGAGCCAGAAGAATGATCCTCTCGTTCAACTTCTTCCCGCCTCTCTGCTGCATCTGACATGAGTACCGCCCCCCGTCGGTCGCCTTGGCAATGAACTGTAGCGACACATCTTCAAACACCTCAAAAGTTCTGCTGCTTGTACTCCTCAGGAGTTTGCCCTCCAGCCCCCTGCTAGTGTTCAACGAAAGCAGTGATGTCCAGCGGGTCTCCTCAGACCGCATCACCATCCAGGTGACCCGTTCGGAGAGCTTGGCTGGTCCATCAGAGCAGGGCAGGATGACCGATGTACCCTCCTGAACCATGACCACATCTGTCCAGTTGTTGGCTACAACCCCCACATTTTTAACATACTTATTAGTATCAGATACAGGTTTATTTCTGATTACTACTAGTGTTCACTAATTCCGAATCATTGCTTTATTGCTATATATTTCCCTATACAATAACAACTTCATAACAATTAGTACAATAATAACAGCTGTGACTGGATTTGGTATGTACTGGACAAGTTACTGGATGTAGGCCACATCAATGTTCAGATACTCTTGCAGCAAAGAATTGGTCAGTTGGTCCAGATTTGGTGGATGCCTTCCCTGGCACAATTCCGAGGAGAATTCCCTGTAGACTGGGATTTTAGCCACTGCTGGTAGACCCGTATGACCGTGCGCTTCCATACACCTGCAGATTCAGCTACTTCCTTCACACTATGGTCTTTGTCACGCCCAAATACAGTCACTCCTTTTAGCCAATCATTAACATCTGCTTTGGAGCCATTTTCCACACATGGAACGAGACATTCACTGCACTGTACCACCTTTACTCAATCTATGGATCCCGTCACTCCGAGCCTGCAGGTATTTATAGCCCCATCATCCTCATGCAGCGCCATCTGCAGGAGCCTGAAGGTACTACCACCTTAAACAGGTATGGTGACTGCTTTTTTTTTTGTCTGGGGAGCTTATAACTTAGATTAGCATGCTCATTTATATGCTTTAAATTAGCCACCAAAGGAATTTTATATGTTTTATTCAGTGTTTTATGTTTGAAAAATTATTAAATGATAAGACATTCTGTATATTCACTTTATTATGATTTTACTCTGGATGATAATTTATATTATAATTTCTTTCTCGATGTTACAGCTTTCTCAGACACCCTCCAGTCATCTACAGCTTTCTTTAGCTACCATTTGAGAGAAACCTTTGGGATTTGCATATTAGCATCATTTTAGCACAGGTATATGCCACCAAACCGATTTCATATTACTGAAAACATGTGACTGGTGACTCCAAACAGGTAAATTCACTCGTTCTGGGAACAGTTGGGCTGCCATATTCAAGAGCTTTCTAATATTAAAGCTTGACCTAGAAATGGCTATTATATGCTCCAAATAATGATACCTTTTCATAACATGTACATGCATATTATTACTGTTCTTAATATGCTTTTCCAGAAGAGTAAAAAATGAAATGAATATCATACCTCGTTCTGGTGTAGATGGAAGCATGAGACATATGGAAAACAGAACAAAACAAAGAGAACAAGCCATCATATAGCACAATTCTACTGACGTACTCTTGTAGATGACAAACAGAGCCAAGTGTAATAGAGAGAGACTGGAACGCAGGAAGGGCTGGTGCATATAATGCCAAGGCAGGACAGGACACTGACAAGCAAGATAAGTCTGACAGCTAGGAAACATAACATGTGGGGAAAACCACACACACACACACACACACACACACACACACACACACACACACACACACACACACACACAAAAACACACACACACACACACACACAGAGTCTCGATCATATATGTGTGTACAAAATTGCACAGGAAAACACCAGCACTAATGTGAGAGACAGATAAATGAACGTGGCTACACAGGCACACAAGAACGAAACTACACACTGGCACAGGCCTGTTGCTGTTTGTCTGAACAGATTCAATGGTTTGGAATAGACAGGCCATTCCAGCCATTAGCAATCAGGCTACATTCAGCATTCCCAGGTGTTCCGTGTTGTCAAACTAAGAAAGTCAAAGTGAGCTTTATTGTCATTCAGACCCTCAACAAGTAGTGCACAGCTGAACGAGACTCAGATGTGCACATATGACAGTCGTGGGCTGGAGGTTAGGGAACCAGCCTTGTGACCGGTGGGTTGCCGGTTTGATTCCCTGAACCTACAGTAACGACTGAGGTGCCCTTGAGCAAGGCACTTAACCCCCCAACTGCTCCCCGGGCGCCGTGGATAGGGCTGCCCGCTGCTCCGGGCAAGTGTGCTCACAGCCCCCTAGTGTGTGTATTCACTAGTGTGTGTATGTGGGTGTTTCACTTTGCGGATGGGTTAAATGCGGAACACAAATTCCTCTGTGTGAAAAATCACAAATGGCTCAAAAACTCTACTCAGAGAATGATTGGCCTCACCGATTTGATCTGATTCGATTTGATAAAGACAAGTGCACACAGATAACAGGTGGACATACTATCCGCACAGAAAGACATGAAATTAATATGGAAACATTTAAAACGTTGGTAAAAATGGAAAATATAGAAAATATTGCACATTGTAGGCAAAGGTGGCGTTATCGCACATGATAAACATGGTATTACTGCGAACATTGTAAACGGGGTGAACATTATACTATAGACTATGTACCAACATATATATTATACTCTAGACCATACATCAACAATATGCATTGGTATGATTGCACAGTGTAGGAGGAACTGTAAACTGACAGTGGTGAGTTGTGGTGCCCACGAGAACCACTGAAACATTGAATTATTGCACACAAATAAATAGCTGCACTGGAAGATATGAGTTTATATAATAAATAATAATGTAAATGTGGTCAGTTCAGTGATCCAGATCAGTTGGCTCAGCTTACAAATTCTTCTGGCTCCCAAATGGCTCTTCTTTATGTTGCACTGTTCCAGTTTTTAGTGCCCATAAGAAGCCATGCTAGAGACATTATCTATCGCTTAATGTTAATTTCCACATGTGGTATATGGTAAATTCAAGAATTAAAGATCTCGATCCATAGAAAAGTGCAACACAATTCCCTTTTTAATTGATTAGGATCTTTAATTTGAACTGATGATTGAGATCTTAAGAAGTTTATTTGAATGAATTTTAAAATACAGCGATTGCAAGATTGAGTTGATGGGCCAAATGGCCAAACCCATTAACCAATGATCAAACAAAGGCAGGTAAAAGTCAGAAAATCACTCAGTTGGGAACCTAACTGTCAGCAGGCATGATGTTCATCTTTAAGCAAGGCTGGAATGGCTTTATATCCGCCAGCTTCTTAATCCAATATTCGATTCCTTCTTAATGCTACACCATGTACAGGCACCAGAATTTACATTTACATTTAAGGCATTTAGCAGACGATCTTATCCAGAGCGACTTACAACCGTGCTTAGAATGTGACTGCGGCACCATTTAAGGTGGAATGGAAACTTCAGAAACAAGCTGGTGAATAGGAACTTCCGCTCCCACATCTTTAACAGGATCCCGGACAACGCTAATCCTGCAGTATACACATTTAGCAGCCATGCTGTGTGATGGTATCCGTGTTTGCTGGTTGAAGCAGATCATCTTAAACTGAGAGTTTCATAGTGAGGAACAACTTTAATCTACTGTGTGTTGATGTCCACACGGAAAGCCAGTAGCTAGTATAGGTGGCGCTAGCTACTGTGCATGTATTCTGTGGGAGCTTTAATACAGTAGCCCACACCAAAAACAAGATGTTGATTTTAGAGTGGATATTGACTGAATGTCCTCAGACATCCAACTGTTTGTCATTAGTATTGGTTCAGTTGGTTCTCCAGCTGTAATATGGGAGTCACTGAGCCATATATCTTCACTGAGAGGACTTTTGTCTGGAGTCATAGAGTAAAAAAAAGGGTGTACTTGAGTGTGAGTAAGTGTGTGTGTGTGTGTACTGGGGGAGGGATAAGCAAGAGTGAGAATTTAAGGGCCTATAATCTGAGCCGGTCTCTAGCTCCTGGGCTAAATGTCTTTACATCCCTATAAATGTCTTTAATTAAAGCTAACAGAGTTATCACCGCCGCAGAGCGCTCGTACCACATCAGCTCCTAATTACCTCTGAGCTGACCAGAGGGAAGAGAGAGAAGAAGAGAGAGAAGGAGAGAGAGAGAAGATGAAAGTGAAGAGAAAGAGAGGAAGAAGGAGATAGGTGAGGGAGAAAGTCAGATAAAGGGAGAAGAACTCACTCAGAGCCGACAAACTAGGACGGCAGCTGATGAAAACTGTGGAAATGAAACATACCATCACATGCAGTTCTTGGGCTGTGTTCACATTCCCAACCTTCATATTGTTGGGGTTGGTTCAAATGTGACAATGTTGGGAAAATCTTATATAAATCTTGATGAAGAATGTGCTGATTTATTTGATTTAGAAGCTGAAAATGCAAGTGAAACATGGGTTTTGTTTAGCTTTATTGAATTTTGGCACTTGTTCAAACCAAGAATGTAAATCTTGGCATGAACATATATACATATAACAACTTCTGGGTTATTATCATATTACATTAACAATGAACGTACACATCTGGAACATACACAATGGCTGTATTCAAAATGTCATACTACAAACTACTGACATTCTAAATCTACCCAAAAGTAGGATGTAGTATGCAGTATGTGACCAAACTGAAGATCTGAACACCCGGATGGTGTTCTACTCCAGTCAGAGGTTCTAGTATACAGGGGGAGCTATCTTCATGGTGTACTGGAGATACCCGGATGTTCTACTCCAGTCAGAGTCTCTAGTCTACAGGTGGAGCTATCTTCATGGTGTACTGGAGATACCCGGATGGTGTTCTACTCCAGTCAGAGTATCTAGTATACAGTGGGTGCTATCTACATGGTGTACTGGAGATACCCGGATGGTATTCTACTCCAGTCAGAGTCTCTAGTCTACAGGTGGAGCTATCTTCATGGTGTACTGGAGATACCCGGATGGTGTTCTACTCCAGTCAGAGGTTCTAGTATACAGGTGGAGCTATCTTCATGGTGTACTGCATCTCATCATGCACCACGGCCTCACCAGCTCTCAGGCTGCTTCAGTCAGAGAAAATGGCGGCGGGTAACACTGGGGAGCAAAATGCAGCCCACTCCCAGTATAAATGTGGGTGTAGTGATTGTAGTGGGGTGTGTTTTCATCAGAATGAGCCTCAGAAAGTTAAAATATACAGGTCTGAAGATTAATAAAAGATGAACTCGCTTTAGAGGTTCAGTTTTAGAGTGAAATAGCCGAGGGTAGCTAACAGCTAGGCTAAACGTATTTCAGGTGAACTGAGCAGCGTTAGCAGCAGCTAGCTCTAAACAGTGGATACAGTAATAACAGCTCTGAGGTAAATGTGAGGTAACTGGTCATGTGACTGTATTAGTATACTACACTGCAGGTCAGAACTTGTTACTGTACTGTATACTACACACAGGGGGCGTATGCAGTATGCAGTATATACTACTGTAGTCTGCAGTGTGCAGTATGGTAGTGTGCCAATTCAAATACAGCCATGTTTTTCTCAGGCTTTATCACGTTTCCAGGTTCTCCTTCCACCTCCGATGCGCCGAACAACGATTCATATAATCCACCACTTCATGACATGATCATCACATGTCAGAATGACGGAATGTTTACTTACGTGTCTATTCGCACGGGATGAATTTAATCTGGGATTAATGTAGTGGCTGGTTTTACAGAAGGTAAAAGGCTCTGGAATCTTTACTGACGTGGGAGCATGCAGTTGGTAAAAATGACTGACATGGCTCATTCGGATGGGACTAAAATAGAACAGAGGAACTCCGGTAATACTTACATTACCCCATCTTCCCATGGAAAACTGTCCTATCCGAATGGGTCTAAAGTCTGAATATCGGTGTGGAACTTTAAGAACTGTCAACACTGAAGCACAGATTTTCTGCAGTTTTAACTTTTATGTGTTTGTATAAAATAGGACGCTTTTGTGTGTGTACAGCTGTTCAAAGCTGTGTTTGCTAGTCATGTACTTGCTAGTATATTTGAGTTCTGCTCAAATTGGGCTAAGGTACAGGGTGACTCAAAACAAAAGGGTTTTTATCTGAAGTTCAAGTCAGAACTGAAAACTTGTGCTTTCTACTTTGACTTTTGTACCAGTTTAGTAGAATCACTCAAATCACGATGCAGACATTCAGCAAGCAGTGATGTCCTCCATGAGTCATCCTGTTAGTGCCAGCACCATTGGCACCACCACCGTTACAACAACTGCACTTAACACCGCGTCAACATCACCAAAGACTGCAATGGTGTCGTCCCAGACTGTCATGGAGTGACTCAGAACGTCAGTGGGTCATCTTCAGTGATGAGTCCCACTTTTGTCTTGGTGGAGACGACCAACGAATCTGTGTGTGGAGGCACCGTGGTCAGCACCAAGATGAACAGTTTGTTGTCATGCATCACACGTCCAGATGGCCTGGTGTCACTCCACCTCCACCCCTTCTGCACCATCTGCAGGAACTGTGTGAGAATATTCAAGCTGCATGGGACGGATTCCCTTTGAGGCGAAAATGTTGTTGATCATTTGTAGCTTGAACATGCAGAACGGAGGACGGAAACTGTGCGCCACTGTGAGGTCAGAAATTCCCAGTTCTTGATGTCATGACCCCTGCATGTAAACAGTCGGAGGAAGGATGGATAAACAGATAGAGAGGGATGCTTTCTGTTCTGATGAGACCGAAGAGATTATCGAAATAGAGCTGTGTTCCCATGGCTGTGCTGGTAATCAGCAGAGCTACCAGCATTCAATTTCAGCGAGGCTCCACGGAGCTTAGGCTGGCAGGTAGAGAGCACCACCTCCGTCATCAGCTTAATCATGGGCTCACACACACACACACACACACACACACACACACACACACATAGAGAAGGTTGCTATTTAAAATAAGGTGTCCTCTGTCTCATCAGCCGAGCAAATTGGCAATAGATGAGATTTTGATATGGAAAATATCTTGCCGCGTGACTTCCTCCGCCCCCTTGGGAACACATGAAATCTAGAATGAGAAAAACTTCACATTCTGCAGAAAGCCATAGCATCCTCCGCTAGGACTACACTTCCGCTGATATCTGTGTATCATAAGCTCATCATTGGTGAATAATACCCTGCAATTATTTTAGCACTACTCTAGTCACACTGGTGCTATTCTGTCCATCATTGTGCTCATTAAAACCTCATTCTACCTCATAACAGAACTTAAACCTTCAGCATGCATCACTTTCAGAAGACCATCATCCTCAGCTTTTAAGCTGTTGGTCATACAGTCATGAGCATACAGTCATCAGCCCCTCGCCTTAAACAGAATTGAGTCTTTACGTAGGGTATGTTCACTATGCTCCACGCTCCAGACAAGGACACCTTTAAAACCCCGGTGCATGAATACAGAGTTCAGTTGGTGTGCATGTGCATACGTGTGCATACGTTAAATATGTTGAACAGCTTCAAATGTGGTTCACGTGGTGTTACAAGGCAGTCGTCATAACGGTCTGCGTGCATGTAGTCCTGCGGTGTGGTGCTGCACTAACAGGATGACTCATGGAGGACATCACTGCTCTCTGAATGCCTGCTGTCGTGGCTGTTGGGTCAGTCAGGTACAGAGATAAGGCCCATCCTTGCTTATGTCACATGTGCGGCCGAGTGTGAAACTTGAATCATTGGCATGTCTCACAATGTCAAAACCTATCCACCAAGTTTCATTCCTGTCGGTTGATTACTTATGAAGAAAGAAACCTCTACCACTCAGGATACTTTGCTCTCTGTTCACATTTTGGAGCTGTAGGTAATATAAGCTCATTTCAGCATTAAAATCTGGCAGGTTCACATTCACTTTATGGAGCGACTGGATAAAGAAGCTTACTGTCAGATCAGTTTGCCGCTGTAGATTCAGGCGATATGCAAAATCAGGATGACTGAAATATCTTTGGGAGAACGCTGCAGATGGTACATATAATTGTTACAGGTTGTTTGTGATTTAAAAACAACCCTGCCAATATTTCTCAGCCCACATTTGTAAACCCATAGTTCTGTTTAACTGTATGTGATTTGCATAGTTCTTTAGCTGATTCTGTAACTCAAAATTAACTTTTTAGCATCATAATTACTACAATTTCTGTCTATCTTTACATTATTCAACAGTACATCTACAGATTAGTCATGCTGATAGACTGTACACCCTGTGGTACTGTTGATTGTACAGCGTATTCAATGATTTTTACTCTGCATCTGCAACTTTCTCACTCCATGTACAGTAGCGTTGTGGTTCCAGGAGAACAGTATTTGGTTCCTCTTTCAGCACCTGACAGTGATGAGCAGAACGACAATAAAGCTTGCCTTGGCCTACAGCTGCACTACAGTGAGGGCCAAACAACAAACCTACCCCAAATGTAGTCAGTCAGCCAACATGTTTGCTTCCTAATTCCTGCACTGGAGCTACAAAGCTAACGTAACTAACAGTTTATTGGAAGCTTATACACTGTAAAAATGAAAAAGGGAAGAAAACTCAAAATTTCAAGGCAGCTTACTGCACTAAATTTTTGAGTTTTGAGGCCAAAAAAAACCAAAAACACCTTTTGTTGTGCCAACTAGCTAGCTTTTGTTCAGATCATTTATCTTTCTTATATATGTTCATGTACCGTACCAATTAGCAAACAGTGCAAAATGCCCACCTCCCTCAAACAGACTTACTCGTGTGGATTTTACCACTGCATGACAAACTGTTAACTGTAAAGTAGACAAACGTCATGTCACATAGCTAAAAACTGTAGTAGCAGCCGGTCCATTTGTACAGGTACTGTATGTCACGCAGTGTTAGAAACCAGCAGGTCTATTATTAGCCTTAGGCTCATAACTCCAGTGCGAAACTGAAAAAGAACATTTCAGACACCAAACAAGTCTGTACTGATCAGTTACATTTGGGTTAAAGCAGCATTACGCAACTCGCCAGCTGTTAAGAGTGATTAACTTTGACACCATGATAAATGGATTAATAGGAATTGCACTTTGAACCCCACATGGACAATTGTACATCAGCTGAAGGTACAAAATCGACTTCCTTTCATGTGCACATACATCATGCAGACAGATAGATGCTACAGATTACACTAGCAATTTCAGTTGTTTCTATGTGCCAATAACCAAAATCATGAGTGTAATCTATAGCTTCCATATGCCTGCATGACCTGTGTGATCGCGATGGGTAGTCACAATCGGCACGACACCAGGAGAGACAACTTTAGAGGAGAAAGAACAAGGTAGAGTAATAATACAGGGTTTTATTACAGCTGGTTCAAACTTTCAATTCTTATTTGGCAAGACTGACAAAGGCTGACCAAACTTTGTGGCGAGAGGTTAGTTTATTGCTTTGCGTGCCGTCTGAAACGTGACTGGGGTTGGATGACTTTTGGCATCTGGAAAAAAGATAAAACTCTGTGAGACAGGGATCACACAGATAATGTTTCAGCCTACGTCTTTCATAAATAACACAGGCAAGGATAAGCCAGTCCACGATTAACTCTTGTCCGGTCTCTTGCTTGGAGACTCTCTCTTTTTCTCATCCTCTGGCAACATCTACTTCCATCTCTTCCCATCCTCTGCCATGATGTCTATGCTGGGAATACTGAGCTAGCTTCTTCTTAAAGCTAGCTGAAGACCCATAGTTGTTGGTGTGTGATGTGGTGCCGTAAAACCTTGTTCCTGCTTTCCTGAAGTTACATAGTGCTATAGCCGGCGTTCCGAGCCCAGAGTGGCAATGACAGAAGCACCATTCTCCCTCCGACAAGTCAGTGTACCATCAGAATCATTTTGAAGCTGATAGTTTAAGGTAGAACTGTTACATGATGCTGTTTTAACAGGATAATTGTTTTACTTCTGGAAAATAATCACGTTCATCTCTTTTAGATTTGATACACTTAGTGAGGCCACCAGTCTGCAGCCCACCAGGTCTACATTGATCTCGCAGAATAGCCACTCGTTTTCAGATTTATAATGTCTGTGTCATGTTTATGGAGCAGTTATACTCTTAAAGAGGAGAAGAGAGTGATGCCATTAAAGAATCGCTTTTGATTCCCTAAAGAACCATGCTTGGAATAACATTCTGAGCATGAAGAACTTTATGTTTATACAATGTAAAGCCTATATATCTAGTTAAGGGTTATTCTTAGAAACTTTACATTAAGTGGAATTTGTTTTCCTGTTAGCCGTTTGCTTCATCGGCCTCGGCTGGGTACCACTGCCTGCCTGCATTGATGACCAGTTTGTCTAACATGGAGCTTCTTCATGTCCTGTGCTGTGAGGGGGCTTCGCCTGCATCCCGCGCGCATATCCGATGATCCTGCTATTAGATCACAGACTAATCTTCCTCTGCCTCAGAAACACTCAACACTTCTCTTATTCTTTCTAACAGACTATCACCGTAGTCTTCTATCTAACAGTTGCTAACAGTTATTCTATTCAATATTCCATATAACTGTAAATCCTGATCCTTATTTGTGCTTGTCTTGCTATCCGGTGTTGACCTGAGGAGGATGGGTTCCCCTTTAGAGTTTTGGTTCCTCTCGAGGTTTCTTCCTCCTGCTCCGAGGGAGTTTTTCCTTGCCACTGCCGCCTTTGGCTTGCTCACTGGGGGCTTGGACCCGGATTCTCAGTAAAGCTGCTTTGTGACAACATCTGTTGTAAAAAGTGCTATATAAATAAACCTGATTTACAACTATCAACTAAAATCTTATTAGGTACCCAAAAAATGCTTCTTCGGCAGCAGTGCTTCCCAACAGGAAAACCATGGTGGCAGTGAAAAGGGTTTGTGAGACTGTGATAGAAATGTCCCTGTCAGCTTAAACTTCAATTATAAATATAGATATTTTAGAAGTCAAAAAGAAGCTAAATGTAACTCTCCGTGATCTCATGGGCACAAAGTGACAGACGTTAATATTTCCAATCAATAACAATCCCTCAATAATTACAGAATACATCATGTCACATAATAAATATTGTAACCACATGACAGTTTAATATAGATTACAATTTATAGCCAGCCAGCTAAATCATTCCTCAAGGCTGAAACGACTTTATCCTTTCTATTTGAAATCAGCCTTCCTGAAAAGACGTTTGGAAACTAAACATGTAAACCCCTCCATAAACCATTTATTAGCAATCTGGCTAATTGCTTCCATTAGCCTATTTAAAATATCAGGTAATGATTTAGGTTGAAAGGGTTCAGCTGACACAAAACTTTGGGAACCCACACTGCAAACAGAACCCGTTCTGGAACGGGTTCTTTGTTTTTAGGGGTGTGTAGAAGTGGACTGGCCCTGTTTTGAACGCAACAGCATTCAGAGCTCCTCACAGTCATTTATTCAGCAAATTGCTCACAGGTGTTTTCCAAAGACGAACATGTTGCCTGTGGATATGAAGCAGAAATGAGGAGGTGTGGGGCGATAACTCACAGCGAGTGAGTGAAGGGGCTGTTTGAATGTAGATGCAGCTGCAGCAGGTGGGGGGCACTGTTGCTTCTGAATGCAGCACCACATACACCATTTACATCCAGTTTGAACCACTCTGTTACTGGTTGTATTGGACTCAGTAAAATGAGTTCCGTTGTTTTCCAACAAAAAGTCCTGAACTACTGGACAATGGATAGGTCCTATGAGTTGATATGGTATCTATATGAGAATGCTGTAGGTAGAGCTTGGCAATAAGACTAGAAGAATACGTACAATTAAACCAGATTTGGTACATCAGCTCTATGTTGCATATGCTGAACAATGAATTTCCTGTATTGTTTCTAACAGAGACACAGCAGCCTATCGCAAAGATAATGCAGGGAATGTGACCCTTGGACTATTACACTATAAACAGCAGGTCATAGATTAATGTTTTTCCAAAGCAGTAAAACTGCATTTTCATTCAGAGATGGCGCAATACCATGCTTTCTATTTCAATACTGATACGGGCGACTAAGCCTTAAAAGGGACTGAAGAACTTCATTGAAGATAAGCACAAGCTAGCACAGGGTAAAACATAACATGGCCTTCTTTGTGTAGTTAAACAGTCGAGCATGCTTAATGCCATCCCTGGGTTACGGTAGAATTTTGGCAGAAGTCAGACATATTTCTCAACATGTACCCTGGAGATTTTTTCCAAGTGTTTTTCTTCCATTTCTTCGCTCTGTGCATGTTGGGACAATCCATTGGTTCTCTCTCTCCGTGGTTCGTGTAGGTCTCCCAGATACTTCATGTTGCTGGTGTGTGTCTTCTTCTATCCACTGCCGCCAACAGCGTGCTATGGTAGTATCCGCATGACCGGTATGGCACATAATACGTCCATAAGACTATCCCGCTTCCCCGAGCCCTACGATGCGACCCCTTTCCAACTCTTCCAACTGCTGGAACTGCTTTGGAACTCTTCTCTGATGTATACTTCACTTGTAAAGGACGCAACCAACACAACAGCACAAGTCAGAATGGAAAGCACACACAGCAGGACGACCTTATATAGTCAGTCAGGCACAGTGAGCATGAAAGGCCCGAGAATGAAACTTGAATCGTTTGCCATGTCTCACAACGTCAAACCTACCCACTAAGTTGCTCCAACAGCCTCCACACAGCAGGGTTAGTTTTTTAAACAGTGTTACAACCAAGTCTCCCAAAGAGTATAGTGAGTGCGTTTACATGCACCTAAGAATCCAATAATTGCAGAAAACTTACACTAAACACTGTTAAACACTGTTTGCTTATTTCAGGTTACGGGTCGTGTTTTCTGATGTGGAGACTAAGAAACCTGAAAGAAATCAGAGTAAGAGTATACGTGCACTGAGAAACTGAGCTAAATATCTCTTTATTGGATTTCATAATCAGATTTTCAAGCCTTAATCTGATCAAGAAAATCAGAATATGCTGCTGTTTACATGACCATTTATTATAATTAGATAACTGCTGAAATCTGATTACAGTTGGACACTGAGATGGGACACCACAAAGCGAAGCACATCAGTAGACTAAATCATGACTAAATCTGTACCGTCAGTATTTGATGGGAAAAACACGTTAAGAGAAGTTGCGCACGTGAAGTTGTGTACCTGAAGTTGCGTACTGACTCACAGTGTGAATTAATGTTAGTCCAGATTGTTGAAAGAAATCGCCAGGCTCTTGGTGTAATGATAGCCTTGATTCACCCTATAACTAGTACAGCAGCCCACTAGCCAGGTTGGTGTGTCCACTAGCCCCACCTGTGGTGCGTCTCCGCTGGACACCAGTATCACTCTGCAGTGGGGAGTCGCAACCCACTGCTTCAACCAAGCTGAAAACTGATTCCCATATTCCCCTAATATCGGTGCATCTCTAGTCGCAAAAACATTATTACTGCTTCATAAACAAACTTATTTAGCAGAAAGCTAAAAATATGCCCTTTTCCTGGCTATTAGCCTGATATCCAGGTGGCTGACACTGGCCGATATGGCCCATAGCCTGAATTACAGCAAATCACGTTGTGCCAAAGCCAATATGATCCCAGTATGGCCCTCCTTATGATCTTAATTATGTTCCAGGGCAAATTTACTTTGGGATTTTGCAGGTATTTGGGCAAAGAGGAAGTGAATCAGCGGTAACCTGAGAGCACAACGACGTCACGTGTACCTGTCAGGCACACCTTTAAAACTGTGTCATATATGAGTGCTTAAAAAGCAGCAGATAGGAATATGAAGCAGTTATGACAGTCTGTTGAGGAAGTCCCAGAGGTTAACCGACTAGGACTGTTCGGTGATTTTCTGGGCGTGACGTTGACGTGACATCACCGGAGTGCAGACATTGTGTGTGTGAGTTTCGGTTCAGAGCTCAATCCCACTCACACCCGGCGAAGAGGAGTCAGGCAGAGCTGTGTTAAAGTCCACCAACCCAGACAGGAGAAAGAGTGTACTGTAGGCTGAGAGCGCAGTTCGAGACTAAGCCAGTTAAGGACGCGAAGAAGCCGACGACAACAGACAGAGCTGTATCAAGTGGATGTAACCTGTTTCTAAGCCACTAAACTGAGGATTCAGGCTTGTTTCGAGTCAGTAAACGGACTAAAGGCACAGACAACATGCTGTGGGATTCTCCTTTCAGCTCAACGGGGCTCGTCGTCTTCGCCTTCTTCCTTGTCTCCCAAGGTAGGAATGTCATGTTGTTAGAAAAGTCCTTATTTCAGATCCAAATTTCTGTCAACTTTTGCTTTGGAATCAGTTGGTTGGAATTTTCCCGTTCCACCTTAAACGAG
The DNA here is from genome assembly GCA_034552555.1 of Semaprochilodus insignis. Lineage (NCBI taxonomy): Eukaryota > Metazoa > Chordata > Actinopteri > Characiformes > Prochilodontidae > Semaprochilodus > Semaprochilodus insignis. The sequence continues at coordinate 10,581,061 of CM067479.1, read as the reverse complement.
GCACCAGCACGTAACTGCTGCGCCATTTAAGGTGGAACGGGATTATTCCAACCAGAAGCTGGCTAATGGGAAAACAACTTGGTCAAGTTTATCGTGTAACCTAACTCGGTCATTTTAGCCATACTTTCCGCGCCTGTTTCAGACTTTCACTCTCGGTTTGTCGGCTTGGTTTCGGTCTTTCGCCATGTTTTCTAGCCTGAGGTGTGGCCAGGCAAGGTAGCTGTTTTTTTCCTGGAGGTGTTGTTGGCAGGTGTATTACCGCTTCTCTGTAATGGAGACGAGGAAGCGAGAGACACTTCCCTTACCTACCCGTATCCATCCCTTTTTGTCATCCCAATTCCATTCCCTTATTCGTGTCGTTTCCACTTCACGGAATCGCGGTGAACGGATTTAGCCGCAGCCAACCGCGTAGCTTCGGAGAGCAACAGGGTGGCGACCGTTTATATTTGAATTCCGATTAGACGGCGCGTGCGAGCTTCGTTTTTTCTTCCCAGTCAGAACAGGAGAAGATTTAACCGATGCTAACGGCTAACTGAATAATAAAGCCGAATAACCGACTTTACGCCACAAGTTTCCAAAGTATCGATACATTTATCGATCTGTCCGCTTCATTGGAAGCGAATTCCGCCCGTTTCCCCCATGTATCCGCGAGTCATTCAGAGTGGTATGGTGTGAAACGCTCTGGTTCTACAGAAACTCAGTCAGAGTTGTTCACAATGGTGGTGAATGGAACCAGACGTCCGTCCACCCCTGAAAGCTCCCTCACAGTCAGTTATTACACCAAATGGTCATAAATATATGCTACCTGATGTCCGAAACCTCGATTAATATTAGTTTCATGATAAAGTTTTGGCTCAAAATGTATTTTAATATATTTATTTTGTTCCATCCATGTCGGAGGGTTACACCCCGGACGTTGTGAGGTCAGATAGACCCTAAAGACTTAATTAAAGTAATATTAAGACTTTATTAAAATAATTAAAAACATATTATTTTCAGATTTATGAATATTTTATTCTCATAGCATTGCATGACTAAACTCAGAAAATCCTTATATATATATATATATATATGTTCACTGGTGGTTTTGGTAGTAAATAAAATGCCTGTGTTTGGGCTGTAGACATTGTGAACCTTGGGTCCATGCACCACCACCGCCAACCTGCTAGAAGAACCAGCAAAACCAGCATATGTTGTGTTTTGAATGCTGGTATGCTGGTCAACCAGCATGACGATGCTGATCTGTGCTGGTTTTTCCAGCAGGCAGGGGAGAGTCTTTCAGGCTGCTACATGCCTGTCTTGTTTGGTCCGGACCATGGGACTTTACAGTTTGATCCGAACCAAACAAGCAGGTGCCTTGGGCCATGGTTCGGACCAAATTACCCAAATTTGTTTTGACCTAAAGAATTGTTCTTGGTGTGGATCAAAGTGAGCCATGGTTCGGTTCGTTTGCAGGGTGAAATCACATTTAGGATGGTTTGGACTGCTGTGGGACCAATTACAGGAAGTCAAGGCCAATAAATAACAGAAGGATGAAACTAAATATTTAATTGCAATTTGGTTTGAGGGGTGGGTGCAACTGGGTGGAATGATGAAAATGCTGAATGTTGTGCCTTATTTTCTGAGAAGATTAGAGAGAGGGAGGGAGGGAGGATATAATGGGTCTTGTTAATGCTTTCAAAGAGCAAAAAGTGACCAAACAACAACTTCGAGAAGTAGTTTGGGGGAAGGTAGCCGTGGCTTTTACTGTCTTGTTGTAGAATGACTTCGGCTGAACGATTTGGGCAACATATCTAACTGTGTTTTTGCTGACCAATATTTTGACTGCAATTTAAACTGCTGTTATTATCTATACATTGCGATTTATAGGCCAAGAAGACAAGTGTATCCATATTTTCTGTCTTTAATGTAGGCTGTTAATATACCCAACTGCCAGTTAATTAGGGTTGTGTTCTAGTACACAAGCACAGGTGTTGTTTATGATTGGTCTAACTCATCTAATAACACATGTTATTAGGTAAAATTTTCAAACTACTTCAAATGAGTTACGGCCGATTTGTTAGTTGACTATTATAAGAACTGCAGCTCTTGCGATTTGAAAAATGCCTCCTTTCAAATTGCAATTTCGATATAAGATCGATTAATCTTTCAGGCCTAGTAGTAAATTGAGCTAACAAACAGCATTTCGTCACTGTCCAAAGAAAAACGGGTATCTCCAAAATGGCAACTTTACAGGAGAGGCCAAAAACCTCATTTAATTTGAATGGAAGTCAATGGAACCAGATGTCTTTCCAAGCAGTTTTGGGCCATTTCTGTTGGTCAATTCTTCATAAAATTTCCACACAGTGTAAATAGCAGCTCATGTGATCGAATGAGGCATAAAAGTAAAAATCAACAAAAATGGAGATGCGTGTTTTTCTTTGGACAGCGACTATATAGCATATTATTGAAATGGGGAACTGAATAGCCGTCTTTGACTTTTATTTAATTAACAGGGACGGTACACATTCATTAACATCATTATTTCATAATGTAAATGGGCCAGATTTTGCCAAATGGCTAATTTTCATCTGCAGTCCCTGGGCAGGCTGATGTTATCAAAAAAGAGCAGTCCATTTCAGACAAACAGAGAATCACACTAACGCATTACAACACACAGTTGAGTAATCTATGAAACAACACATACAAGTACATGTAACACACCACATATGCCATGATTAAACGTTGACCAACTAGTGTTGGTCATTCTCCGCTCCATGCTTGCGGATTTCGTGGCTTATTCAGCCCAATCAAGCCCTTCTGGAAGTTTGTTTAAGTTGGGTTTCTTTGATCATGTCTTACCACGTTTTGCTCTTGGCTAGCTCATTGATGCCTACAAAGGCTAACCGGTAACTCCGGTTACCTTGGCTGCTAAATCTTTCAGTAGGTGTGTTCACCTGGTGTCATGTTGGTGAATGAGATCCACCACCTTGTGGCTGCTCTTCCACCAAGGCACTAGGTTGCGGGGGGGGGAGGTTGGTGTCGGGAGTGAGACACATCTTCATCTTTGTGTCCCCTGGCCTCATGGGTATCGCTGTGCAAATCGCAGTGACATGGTGAGAAAAGTCCTTTTTTTTGTTCCTGCCAAGCGAAAGGACGTCAAGTTTCTCGGCCGCTCCAGAAACGCAATTTGGTCCTTTGACTTATTCATGGAGTGGACCTTTTTCTGCCCGAGCGTGTTTCACAGTACGTCAGCCGCACTTCGCAGAGGGAGGGGGAAACTGGAATAAGGAGACAAAGGGGTTGTTTTATTTATGAAGGAAGCAGAGGCAGTAAGGGGGGGGTGAGAAGGTTTGTTCGAAAAAGGGGCCCCTGTTGTTTGCTTCCTCTCTTCATCCGTTTAGCTCGGTGCCCTGGGAGCTTTTCACCTCTGCAAACATCAAAACGATTCTTTTAAAGAGGAATGTCGCAGGTTTCATTGATTATGAACGATGAATTCCGAGTTCCGCTCATTCTGAGTGGTTTGATGTAGAGCCGGGCAGCACGGCAGCGTTTATCGGTCTTGTGATCGGCCTTGTTTTTATTGGGGACCTATTATGCCTTTCCGGTTCTTCCCCTTTCCATTAGTGTGTTATGGTGCTTTCTGTGCATGTTAGTGGTCTGCCAACTTCTAAAACCCAGAGTACATGCCAGAGGGAGAAACTCTTCCCCCACAGAAACCACTTTCTTCAAAAACCTGCAAGACCTCCTTGGAATTCCCTTGGGATTAGCTCGGTGGATTGGGTCCACTAACTTGTTCTACCTGACCTTCCGGATTGGACGCTGGCTCAAACTGTTATGGCAGCACCAACACCATTGTAAGAACAGACATGGTGGTGGTGGTGGGGGGGATTTGTAGCGTGTTGCTGGTCGACCAGTCAGAACATAGTGGATGGTCTGACCAATCAGAGCACACTGGACTCATCAGGAGGCGGAGCTTAAAGACACAGGAGCTCTAATGGAGCGTTTCGGACAGGGGATGAGTACAGATGTACAGTATAAGGAAAATGTTGTGGTTTGGGAAAATTCAAGTACAAGTAATTCAGTTCATTGATATCATTTATCAAACGGTGGCACTACTTTGTCTGTTCTAACTTATGAGATGCCAGAATAATAAATATATCATGTCATTGTGTATCATAAAACTTGCTTTAGCCATATAGCTCACCTCTAGTTTGCTGTGAAAACTTACCCACTTGGAATACTGTAGGATGGCGGTGGTTGGAATTTTGCCTCAGATGTTATGTACCTGTTTTACATGTTAAAAATGAGTTTTTAATGAGTAAGGCAAAAATTACGTCTCAGAGCTGTCATCAAACAGTAGGGTGATATGAAGGCATCATATAACATCATCATCATGTGATGACATCATCAAACCGTAGGGTAACATGCTGACATTTTCGTGTTATTGTGATTATCACCCACCCCTACTGCGGCCTCAGGCTGTATTCCTAACCATTCTCCGCAGTAGCTTTCAGTGAGGGGTCTTTTTTAGAGGCGTCAAACTCTTCAGCCGGCTGGTTCACATCACGTGCTGTGCGGTTTCTTTACAGTCATGCGTTTCTCGTCAGGCCTCTCTGATGATCTGATAAAGCAGAAGACTTCATACCTTCAATATGAACTGGGTGTGCCCAACTCTGCAGTCTGAGAGAGAACCCTTTATTTTTCCGACTTGAAGCCTTCCTGAACGTTTAAGACTTAGGAGTTGAGTGCTTGTCATGAGCGCTGATCATGTGACTTGGGGTCATAAAGGCTTGAGGCAGTTACCATGGAGACGTGGAGGGTTTTTCTTTAATAAGTTGAAAGCCAAGGCGGGCTACTGTAGTAACGTCGCTCTGTGTGAATGCATCAAGTGTGTGTGTGAGTGTGTGTGTGAGTGTGTGTGTGAGTGTGTGTGTGAGTGTGTGTGTGAGTGTGTGTGTGAGTGTGTGTGTGAGTGTGTGAGTGTGTGTGTGAGTGTGTGTGTGTGTGTGTGTGTGTGTGTGTGTGTGAGAGAGAGAGCGCGCGAGAGAGAGAAATGAGTGAGTAAGAGAGAGGTGGGGGCTGGGAGACCGCCGGGAGGGCAAGGGGGAGCAGATTGACCTCATTTAGGGCTGTGAAAATAAGTAACGTACACACACACACACACACAGGGCACACAAAAGCGCACACTTGCACGCAATGTCCAGCCTAGAGTGCATGTGGAGGTGGAGTGTAAACAGGTGGGTGTAGTGTGTGTTGCATGGCCTGCCTCTGCTGGATGCGTATAATGGATGCCTGACCTGTAACATGTGCACACACCAAAGTTAGTATCGCTATATTTGTGGGTACTTTCGTTGTCGTCTGTAGTGTCATTTCTACGACCACCCCTGACCGTCATCTCGGTGGGTGTTTTAGCCCCCGTCCACATGCATCCGGAATAGCCAATACGGATACCTTTTGCAGTTTTCCTATTTCGGAAATAGAGTGGGCGACTGGCCAGTTCCTGTGTGCAAGCCAGTTTTGCGTGTGAGAACATGTTGACTGAATTGAGCTTTACTTTTTCATTAAGGAAAGGCATCAGAATCACCAGGGCTGGGGCTGAAAGATTACATTCATGGCGTTTAGTAGGCGCTGTTATCCAGAGTCACTTACAACCGTGCCTGTTATTTAGTCCAGAGAATGCATCCTAGCAAACAGGTTGGAGTCTAAACTCCCTTGAGCTCAGACGCTGCCTGAACAAGGGCCTGTTCTGATACCTAGAAAGAACAACACAGAGTTAAACACAGCAGAAGTGCAATACCTGGCAACCCCAGGCTAGTGCTCAAACCTACAGAGAGGATAAGCTAAGCTAAGCATAAGTGCAGTACTATGCATTTCGATATATGCTTAGATTAGCGCTCGCTTAAGTGGCCCCCAAAGAAATGGCCTTCAGTCTGGGTTTGAAGACCACAAGAGAGTCCGCTGTTGGGACAAGTTCATTCCACCATCTTGGCTCCAGGACCGAGAAGATTTACAAATCGCAAGAGATGCGATTCTTGTCATAGTCTACTGTCATTAACTAACACATTTGAAGTAGGACAGTTCAACCTAATAACACGGTAGATGAGTTGGGCCAATCACTAACAACCCATGTACATATGTATATGAACACAACCATAATCAACTGGCAGTTTGGCATTTTAACTGGCTCCATTTAAAGCCTCAAGCCAGGAGACGTGGGTACACTAGACGTCTTGGCCTGGCTCTCAATTTATAGGTAATAATAGCAGTTTGAATCGCAATGGAAGTGAGATATTTTGATATTTTCAGCCCTACTTATTATTTCTGTGATCAGGCTAATATGAAGTCATTCTGCACCGGGACAGGCAAAGGCACAGGCTACCTTCTCCAGACTACTTTTCGGAGAAGTTGTTTTGCCACTTTTTGCTCTTTAAGAGCATTGTAAAGACCTGTCAAATCCAGTCACATTGTTTAAATAGGGCGGCAGCTCACACGTTAAAACGCCAGTCATTCCAGAAAATATGCTCCTTGAAACGTTACTATTTTCGAGGTGCTCATTTTGAACGTTCTTGCAGGGACCTGCCTCTTGCAAGGACATCTCCAGGTCCATTTCAGTTTCCCATCATCATGAAGAGCTTTGGTCCCCGTGAAGCGCTAAATACGAGCACACATACACAGCGTGCTATAAATCAGGCCCCGTAACTACAGGGGTATGAAGCTGTCCTAAAAACAACAGTCTTCCATTGCGCTTCCCCTCCCTCTCCCTCCACCCCTCATTCTCATGACCTGCTTGCTTTTGTTTGAGGGATGTTTGTCATTGGTGTATTCAAAATCTCCACCCCAACCCCCCACATAACTAGCCTCTGCCTACACACACACACACACACACACACACACACACACACACACACACACACACACACACACACACACCCCCGCCACACCAGCCCGTGGGCCAGACCTCAAGGCCGCACTGTTTATTAGAGTCTGAGCCAGAGGACGAGGGAGGGAGGGAGGAACGAAAGAGAGAACAGGTTTATTGAAAAGAAATACAGGAATGCACTTAGTAACGAGGAGAGGAGTATGAGCTTCTAACAGTCCGTTCAGAAGTGGGGTCTTTTTTTACGGCAGGAGCCGCAACAAACCCTGCTCACGTCGGAGGCTGACCTTGCAATTGACCTATCTGTGCTCTTCCCACAGATACGCGTGCATTTGTCAATGGATGAGCTTTACAGAGCACTGGCAGAAGTCCCACTCGGCCTAATGAGAAATGGTGGTGTTTTCGCCAAGGGATGCACACAATTAGTCTACAGTCTTAATTATAGACTGTATTTGTATTGATTGGGAATCCTTTTTTGTTGGGGGGGGGGGGCTTTTAATTAACACTTCAGCCCAGCTGGCATAACATGGCTGCAAATACGCTGGGCTTTATTGATATTACTAAGTTTCTCAATATTATCCCCTTTTTGTTTTCACTGTAATGTTGTTCTATAGTGCAAATACAACAGAGAAAATGCCAGCAGATCCCTTCAGCCATGCCACGGCGGCTAGTCGTATAGGATACAACGTCATGTTGGCTTTCTATAGGGTGGCCACATGGCCCATCTAAGGACGCCAGTCCCTTTTTTGTTTTTTTTTGTAAATATTTATTTATTTATTTTTATTTAAATAAATCTCCCAGTCCTCCGTCTGATACAAGGGGCGCCTACTGGTCCTCTTTTTTCGGGATGATCTATTTAAAATGTTCACTCGCCAACAATATCATGTGTGCCATTGGTTCACGTCTGTGTCAAAAGACATGCCTTGCAGTTTACTGGTTTAACAAGGTCATGTGACATCGTGACTCACCTCCCGGGTAACTCTCCCGTCTGACTCACGAATGTCATCCGTTCCACCCAATTAGTGAGTAAAGCCACCCCAATTTGCGGTTATGAAAGTGTTCCTCCTAGCTTGCTAGCAACATTAGAACATCTGGAGCTGCTGAGCATGTCAATGAAAACGTGTGTACTATATGTTGTAGTTTCTTGCTAATTTCCAGGGATTTCCTGGAAAACCAGTCCAACCTAAATAACCGCAGTAGCTGCAAAAACAGGTTGGTAACACATTCAAAGCTAACCGTGCTAGCCAGCTGGTCAACATTGCTGCTAGCTAGCTGTTTTAACGATGCTAGCTAAGCTAACGTCATAGCTTACGGTAACTTGGCTAGTTGTCTTTATTGGTACAGCTGGAGTCTCCATTTCTGTGTTTACTGTAGGTTCGGTGTCTATTCCAAATATGACAAGGAAACCCCGATAGCAAACATACACCCATCATCAAAAGAACAGCTGCACCCAGAAGGAGGTGTGGGATTGCAGTGCTATTGGGAAAGAAGATAAAGGTTACCAGGAGCAATAAATGATGATACATTTAGACTGATATGGACAATATTTATTGAGCTACACATACAGAAGTAGTGTCTCTAGTGAATCAATTGAGAACTACTACTACAGAAACTAAGCTTGCCTGATGGCGCTCTGTACTTTGGAGGCCGGCTGACACTTTACTGAGCATCGCTATTGTACGCCGGTTCTGCTTTATCGAGGTTGTGGAGGTGAACGGCAGGGGGAATTCATATAAATCATCTACCTCCTCCTCGAGATGGTCATAAACATAATCCTTCATCCTCTCATTTTTGGACTCCGGAGCTAAAACGAGGAAGAAATTGCTGAAAGGACGAGCGTTTCCTCCTCCATCATCCCTCCCTTGTTCTACCCTCCATCCTCCACCCCCCCCACACACACTCTTTTTCTCTCCTCCTTGTTCAGCAGATGTCAGATCTCCGGATGCTTTTACAGCTTCAGAGATTCATGGAGATGACATGGCCATTTAACTCGCGCTCATATTTTAATCATTCCTCTAGTGGTGCCGGGCAGCCAACCAAAGTGTTTCAGAGCGGGGTGAAGTGAGGGTGAAGGGCAGGGGTGTCTCCCTTTTCCCTCAAGTTTGGCTTCAGTTTTTCTTTGTATATAAAGTTATGGAAGAGTGGATGGATGGCCAGGCGTGAGCCCGCTAAATAGCATGTAGCAGCAGCAGATCAGTTCAGGATCTGTGTCTTGATCAGAACTCTCGGCTCATTTGCATGTCATTTGTATTGAGGCATCACAGTAAAGAGGGATTTGCGTGTTATCAGGAGAGTTGCTTAAACATCTCTCTGTAGGCGAGGAATTGGCTTACAGGGGGAAGTTCCCCCCGCCCACTGCAGAGTTCATGAATTCTGTAAGCAATTTTTTTGTCTGACTTGTCAGCTTGTCGTGAGAAAATGAGGAACAGCAGGCACTCCGCCCACTTTATCATACAATGAATGGAACTGTATTTCCGCTAGTTTTGACCATGTGAGGTTAGTTCACCATGCATGAAGTAAAAGCTTCATAACAGCTCACAGTAACGTTTAAACCGTTAAAGCCATGTAATATACACTCATGAAAAGAATATCTGCACCCAGAAGGAGGTGTGGGATTGCAGTGCTGTTGGGAAGGTAGATAAAGGTTACCAGGAACAATAAATGATGATAAATTTAGACTGATATGATCAATATTTATTGAGCTACACATACAGAAGTAGTGTCTCTCAGTATGGTGTTGGGCCGCCGTGTTTGCTAACCCAACATGCCAGATGTCTCGGCATGGAGTTGTAGAGGTTCCTAATGGTGTCCTGTGATAATCCATCCCATGCAGCTTGAATATCCTCACACAGTTCCTGCAGATAGTGCGGTAGGGGTGGAGGTGGAGTGACACCAGGCCTTCTGGACGTGTGATAACAAACCGTTCATCTTGGTGCTGACCACGGCGCCTCCACACACGGCTTTGTTGGTCGTCTCCACCAAGACAAAAGCGGGACTCATCACTGAAGATGACCCACTGCCATTCTGAGTCACTCCGTGACAGTCTGGCACGACACCATTGCAGTCTTTGGTGACATTGACGTGGTGTTAAGGACAGTCGTTGTAACGGTCTGTGTGCATGTAGCCCTGTGTGGTGCAGCCGTCTGCCAACGGTGCTGGCACTAACAGGATGACTCATGGAGGACATCACTGCAGTCTAGCATGGCAACATTAGTTGGTTGTTGCAGATTAAACATGTATATTAGAAGCTAGTAAAAAAAAAAAATACAATGAAACAGACATAACCTGCTGCTATGGCTCGTATTCCGTGAGTGACGTATCTAGAACTTCCAGGTGGTCTAGAGTGATGAGGTTTCATGAAACTGGTCCACTGGAAATCAAACCGTGATTGTTTCGGTTCTTGATTATGTTGGTAGGTAATCTAGCAACCTTCAGGAGAGCTTACTTGGCTGCTTCTACTTAGATGGGGACACTATGCGCGGACACTATTCCCACCTATCAGTGGGAAAAGGAGTCTAACTGCAAAACTTCCAGAGTTTAGATACAACAAATTAAACCAGAAGTCTTGTGGTTATCTGAAAAGATTAGACCTTCTCTAAAGGCTTAATAGGCCCCCCGAGGGTTCCCCTCTGTATGAACTGGCTGCGTTTCAAGTCACCACTAACCTCTGCTATTCCTTCTCTAACTGTGACTGACCGTGGCCTCTTGGCGAATTAATAACTGCTTTAAATACATAAATCCCGTCAAACGTGTTTTTTAGTTCCCAACTACGAAAGCACCCGGCTTCCTCAGTATCTGACCGCAGGCTAACCAGCCAGCATGTCTGCAAAGTGGCGTGTGGTTGCCAGATTGATGTGGGGCGCTCGAGTTTGCCAGACTGTTGGAGCAGGTCCTGCCTAATCGCAAGGAAAATGAGAAGGAATCCGCCCTATTTAACGGGAAGCCAAATAGCAGTAAACACCAACAGCACTCGATGGGGGTTTTAACACACAACCGCTACTCCGGAATGCCATCCACAGGGTTCCATGATTGAGTTTGGCACCCCTGAGGGTCTGGGAATGCAGCAGCTCTTTCTGTCCGTTTCTCTCGGCTGGCAGTTATTCTGCTGGCCTGGGATGGGAGTGCTCCGTGGGCCTGGACTGTGACACCGTCTGTGGTTGTTCAGGATATTTAAAGGAATACTCGGGCATTTTTCAACCTGATCTCCAGCTGGTGTGTCTCCGTCTCCAACGCTCATTACCAGGAGCGATGGTTTCCACGTTTCCCCATTGAATATGTATGTCCATTGAATACGTTTTCCAAGAGGGTTTTCGTTATCAGCGTGGTGGGGTGGGTGGAGTTCAGACTCTGATCTCCGTGGACACATGAAGACCTTAGGAAAACCTTTGCTCCACTGTAGGAACGTTGGCACAGACATATTAGAGCAGCCAGTAAACAAGGAAGGTAATAGCACGGTTTCTTTTCCGTGGGTTTATTTGTAAGCAGTGCGGAACACATTTTTGGAGGTTGGTATAGTTCAGTGTTTCTCAACCCTGGTTCTGGAGCCACCCTGCCTTGCACATTTTATCAGATTCCCTGCTTTAACACACCCCCTGCAGCTCTGAAAGGACTTGTTAATGAGCTGATAAGTTGAGTCAGGTGTGTTGGGAGCAGGGAAAGCACTACAATGTGGAGGGCAAGGGCTTCATCCAGGACCTGAGTCTTTAAGATGGTACAATACAAATGCAGTATATACAGATTAGGTTCAATTCCTTTAGGCTTCTGCAGTGCTTCAGAAACATGCTCTCCTCAACCCACCTGGTATACACTCATCGTGCCATGCCGAGACGTCTGGCATGTTGGGTTAGCAAACATGGCGGCCCGACACCATACTGAGAGACACTACTTCTGGATGTGTAGCTTGATCATCATTTATTGTTCCTGGTAGCCTTTATCTTCCTTCCCAACAGCACTGCGATCCCACACTTCCTTCTGGGTGCAGCTGTTCTTCAGATGATGGGTAAAAATAAAATGGAAAGAAGAAATAACTGTGAGTGTGCATGTGCGTGCGTGCATAAGTGAGTGTGTAGGTCTAGAACCCAGGAGAGAGTTTTAAAAGCCCTGATGCTGTCTCATGAATATGGCATGCCAGTGGTTCCTGCTTCCTGCTGCAACAACACCGATGTGTGTGTGCTGGACAGGGAAGTTCTAATGCAGAAGTTTTACTTGTGATGACACAGTGAATTCTGTGTTTGAAGCCTCTCATCAGCCTCCTCAGTTTATTCCTCAGACAGGTTTCGCTCCCGGACTCGGTGTGATATAGCAGATTGAATGCATTTAGGTGCGGTACGGTTCATTATTCCATCATCGCGTCGCTTGCTCTTCACAGGAGAGATCTTGAAACGGGTGTTCTTCCTACAGCGAAGCACGTGCCTTTCCGTTTATTCCATTTCTGATTAGTCTCTTTCTTCCTGACCTTCGCTGGAGCAGCCACTCAAACGGAGAATCGCGGGATAATCACCCCGACACTGAGCTGAAATAATTCCGTTTAGCAACCTAGCAACCTTGGCTTGTGTAGGGTGAAATAGAGCTGTGTAATGTTGTCCTTCCTGCTCTCCGTGCCCCCCCACACACACACACACACACACAGTTGTCCTTAATGTGTCCATCTGTTGTCTGAGAGTCATCCTGGGCTTTGCTGTATTGATCTGGCATCGATCAGCAAGGCCAGCGATGCCCTTGCGAGTCAACGAAGCTTACCAAAGACTCTGAGCCCCTGTCAAACGAACACCTTTCTAAAATACACGTACAGGCTGGTCTCTCGGCTGGATTAAAGGCTCACCTCTTTGTCGCTCTTGCTTATTCGCCTTACATCAAGGGTTCTCTGAATGTACGGCCCAAATAACCCCAGATTCTATGACCCCTTCCCCTCCGACCTTTTCAACCGCACTCTGTTTTCTGCGTATTTAAGATTTATGGATCAAGACATTGATGTTCAGTCAAAGCTGTCGTTCCTGCTCTGCCTTAGGAGCTAGTCTTGTTTGCATCTCATTTCATGCTTTCTCTGTTGACAGCACAGCGGCATCCAAAACATTTGTACACCATATTTGTTTAACATTTTTTTAGTATTTCATTTCATTTTTTCATGTCTAGCAAGGCTAGCATGTGCACATGAAGTACCACCACATAACAATGCATCGTCACGGGACGCCTCAACACGCTTGGAGGAGAACACTAACTACCAGTTCTGCCAACATTGATTGGCATCTTGTTGAGTAAATGAGGGAAAGGGAGGACCATCCTACCCACCCAGAGAGAGCGAGGTCCTGGACTCCAGGCTGCAGTTGACTAGGGCATCAGTGTACCGACGTTGTGTGTTCTCTTAATGTAATCTTACTTGCTTGAAAGTAACCGAACTGTCTTCTTTCCTCCTTAACCTCATGCTCTGAGCTCATTCTCCAGAGTGTTTATCGATGACCTCATTGTCTTTTCATTGCTGAATTGTTTTTGCCTTTCATCTCTTTTTTCCTCTGCCCGTCCTCCACACACCTGGTCCGCAGAAGGTCCTGTCACAGGTTGGCCTGCTTTGGCAACGAGCTGACAGCTCCTCAGCTGGCATTGTGCCCTTGCTCTAACCTCGTTCATAACACATTAGTTCTTTAGTTCTTGCTGTGGTTTTACAGACGTCTTGGGATGGAGTTGTAGAGGTTCCTAATGGTGTCCTGTGATAATCCATCCCATGCAGCTTGAATATCCTCACATAGTTCCTGCAGATGGTGTGGTAGGGGTGGAGGTGGAGTGACACCAGGCCTTCTGGACATGTGACGCATGACAACAATCCGTTCATCTTGGGGCTGACCACGGATTCGTTGGTCGTCTCCACCAAGACAAAAGCGGGACTCGTCACTGAAGATGACCCGCTGCCATTCTGAGCCACTCCATGACAGTCTGGCACGACACCATTGCAGTCTTTGGCGACGTTGACGTGGTGTTAAGAATAGTCCTCGTAATGGCCTGTGTGCATGTAGTCCTGTGTGGTGCAGCCGTTTGCCAAGGATGCTGCACTAACAGGATGACTCATGGAGGACATCACTGCTCGCTGAATGTCCGCAAATGTGGCTGTTGGGTCACTCAGGTACAGTGATAAGGTCCATCCTTGCTTACATCAGAGGCACGGCTGAATCATTCACGTCTCACGATGTCAGACCTACCCACCAAGTTTCATTCCTGTGGGTTGATATTTGTGCAACTAGTCTTTGGATGATGTGTATATTCTGACTTATGCGAACCCATCTGAAGCTGTGATTGGTCAGAGGGAAGGCCTTGTGATTGGTTAGAAAGTAGCCTTCTGAGACCAGTCTCACAAAGGCCAATATCACAGTGCCTAGTAAGAAGTGATGCATTGCACAGCCGCCATAATGACCACACTGGTCCCGACTAGCAGGTAACTCCTAGGAGTTGTGTTAGCATGACCGGAGCCCTTCAGAAAGGGCTTGTGCTATTAGCATGCCTAGCATAGCGAGCTGTCTGAGAAAAACAGCAGTGACCTTTAAGGTAATTCTCCACCCCGAGCCTCGTTCCCTCAGGACACTTTTAAAGGAATCTGGTGCTAGCTGAACTGTTTCGCTGGACCTGTTAGCAGGCTAAAGAAGGAAGAGGAAGATGGTGATGGTCGGAGAGCGAACTGGGAGATGTGTTTTTGCTTGCCGTCCTGAAAATGTGCTGACGTTGACTGATCATGGCAAGATAAGCGCAGTGGGCACTTATGCAATTAATTAAAGCACAGCCTACTTCTTTCAGCCCGGTTCAGGTTCAGGTTCCCGTCGTACGAGGTCAGATTCCTGAGCTAAATGAAGGTTTCTTGGTGCTAAATCTGGTCGGTTTTGGATGTGACTGTGTTTTGGTCAAAGTTCCGGATTTAACCAGATCCAGCTGTGGAGCTAAGCTGAAGCGGTGGTTGCGGTGCTGGTTTGGCTCGTCCTCCCTGATTTGCCGCTTCTCTGCCGCTTCCTCCCGCGGTTTTGTCCCATCCCATTTATTCCTGTCGGCCTTTTAGCGGACGAGTGCAATCCATCCCCTTTTTCTCTCCGGCCGCTGCTCTCGTTCCTCTTTTATCCCTCGTTCCTTGCTTGCTCACACACACATACCACCCCCCCTCCGCCTTTCTGTGATTCTGGCCACGTAATGGATCTGTCTGTCTACTAAAGCTCCTGTCTCTTTCGCTTGCCCTTGTCATCCTTCCCTCCTCACGCCTCCCTCGTCCGCTGCTTCTTTCCTGGCCTTTTTTTTTTTTCTCTCAAATCCTTCTTGTTCTCTCTCTTTGGTTTGTTTGTCTGTTTGTTTATGTTTTCTTTCTTGGTATGTTCTTCTGGGCTTCTCACATGTGCTGAAGCTGTGCACCTCTTGACCGTTGTGCAATGACCTCACTCTCCTTGTGCAATCTCCCCTCTGTTGAAGGTCAAGACTCAAGACGAATATGTTGCAATCAGCTGTGGTTTTGACTCTGTGACCTCCTGCATACAGCAGGCTAATGGGCCACTATCTGTCAAACATGCTGGATGGGATATCGGAACAGTTTTGGACCGTGTGCAATAAGTTGTGGCGCCAGCGTAGAATAAGACACAAGGGTGGAGGGTGGGGAGAGAGAGAGGGAGAGAGAGGGACAGAAAGAGAGATGGTGAGAGAGAGAGAAAGAGAGAGAGAGATGGAGGGAAAGGGAGAGAGGAACAGAGAGAGATGGTGGGAGAGAGAGAGATGGACACAGAGGGACAGAGAGAGAGAGAGGGAGGTAGAGAGAGTGCGATACAGAGAGAGAGAGCGAGAGAGCGCACCAGCACTCTTTCCGCTGTAGCTCGTTGGATCGCTGGGTTCTGAGGCGAGCCGTTAAGGTGAAGTGGCTGTATGAGCTGATAGCTTGTGGTGCTCTGACATTAGAGTCTGGTTACGGTGGCCGCCGAGACAGAGGCAGCTTTGTGTGCGCCCTACTTTCATCAGTTACACCCTGCCTGCTGTGTGAAAGGAAGCCTCTGTCTGTCTCTTACCTGTGACTGTCTGAGCTTCCCTCTTTCTCTCTCTCTCTCTTGTCCTTTGTCTCTCTTGTCCTTTGAGGCTCGACATATAGACAGAGGAAACGAGTGCGCAACACTAGTAACTTCTTCACCTGAGTGAAGGATGAATAGACTTCATTTTCTCTCTCTCTCTCCACTGCCCCCAAACACAGTTCAGGGCTGTGAATATTGATTGCATGAGGACTAGAGTGATCTGCTGATCATAGGGATGCAGGATGGTGCCGGTGCCGGTGTCGGTCCAGGCTGTGTTTAGATTGGATCACTGTTTCAGACTGAGGTTTCCTGATTTGTTAGTTTCCCAGTTTCTACAGTTCCAGCGCTTCTGCAGGCATGTACATGGCAAACCAGTTTCCCCCTCCTACCCCACCCCCTCCTCTTCCTCTTCTTCCCTCTCTTCCTCTCTAACCTGGATGCCTGACCTGTTAAACACATGTCATCCGTTTCCTCTCTCTCTCTCTCTCTCTCTCTCTCTCTCTCTCTCTCTCTCTCTCTCTCTCTCTCTCTCT
>CM067479.1:10545416-10564504 GCA_034552555.1 Semaprochilodus insignis | reverse complement strand
CACACACACACACACACACACACACACACACACACACACAAACAAGTAACCCCAGTATTGTGATCAAGCATTCTATCGCCAGGTTCTTGCCAACACACAGCCCTACAACATAAAAGTAAAAAGGTTCTCTGACCAAGAACAGTAGTGGAACCCAATTGTTCGTGTGTAGAACACTCTTAAGCGTTTTTCTTCATAGAGAGAAGAGCCATTGAGGAACTGCATTCTTTATTAAAGGACGTACTGATGACTTAGGCTTTACCTAACAGTCCTCCACTGCACAACCAAGGATCAAACTTCAGAGCCCAAACACGTCTTATCTGAGCAGCTACACCAGACGGCCGGGTAAGTGTGGTTTTGGTAGAGCTATTGCTTTCGTAAAAGAGGAAGTGAGACGAATATGAGCAATGATGAGCAACTAGGACACTCCAACTGAGGCCTGTAGGTGAATATATAGGCCCGACACAAAGTCTGGAAAGGAGAACCTCGCTTTGCTCGGACCATTCATCATCCTCCACCGCGCTGACAGAACGTATTGTGAACCTTTGTCTTGCTGGTGTGAATCCTGTGGAAGAGGATATATTCTGTGTATGTGAAGTGAAGGAGGGAGAACAAGGAGGAAACGAAACCATGTACAAACAAGTGTTTTCCAAGAAAGCTTCCACTTTATTGACTCTATCTATAAACCCTTATCTCTCATGAGACACGTGCGGCACGTGAGCAGCACCGCAACACTCCGCTGCACAAATCAACTGTGCACACACACACACACACACACACACACACACACACCTAAGCCCTGTATCATGATATGCATTGTATTCTTGACAATACACAGCCCTACTACATAGTACCAGAAAGGTTCTTTGAACAGTAGTGGAACCCAACTTTTTCCTGCACAGAACTATGTCTTTCTTCACAGAGAGGAGAGTCAGTAAAGCGTGCAACGGAGTTGAATCTTGAGTTAGTTGAGCGTGCGACCGAGTTGAAGGTTGAGTCAGTTGAGTGTGACCGAGTCTAATCTAGAATCAGTAGAGAGTGTGACAGAGTTGAATCTTGAGTCAGTTAAGTGCACTACTGAGTCAAATCTTGAGTCAGTTAAGCGTGCATCCAAGTCAGATCTTGAGTCAGCTGAGAGTGCAACCGAGTCGAATCTAGAGTCAGTAGAGAGTGTGACCAAGTCAAATCTAGAGCCAGTTGAGAGTGTGACCAAATTGAATCTAGAGCCAGTTGAGAGTGTGACCAAGTCAAATCTTGACTCAGTCGAGAGTGCAACAGAGTCAAATCTAAAGCCAGCTGAGAGTGCGACCAAGTCGAATCTCGAGTCAGTTGAGAGTGTGACCTAGTCTAAGTCAGTTAAGCTGTTGAATCAGTCAGTTAGTCTGGAGTGCAGTCATTAAAACATATTCCCATTCCGGCTCCCTCACACTTTCTACAGCGCGGGAAACGACCGAATGGAGGCAGGCAGGAAACGTGTCCTTTTAGAAGCGACGCAGCACTTTCTAATCTTTCTAATTCTACATCCAAGAAGCAATAAGCTTTCAGCCTCAATCTGTCAACCGGCAAAAAAATACAACACGACAGCCAAAATGAAAAACACCATTCGTCATTGTTATATTCATAAGATGAAGTTCATTCGTCCTGGGCTGCCGGATTCAAAGAGGAGGAAGGCGTGTAGCTGTGTTTGAACTGAACTGCTGGGACTGATTAGCATTTATATGCTTAGCTCTGGCTTACTAAAATAATCTGCCAATAAAGCTTCCCCTACTGAAGAGCTCTCTGCACATGGCTATTGTGAGATCAGTCTTTGAGCTACTGAGATCACAGAATACTGCAACATGCAAACGAGCCCAATCACAATCTTGAAATCACGGTGTGCTGTTAGCACTCTGATCAATCACACAGCAGAGGTGTTCAAAAGTTGCTTCATGCAGCTCTAGTCTTATACTGGTTAAGCGAGTGTCTAGTCAGAGAGCAGAGTCTCAAGTCAGTTTAGTGTGCATCAGAGTCTACAGTCAAATCTTGAGTCAGTTGAGAGTGTGATCGAGTCGAATCTTGAGTCAGGTAAGCGTGCAACCAAATCGAGTCTCGAGTCAGTTTAGCATAAATCAGTTTGAGGTAACTGAGCGTACAGCCAAGTTGAATCATAATCAGTTGAGAGTGTGATTGAGTCGAATCTAGAGTCAGTTAAGAGTTTGATCGAGTCGAATCTCAAGCCAGTTGAGAGTGTGACAGAGTCAAATCTCAAGTCAGTTGAGAGTGTGACTGAGTTGAATCTTGAGTCAGTTTAGCATAAATCAGTT
The DNA here is from genome assembly GCA_034552555.1 of Semaprochilodus insignis. Lineage (NCBI taxonomy): Eukaryota > Metazoa > Chordata > Actinopteri > Characiformes > Prochilodontidae > Semaprochilodus > Semaprochilodus insignis. The sequence goes on along the minus strand of CM067479.1, from coordinate 10,562,204 downwards.
TGAGGCAATTGAGCCTACACCAGTTGAGAGTGTGACCATGTCAGTTAAGTGTGCAACCGAGTCAAATCTTGAGTCAGTTAAGCGTGCATCCAAGTCAAATCTTGAGTCAGTTAAGCGTGCATCCAAGTCAGATCTTGAGTCAGTTGAGAGTGCAACCGTGTCGAATCTAGAGTCAGTTTAGCATAAATCAGTTTGAGGCAACTGAGCGTACGGCCAAGTTGAATCATGAATCAGTTTAGAGTGTGACTGAGTAAAATCTAGAGTCAGTTGAGTGTGTGACCCAGAGTCAGTTAGGCGTGTAAGTGCACATCTCATTTGAGAATTGGTTAATTGCGCTTCTGAGTTGTTAGTCAGCTAACTAGCTAAATGCTGCTGAACCTCTCTTACATGACTCACCGAGAGCCTATAGCCTGAGAGCCTCATCAAGCATGCCGCAAAAACAGCTTTACACAGTGATCAAAATGAACATCTCTCCTTCCACCCATTAGGAGCCTTTATATTTACCAAGTCTGGTTTCAGATATCGGTGGGTGTATCACTAATGATATCCAGTATCAAAATTCTGAATATGGGTATTTTGTTCATATCCTGAAGCATCGGCGCATTCACACACATAAATAGAGGCGTATAAATACAAAATTACCGAGAGAGATACGGCTGATATGAAGGCAGATATGAAAGCAGAAGCGAGAGAAAAAAAAACAGAAGCTGTGTGCCATCGTTGATCTACTTTATACACACACACACACACACACACACACACACACACACACACACACACACACACACACACCATCCTGTCACCAATCATCGCATCACATCACACACACACAGGCGGAGGGACACCTCGGCCATATGAAAGGTCTAATGAAGGCCTGTTGTGAGTGACATCTACATCTCCCCATCACCATCCCTCCATCACCCTCCATACCCGAGGAGCCGCGGCCAGGAAATCAGCCGGACAGAGTGGCGATGAGTCATTGGGCGAGAAGCACAGAGCATTCAGGCTGAAGAGTGGATCAGATAGGTCTGCACTGTGTTTAAACCATAGAACATCAGCTCAAGCCTATTGGTCAGCGTGTTAAGCACATCTGGAGTCATGTAAGCATGTCCAGGTTGAGAGTCAACTGATTGCGATTTGAGTCCAAGTCAAGTTGTGAGTCATTCAAGCGCCCGTCCAAGTCAGAAAAACGCCCTTCCGAGTCGGGAGTTAGTTAAGCATACGCCCGAGTCGAAAGTCAGCTGAGGGCCCATGTGAGTCAGTTCAATGTGCGTCAGTTAATTATGAGTCCAAGTCATGAGTCACTGCTGTGTCTGATCCACTCACACCAGCACAGCACGCATTAATACACAACCACCACTTCAGTATCACTGCAGTGCTGAGAATGATCCACCACCCACATAATACCTGGACCACAGCAGTCCTGCGTTCAGAAAGTGACCAGTGATGAATGGGGTTGAGGAAGGCTGTGCAGTAAACTGCAGCACCGGATACAGTGATGGCAATAGTAGCCCTACACTCAGCTCCACTACTGAGGTGTTTCTGATAAAGTGGCCAGTGAAAGGAAGCACACAGCAAAGGAGAGCAAGGCGACAGCAGGAGGTATATGTGGAGATATGAACAGCTGCAGGGCTCTACAGGGAGGAGGCGTCTGTGCAGTCAGATGTTCAAAGGTGTGAAAGTGTGTGTGTTTTCTGATGTTTGAAAGTCTTCTTGGAACACATTGGATGCTGCTACATTTGACAGTGTTAGTGCAGTTGGTGTTAGTTAAACCGGGGTTAAAAATTATTTTTATATTCTATATTTTTCTATATTTACAATTTACCAATTGTGAGAGCTGCAGTATTCACAGCGATGGGCCAGTAACACCTTAGCAACCACCTGGGACACCACTGTGTTGGCCCAGTAACACCTTAGCAGCCACCTGGGACACCACTGTGATGGCCCAGTAACACCTTAGCAGCCACCTGGGACACCACAGAGATGGCCCAGTAACACCTTAGCAACCACCTGGGACACCACAGCGATGGCCCAGTAACACCTTAGCAGCCACCTGGGACACCACAGCGAAGGCCCAGTAACACCTTAGCAGCCACCTGGGACACCACAGCGAAGGTCCAGTAACACCTTGGCAGCCACCTAGGACACCACAGCGAAGGTCCAGTAACACCTTGGCAGCCACCTGGGACACCACAGCAAAGGCCCAGTAACACCTTAGCAGCCACCTGGGACACCACAGCAAAGGTCCAGTAACACCTTAGCAGGCACCTGGGACACCACAGCGAAGGCCCAGGAACACCTTAGCAGGTACCTGGGACACCACAGCAAAGGCCCAGTAACACCTTAGCAGGCACCTGGGACACCACAGCGAAGGCCCAGGAACACCTTGGCAGCTACCCAAGATTCCACATTGACTTCCCAAACACAACCGCTCCTGTTCTCTGTGGACATGTACTGTTTATGTTAGTGCAGGTTAGTTTACATATGGACCGTATGGGCTGGAGGGTGAACAGTATACAGTCACGGTCAGATCAAAGCCTCACATCTCCAGCATCTTCTAACATTTCTACACTGCCTGAAAACACCAGCTGCTCTCCAACATCTGAAGACCAGCGAACCAAAGAAAATCAGTCCAAGCTGCCTGGAATAAGAGCGCCACATTCGCTTTCCCTGGAAAAGGGAGATACAGAGGAAACTGGAAGCTATATTACATCAACGAGAGAGAGAAGGAGAAAGAGAGAAAGAGAGAAAGAGAGAAAGCAGACGTAGATTAATCTTAAGCTCATATCATCAATAATTTGTCTGTTTACACAAGCAGAGCTCACTGTGAGAAATGGGTATTTCCGAGTGTGACACACGACCGGCACAAAGAATTCCATTCAACCGGATCAATTATTCATGCACAGAGAGAAAGAGAGAACGAAAGAGAGAGAGAGAGAATGAGAGAGAGAACATCATCTGGCTCTCTAGTTGGCCAGTCATTACAAAGAGAAAGACAAATGTCGGCCTTTATAACAATCTCTATCTCTCTTTCTAGCTTTCCTCATATGGTAAAGCAGAGCGAGAGAGCGAGGGAGAGCGAGAGAGAGAGAGATGGAAAAAGATGGAAAAAGAGACAGACTAAACGAGAAATAGTACAGAGAGAGAAAGAAGAGAAAAAAAATGAAATGATGAAATGAAAGAAAGGTGAAAGAGACAGACTGAAAGAGGTGAGGAAAAACGAAAGACAGAAAAGAAGAGAAAATAATGTTGCTCTCTAGTTGGATAGTCATTTCTTTTTCTGTTGTTCTCTCCTTTTCGGTCACTTCCTTTCTTCTTTGGGTCTTCCCTCTCGAGAACAGACAGAGATAAGAGAGAGAGAGATAGAGAGATAGAGAAAGATTGAAGAGGAAAGAGAGATGAAAGTGACAGGGTGAAACGAACTAAAGGAAAAAGAAAGAGAGCAAGAGAAGAGGGAGAGAGAAAAAAAGGAGAGAGAAGAAAGTGAGAGAATCTATACAAGTCTTTGTTTCTGTCCTTTTCTTCTGTAAATCATGTTTTCCTTTCTTTCTTTCTTTACGCCTTCACCTTCATTCTTTTCTTTCCTCCAGTTTCATCTCTCTGTTCTCTCTCGCTCACTCTCTCCCTCTGTCTCTGGTGTAACTGGATCCTCTCCACAGGTGCGGTACAGGAGGATTCCTCTCCAGACTGCAGCAGCGTCCCAGCGGACCCCCAGGAGGAGGAGCCCGGTCACAATTCACCCCACCACCGCGGAAACACCAGCGTCTCCATGGAGACACTTGCCACGGAAACATTCATAAGCCCAAGGCTGAGGGGGGCCGGGGGGTGGGGGGACGCAATAAGTTCTCCTCACCGGGGGCAGATATTAAACATCCTCCCGAGGAGACAGAGGGGTCAGAGACAACCAAGGAAGGTCAGTTCGTTTGTCTGCCTCACAAACAGGGCTGAACGCCGCAGCAGGTACGAGCACCTTGTTAGGACTGGGAGCAGCAGCGTGACCGAGAGGAGAGCAAAGACGGACTGAAGTGTGGGATTGCAGTGCTGTTGGGAAGGAAGATAAAGATTACCAGGAACAATAAATGATGATACATTTAGACTGATATGATCAATATTTACACATACAGAAGTAGTGTCTCTCAGTATGGCGTCGGACCACAGTGTTTGCTAACCCAACACGCCAGACATCTCAGCTAATGGGGCCCTGTGATAATCCATCCCATGCATCTTGAATACCCTCACACAGTTCCTGCAGACTGTGCGGTAGGGGTGGAGGTGGAGTGACACCAGGCCTTCTGGACGTGTGATAACAAACCGTTCATCTTGGTGCTGACCACGGCGCCTCCACACACGGATTCGTTTGTCGTCTCCACCAAGACAAAAGCGGGACTCGTCACTGAAGATGACCCGCTGCCATTCTGAGTCACTCCATGACAGTCTGGCACGACACCATTGCAGTCTTTGGTGACGTTGACGTGGTGTGCAGCCGTCTGCCAATGGTGCTGGCACTAACAGGATGACTCATGGAGGACATCACTGCTCACTGAATGTCTGCAGTCGTGGTCAGTGTCACTGATCCACCCCCCACATAATACCTGCTCTGTGGTGGTCCTGTGGGGGTCCTGACCATTGAAGAACAGGTAATACAGTATACAAAGAAACAGATGGACTACAGTCTGTACCTGTAGAACTACAGAGTGTCCTATATGGACAGTGGAGCTTATAATGAGTGTAGATATTAAAGTCAGGCTAAAATGTGGACCAGGTTCTGATTTCCCGATATTGAGACTTTGTGACCGTCACAATGATACACAGCCAGAGTGTGTGCGGGCGTCTAATTCGCACGTTTTGATTCATTCTGGAACAATGTAGGGACGGAAAAGTTCTGCCCAGATTCATCACTGTCCTTCCGCCCCTCAGGGGCAGTAACCTTGATGATGCACAACCGCAGAGCGCTCTCCCTCCTCCTCTCGCGCTGTGCCGTGCGGTACTTAGACTAATTTAGCTTGTAGAAACGAACACAGGCGAAAACAGTGACTACAGAGCAGGCAACGGCGCTTCTAATCACAATCCTTTAACTGTGCAGAAGTTATGACACCTGTCACACTACACATGTGTCAGACTACCGGGTTATTATGGCTGTGTACAAACAGCACATGGGTTGTTTCTGACTGGTCTAACCTGAACCAACTGTAGACGTGTTGTTAGGTCCAATCTACCTCCTTCACGTTTTGATAAGGCAACATGGTTAATAGCGTAGGCTAATATATTAGCCTATTAATTGCTGCTGTTGCGATTTGAACATTACATCCTTTCAAACGTGATTAATTCTGATCCTAAAATGCTTATTTTCCATCCTTTCTTTACGTCTTGGAACGGAACAGGATCTGTTTTGTTTCTATGCCTTTAAGACTGATCTATGTAAATGAGCTCTGTGCTGACTGGCTGTCCTGTATTGTGCAGAGGCACTCTGAGCTGAAACTTATATCTTCAGTCTGAGTGGGAGGGGCTAAATTACTAGTGGATAAAGTAGTTTAGCCATGTTGAGACTTGGCTGTAAGCACATCGCTGTTGGGGGCTGTTGGGGGCGGGAGCAGCGAGCTGAAACTTATAGCTACAGTCTGAGTGGGTGGGGTTAAACTACTAGTGGATAGAGTAGTTTAGGCTTGNGATAAAGTAGTTTAGCCATGTTGAGACTTGGCTGTAAGCACATCGCTGTTGGGGGCTGTTGGGGGCGGGAGCAGCGAGCTGAAACTTATAGCTACAGTCTGAGTGGGTGGGGTTAAACTACTAGTGGATAGAGTAGTTTAGGCTTGCTGAGATTTGGCTGTAAGCACATCACTGTGGGACTGTGGGGCTGTTGGGGGCTGTTGGGCATGGCACAAAAGCTTAAAACAACTGAACGTCATGATACTGCACATCTGCCGGAGCGAGCTGAAACTTACAGCTTCAGTCTGAGTGGGTGGGGCTAAACTACTAGCGAATAGAGTAGTTTAGCCTTGTTGAGGCTTGGCTGTAGCACATTGCTGTCGGGCTGTGGGGCTGTTGGGGGCTGTTGGGGGCTGTTGGGCATGGCGCAAAAGCAGAAAACAATTGAACTTGATGATACCATGCATCTGCCGCAGCGAGCTGAAATTTATAACTTCAGTCTGAGTGGGTGGGGCTAAGCTACTAGTGAATAGAGTAGTTTAGCCTTGCTGAGACTTGGCTGTAGCATTTTGCTTTTGGGCTGTGGGGCTGTTGGGCATTGCGCAAGAGCTGAAATCAACTGAACCTTATGACAATGCGCATCTGCCGAAACTTATATCTTCTGACTGATTGGGTGGGGCTAAGCTAGTGGATAGTGTAGAGACTTGGATGTAGCATGTCGCTGTTGGGCTGTGGCTGTTAGGCATTGCGCAAGAGCTGAAATCAACTGAACCTTATGACACCATGCATCTGCCAACACTTAGAACTTCAAAGTGGGTGGTGGATAGAGTAATTTAACCCTGCTGAGACTTGGGCTGTTGGGCTGGTGTCACCGAATTCCGTGCAGTAAAATTCCACTTCTGTGCCGTGCATCCCACTGAAAACAACGTGTCTGAAAGCACAGTGGTGAATTTTCAGTGTTCCACAGCTCAGCACTACAGTCCCCTATGTCCGTCAAGCTCACTGTGGATAAGAGCGTCTGCCAAACACATAAATATGTAATTCCCTGTTGAACGAGTCACATACAGACACCCTACAGTCGTCATCCTGGAATGTGGGAGTGTCAGTGCTGGACTTGGAACGGGAAAGAGTTCAGTGACCTCAAGAGAAATCGGGATGGGACTGTCACAGTCAATAAGTCAGCTGGATTCATATCCAAGTATTAGAGAAGAAACTCAGGATACAAGTTCACAATATATGCCCAGATCGGAATGTATGGCTTTACTGGGCTTGATTAATATATGTAAGCAACCTTTTGAATTCCGGTCCGGAATATTACAGAGCAAATGATGATGCTTGCATTCCATGTTCGACTGTAGTGCGCTGGTACTGCTTCATGTGCTCACTGCCTCCACACACTGTGAGCTTCAGATCAGGTCATACTGAAAAGCCAAGAATAAATTTGGCCTGGTAAGGAAACTGAACCTGAGAATAAAAATTCCAGGATCAGCGCATGGAAAATACCGGCATCAGCTTCCCATGTCAGAGCAGACCTACTTGTTAGCTCTGAAAACAAACAAACAGTATTAAGCTGTTAAATGAGGCGCTCGCAGCGTCTCTGTTAGAGGATGTGTGTGAGATTAAGCGGACGCTTCTGATTAGACACAGATCATCCTGGATTTACACACACGCGCGTGCACACAGGCACACAGCAAGCAGTTTGTGGTGTAACGAGTGATGAGGAAAGAAGTGCATGAGGAGAGAGAGAGAGAGAGAGAGAAAAAACACAACAGCTCATAGTTTAGCTCTAGTTTAGTCTGTCCTCTATTCACTCTCTCTTTGAGATACAGCATACACAAAACAACTTCTATCCCTCTACCCTTCCCTCTGTTCCTCCATCCCTCTCTCTATTCCTCCATCCCTCCACCCCTCCCTCTATTCCTCCATCCCTCCAACCCTCTCTCTATTCTCCTCCATCTCTCCTTCATGCGTGCGTTCCTTCTACATCTTCTGTTGCTGTAATAGTTCTAGCAGGGGCCGACGCGAGCTGAAGACTCCACTGATCCAAGGACACGCGGACACAGACATGCGTACAGGTCGTGGTTCTTCGCTGTGTGAATATACTGACTGTCATGAACAGCTGATCCGTAAACACTGACGTTCCCGCAAAGCAAACACTCAGACGTGATCCGCGCGACAGTCAGCTGACCAGGACAAACACACACACGCACACACAGAGAGAGACACAGAGACACAGAGACACACACACACACACACACACACACACACACACACACACACACACCCATCCATAAACACGCACACACAGAGAGAGAGAGAGAGAGAGAGAGAGAGAGAGAGAGAGAGACAACTACAAACACAAACACCTATAAACACGCACACAGAGACACACACACCCATCCATAAACACGCACAGAGAGAGAGACACACACTCACACATACTAACACACACACACACACACACACACACACACACACACACACACACACACTTAATTAACTGATTTGTTTATTAATCATAAAAACATGTTTTAGGTTATTTATCATGTATAAAATCTATATATCTATAATATTCTATCCATCCATCTATATCATATATATAAATGTATATTTATGTAATTGCATAAATATCAGTACTTGTAGTACTTAGTCAGGCTAGATAGAGTTAGTATCAGTATTGGTATTCAATATCGGCCTATAATTAGTATTAGAAGGAATAAACGTGGTATCTGTGCATAAAACATGCAATAAAATATGGTGCATGAAGCTTTAGACACTGTTTTGTGACGGTTTTGAAATAAAGAGAAATAAAAGAAAAGCACCTAACAAAGTGTAATTATTAAAATTAATTACTATTTATCATCATTACATTAACAGTTTAGATAGTAAATAAAATGCCTATGTGTGTTCTAGACATGGTGACCCCTGGTTGCCATCTCCACCCCTGTAAAGAACGTCTGAGTCTCTGCAATCAACCACTTCACACCAAACCCACCCTGAATGACTCTGTTTGCATCCTAATCACTGAAATAATTATGCAGAAATAAGAATAATAAAAACATCAGTGAGATTCTCCTGTGTGTAGCTAGCTAATCCTATCCAATGCATATCGTGCAGCTCCGCTACACTACACAACGGCCCAGCTAACTCTGAGGCAGCGTCTGTAGAGCGTCCGAATCCTCTACGGAGCTGAAGCTCAGTCGTGTGAGAGTGAACAGCGTTCCTTGCGCTTGTATATAGATGGTTTCACTCACCCGTGACCATCACGCTGACCTGGTCCCTCGCTGTGCCGAGGCTGTTCTTGACCTCGCAGATGAAGGTGGCGTTCACCGTCTCGTCCACTTTCGGCACGGTCAGTTTGTTCTCATTCACCTGCACCGTATCCGGCATCAGACCAGACATCCTGTCACGGCACATCAAAACAACGGCAAAACAGTTTGTGAGGTTGGGCACCAAAACGTTGTAGCTTCTCTACATCCCATACAGGAAACTAAGGATCATCTTATTCATGAATATTCATCAGGCTCCATCTATCACTGATCTTAAAAAGAGACTGAGAGCTACAATTTAAATGATCATCTGAAATATGATCCAGACTGCCGGGCCAAAAAAAACAATATTCTAATACACTCGTCATCAAAACAATAGTTGTACAAATAGCTGCACCCAGAAGGAATCAACCCACAGGAATGAAACTTGCTGGGTAGGTTTGACATCGTGAGACATGCAGATGATTCAAGTTTCACCGTCAGCCTCGCATGTGATATAAGCAAGGATGGGCTGTATCACTGTGACTGACCCAACAGCCACGGTTGCCAACATTCCGCAAGCAGTGATGTCCTCCATGAGTCATCCTGTTAGTGCAGCACCATTGGCAGATGGCTGCACCACGCAGGACTACATGCACACAGACCGTTACGACAACTGTCCTTAACACCACGTCAACGTCACCAAAGACTGCAATGGTGTCGTGCCAGACTGTCATAGAGTGACTCTGAATGGTGTCGGGTCATCTTCAGTGACGAGTCCCGCTTTAGTCTTGGTGGAGACGAACAACGAATCCGTGTGTGGAGGCACCGTGGTCAGCGCCAAGATGAACGGTTTGTTGTCACGCGTCACACGTCCAGCAGGCCTGGTGTCACTCCACCTCCAACCCTACTGCACCATCTGCAGGAACTGTGTGAGGATATTCAAGCTGGATGGGATGGATTATAACAGGACACCATTAGGAACCTCTACAACTCCATGCTGAGACGTCTGGAGTGTTGGGCTAGCAAACATGGCGGCATGACGCCATACTGAGAGACACTACTTCTGTATGTGTAGCTCAATAAATATTGTCCATATCAGTCTAAATCTATCATCATTTATTGTTCCTGGTAACCTTTATCTTCCTTCCCAACAGCACTGCAATCCCACACCTCCTTCTGGGTGCAGCTGTTCTTTTGATTATGAGTGTTAGAACACTTTGATTAGCTTTGATTATGACATGGATTCACCGTGGCATTGTTTCAACCATGTTAACGAATTGCAAGATGAAAAGGAGAGCTACATCAATGACAATACTCTCATATGCTAAACAGAAAGGTTGGCACAGGCCTCAGGCACTAGTACCAGGAAACGAAGCCAGTTACAGCGGAATGCTTGGGTTTAAAGGGAAACTCAACCAGTTCCACAACATTTCTGCATAATTAAATGGTTATGACGCAAACAAAGTCCTTCAGGGCGTGGGTGGATGTGAAACGCCAAGCTGGTGTAATTCCCCTTCAAAGAGTCCGGGAATATGGTTTCCATCTCTTCCTGCCTGATCCTAAAGCCTCTGGCCTCCATCAAATCCAGTGCCCTTGTAGCAGCCATCGACCATTACTGCTGCCCGGATACACTATTTATATATCATAGGTCACGAATAGGTCACAAGGCCTGAGGTTCAAGCTTACGAAGCTCAGGACAAACCTTGCTCGAATCCAGCATTGAAACAAGGGACGGTCAGGAAGACGGAAGGAGACGAGGAGGCTGGGAAAGGAGGCTAATGGGGCTAATGGAGGCTAATGGGAAATCATTAAAAACCACTGATAGAGCCCACTGAAAGGAGATCACCGGACGGCATTAGATGGTCCTGAGGCTGAGGATACACTCACGTTCTCCAGGTGACCGTGGTGGGAGGAGGGTTCCCCTGAGCCTGGCAGGTCAGCACCGCGTTTGTGCGGCCCAAATACCAGTTACTGTCATATCCCACGATCTGCACCTGAGGGGGATCTGAAGGGAAAGAGAATGGGGGGAGAGGATGGGGGTTGTAGAAAGAGTAAAGGTTAACCATGTGCAGTGAGCGTGGAGGTTTTATTTGAACATTAACTAGCACAACACGAGCGACATTAGGCCTGAGGCAGCGCGCTTGCTAATCCAGCGCCGCAGCCCACACTACAGGTTCCTGACTGTCAATGAGCTTAATAGCCTTTAGTGTGGAATACATTTGTATTAGCGCCGTTGAAAAACACATGCTACTGTTTTCCTCCTGAACCGCTCGAGTGTACCCGAGTGTCTACACAAACAGCCAGCCAGCAATCTGGAAAATAATGAGGCTCTTGAGACTCGCTCTACTCGGCGGCTTTGCTAATGAACGAAATTGGAGCTCGGAGCTGTGGGCGTACATTGGATCACCAGCTTCATGGGGAACGTCTCCGGGCTGCTCAGCGTCCGGTGCGACACCATGCAGGTGATGTCCTTGCCGTTGTCGGCTGGAGTTGGTACCAGCATGTATTCGCTCTTCATTGTCACCGTGTTATCCGAGTTATCCGTCTTGGTGGGGGTCGTTCCGTTGCCGTCTACTGAAGTCACCCAGGAGATGGTTGCCGGCGGGCGACCATTGGCTGACTCGCAGCTGGCCACAACGACAGGTGTGGTGCCGGCCTGTACGGTGACTGTGCTGGCGCTGCTCGTGGGCTTGGCTGAAAAAGAAAGAAAGAGATTGCAACGATGGCTGTTAGTCGACGGCAATCTTTTCAATTGCTAACATCAACAGCTTAACATGTCTGAAGGGTCAGGCTGAACGCTAACTCCACCCAAGTCTTGGACTCTCAATTCAAGATGGCTGCGGCATCACCAGGGATTGACCTCTCAATCTAATGACAAGCCAGTGCTTAGATGGTTGCGCTATCCTGGACCCAAATGCATCCAAGATCGCATACTATATACAGATTACATTGCTCAACATGTCTGAAGGGGCAGGCTGACTGCTAACGCTGTTATGCCAGCTAACAGGTCCCAGTGAGTGCTGGGTGGTGACGGAGGATGATCCTACCCACCCAACTCTTGGACTCTCAACCACAGATGGCTGCGGCATCACCAGGGATTGAACTCTCAATCTCCTGACCAGCCAATGCTTAGATGGTTGCACCATTCGGCACCCAAATGGATCCATCTACATCCTATCTACATCCTTTTTTATCTAATGCCACCTAACTGCATTTAGTTTACTAATCAGCAGTAAAACCACATGAGAACACACCTCAAAACCTGTGGCACGTCGCTGAAGCATGCATTCAGCCTAGAAGCCATAGCAAAATGGTGCACAGGGCCCCTGGGGTCAATCTGGACATACATAATAGTGCCCAAAAACGCGAAAATGGAGCTATTCCAGTCAACAGCAGAAGCTTTTGTTTCTGTAGAGTGCCGCAATCTGTCAGAAAGGTTGCATGGGTTATACGAACAGTGCACAATGGTCCTCTTAACCCAAATGATCAGCCAAGGCATGTCCGTTGTTGTCCGTTGAGCTTTGAGGCTAACGTAGCTGATAAATAATGGAAGGCCTGTGTTAGCATTATGCAAACATGTATCTGACACAGTTATGATGTACTGCCATCTACAAACATGACCCAAGAGAACAAGGTCCAGGCTTTCTGGATGGCTACTACTGGTGTTATTAGCTGTGCAATGCACTTGTTTACACTGACGACATTTTTAGCAGACGCTCTGGTCCAGAGCGACTTACGTGGTTAATCATATTACAGGTAGGCCAATGTAGTGTTAGGAGTCTTGCCCAAGGACTCTTATTGGTGTAGCGCAGTATAGCCACCCAGACCGGGAATTGAACCTCAGGCTTCTACATTGGTTGATAGCTCGATGGCAGGTAGTGGTGTTATCCATTGCGCCACACCAACCACTTGTTTTCACAGATAGCATCATGCAGTGTCAGGAATCGTCGCTCCATTAGCCACATTAGCCGTGAAAGTCCAAACTCAGACACCAAACATGTCTTGGCTAATCAAGTACGTTCAGTTTCCACAAGCATTCGAGTTGTTGGGAGTACGGGAGTACGACACCAGCGCTGCCCTACAAGACTTTGACCTTTATTTCTCTGCGCGCTCCAAGGGAAGAGAGGAAGAGAGGATGAAGGAGGGAGGAAGGGGAGGCGGCCGCTTGGCTCGGCCCACAGCGCTCACATTGTGCCCGCGTTCCGCTTGGAGAAAGACATCAAAGCGAGGGAGAGGAGAAAAGCGAGGGAGACGGGCGAACGACAGGAGAGCAGCGGCCTCTCAGCATGATAAGCAGGCAGATCAATAGCGCTTGGGGTTGGGGAAGGGGGTGGGGGGGGCTGAGCACAAGAGCGAGAGCCTGGCCAAGGTTACTGCCACACTTCACACGCATTAACAGCGGCGCAATTGATCTGACAATATAACTTGGAAATCCGGTTAAAACCTGCAGGACATGGCGGAGGGGGCCACGGCGCACATAGGACACGCAGCAAGACACAGGGCAAAACACAGGCGCAAATCTCTGACCTCACAAGGATCCGCCAAGTTTCGGATTTCAGTTTGGAATTACCATCATCTCATGAAAATATGACTGGGGGTCCCCTTGTGTGTTTAAGGTGGTAGTAACTTCAGGCTCCTGCAGATGGCACTGCACGAGGATGATGGGGCTATAAATCCCTGCGGGGTGTGAGTGATGGGATCCATAGATTGGGAAGAGGTGCTACGGGGCAGTGAATGTCTCATTCCATGTGTGGAAAATGGCTCCAAAGCAGATGTTAATGATTGGCTAAAAGGAGGGACTGCATTTGGGCGTGCCAAAGACCATAGTATGAAGGAAGTAGCTGAATCTGCACGTGTATGGAAGCATACGGTCATACGGGTCTACCAGCAGTGGCTAAAATCCCAGTCTACAGGGAATTCTCCTCAGAATTGTGCCAGGGAAGGCATCCACCAAACGTGGCCCAGCTGGGCAATTCTTTGCTGCAAGAGTGTCTGAACATTGATGTGGCCTACATCCAGAAACTTGTCCAGTCCATGCCAAATCCAATCACAGCTGTTATTGGTGCTGGTGGAGGAATTACACGCTAGTAGGTACGGTTCAGTCACAGGGGACAGTTTTTGCCCATTGAGCTTATTTACGCTGTAGTTCGTCACCTGATTGGTGTTATGCTTTTTCTTGGTGATGCCACAGCCATCCGTCAGTGGGAGTCCAAGAGAGCATAACTAACCTCCGGATGGGCAGGAAGGTCCTCCCTATACCCTAAAGAATGCTAGCCAATGTATCTGCTAGCTAAACTAAACAGAATTAGCAGTTCTTCTTCAAGTGTGCTGACCTAACCATTGACACTGCAGTGCCTGGTGGTGGAGCTTCATGTGACTCAGAGCCTTCAGCCCCCAGCGTAACAGCATTGTGTGAGGGTGGGAAGTCTATCCAGCAAGTAGAATTAGCTATGGCTGAACAATCTGGGCAAAATATTTAATGCCGATATCTCTGACCAGTAATGTGATTATGATTCATTGAATTTGGGTGAATTTATTGTTCTCTGTAAATTGACGCATGTGCCTTTGTTTTAGGCCAAGAAGACCAGCGAACACCTCTTCTGGCTTGAGGCTTGAATGCTTAACACGGTGCACCAGCCTGCCAGGTATTTGTGGTTGCCATATGCCATAGCATAAACAGGTTTGGTGGCTCCTCATTAGCCGAATGCATCTAAAAGCCGTTCACAAGCTCCACGACATTTGGTTCAATTTCCCGACTTGCAATGCATCAACATTGTTGATAGACTCTAAGGCCATAATAAAAGTTCCAGCTCTTGCGTTTTGGAAATAGCACTTAATGATTAATCTTTCAGCTCCAGGCTAAACTGTGTTTTATATAAACAGCACTGTGTAAAAGTCTTTACGGCACTTGAGCACATTATGAAAAAACATTTGTCTAGGGATGAAGTACTAGCGAAACCACCATGCATCATCAGAGTACATGAAAATATACATAAATACAGTGAAAAATGAGCAAAATATTATTGTTTTCAAAAAAGGGTAGCGGGAAATATGACGATATTCTATCATTATCATGATGATTGATGTCACAGTGGGCTTTCCTGAGAATATATTATAGATATTGTCAGTACTGACTACATGTTTGA
Organism: Semaprochilodus insignis; assembly: GCA_034552555.1. NCBI lineage: Eukaryota > Metazoa > Chordata > Actinopteri > Characiformes > Prochilodontidae > Semaprochilodus > Semaprochilodus insignis. The sequence continues at coordinate 10,547,161 of CM067479.1, read as the reverse complement.
TTATGAAGTGAGCTTAATTAGGCCTGTTTAACTGGATTTCGTGCAGCACAGTTTGTAAAATATTGATATTGTAGTTATTATTGTAGGTTAATTATTGTTATTGGGATTTATATAGTATATAGTACATATTAGAGTATGTCTCACTACAGGTTGTATTATATCTGTTGCAGCTTACTGAATCTCAGAAAAACTAAATATCGTGATGCATATTGTGTATCGGGTAAATGCTTTTCAATCATCATGCCATAACATTTTGCCCATATCACCCACCCCAACTTGTAACTTGTTCCAGATTCCAGATTTCTTCTGTACACCTCCAGCCATCACATATATTTGCTAACTTGCAATAGCAGCACACCTAATTTAACGTTACAAAGGACTGACCAAACGGATTAAAATATTAAAATAATGAAAATAATTATAAATAATTTTAAATATTAAAATAATTATAATCATAAACAAGCACACAGAATATCATTACATCCAAACACAGTCAACACCATTCTACAGTAAACACATTAAAACACCTCAGACGCATGTCTTGCCTACTGCTCACCCAGTAAGATGAGGTTGGTGACGCCCTGCTCGTTTCCGCTGGGGTATGTGGCGTATTCACAGATGTACTTTCCCTCGTCAGTCATCTTAATTTCTGTGATTTGAATGGTAGGATTATCCAGCTGGGGTGGTTCAGTCATGAACTTCACACGGCCATTCACCAGAGATTTGGGGTAATTAACTCCATATTTCGGATTAAACACTGCAATGTTGTTTCGGGTGCCACTAGCCGTTTCATAAATCCAGGACACCTACAGTACAGAAAGACGAGCAAGATTAGTAAGAAAAGCAACCCAATTATATCCTCGGTGAGGTTCATTCTGATGCACAGGTGACTGCTTATTGAGCGACAATACATCACCATAATACTAAAATATTTTACAATATCACATTGTAAACTACAATGTGAACTAAAAAACTAAATCTATTACTTTTAAGACAACAACAACAACAACAACAACAACAACAACAACAACCACCAAGCTAACACTATTACTCAAGATAAAAACTAAGCTAAAACTATTACTTTTAAGATAACAACAACAACAATGCTAAAATATTAAGACAATAAAAACTAAGATAAAACTATCACTTTTAAAATAACAAAAACTAAACTAAAACAATTACTTTTAAGATAACAACAACTTAGTTTTTATTGTGTTAGTAATATTTTTAGCTAAGACAAACTATTACTTTTAAAGATAACAAGAACAACAATTTAGCTAAAACTATTACTTAGGACAATAAAAAACAAACAAAGCTAACACCATTACTTTTAAGACCGTCCATCTTTTAACATGTATTACTGGGCTGATTATAGAAGGTGAAGTGACCTCTAACCTGTGTGAGCTGAGTTTGGGATGAATCAGGAAATTGGCACCGCAGGGTTACAGTCTGACCCGGATACGTCACCACTTCTGGCTGCACCTTCACATACTGAGCCAACGAACCTGCAGGGAGGGTGAGGAAGAGGAGGGGCGTGAGAACAGGAAACCGCACTGCTTTCTGCCCGTCTGAGCACAGGTGACCTCCGACCTTAGCTGGGATTGGAGCTTTGGAGTTTGGGATTGGAGCTGAGTGTGAGTGTGTGTGTGTGTGTGTGTGTGTGTGTGTGTGTGTGTGTGTGTGTGTGTGTGTGTGTGTGTGTGTGTGTGTGTGTGTGTGTGTATATATATATATTTATATATATA
>CM067479.1:10521171-10540446 GCA_034552555.1 Semaprochilodus insignis | reverse complement strand
TGTGTTGGGGGAGTGGAGTGTTGGAGTGTGTGCAGTGTGATGGTAGGTGAGTGGTCTGTGTTAATGTTGGGTTTGCTGAGGGGATGTTAGGGGACTGTGCGTGTGTGTTGGGGGAGTGGAGTGTCGTGGTGTGTGCTGTGTGATGGTAGGTGAGTGGTCTGTGGTAGTCTGTTTTAATGTTGTTTGCTGATGGGGTTTGTGTGTTGGGGGAGTGGAATGTTGGAGTCTGTGCAGTGTGATGGTAGGTGAGTGGTCTGTGTTAATGTTGGGTTTGCTGAGGGGGTGTTGGGGGACTGTGCATGTGTGTGTGTTGGGGGAGGGGAGTGTCGGGGTGTGTGCAGTGTGATGGTAGGTGAGTAGAAGAGTGTTGACAGGCGTGAAATGGCCAGTACCTGCTCGGTAGCCGGGCCCCCGGCAGCCGTCTCCATGGCGACTCAGGTCAGCCTGAACAGATTTAACTTGTCATGGAGTTACTGGTGTGTGTGTAGGGGGGGGGGTTGGAGAGTGGTACGGCTGGTAACCTCCCCCGCAAGAGAGAGTCTGCATCTGTTTCAAACTCTTTCACAAGAATGTCATACATTCTTTTTTTTTCTCTCTCTCTTTCTTATCTCAATTTTTCCTTTCTTACTTTCTGCTTTTTCTCTCACTCCCTCTTTTTGCTAAATTCTGTCCGTCTCTCTCTTTTATTTCATTTCGTTTTCTTTCTTTGATTCCCTCATCCGTTCTCACTGCTTCATTTCCTCTCGCTGCCTTTCTCTTTTTCCTTCTCTCTGTTTTTCTCGCTCTTCTTTGCTTTCCTCTCTCTCCCTCCCCACCTGTCTCTCTCCTTGCTTCTCTCCCTCTCTTCCTTCTTTTGTTTCCTACCTGTCTCTCTCTCTCTTCCTCTCCCTCCCCCCCCCCTCTCATTCATTGCTGATTTGTTCTTTCCAGTCTACTGTTGTGAAGTTGGAGAGGCTTTGGAGAAAGTCTTTTTCACCCTAATGGACAGATAGGAAAAAGAAGAAGTCTGAAAAGGAGAAGAATAGATGTGTAGCTGTCTGTCTGCTCAGTCTGGAGGAAACTGAAATGATATTAACAGAAATAGTAGTGATTTTATGTGTGCCAGACTGTTTATGTATATAAATATATATTATATATTTAGTATGTATTCGTGGATTTTGTCAGGACACAAAGACCTACATGTGTCGTATTGAACGTCATCTAATCTTCATATTCACCTTGTTTGAATATGTTTTTTTTGAATGGCCTCTGCTGGCATCAAACTATTTCTTCCAGCGTATCAAACGGAGCTGTTCCACAACAAACTCCTAATACTGATGTATGTATTGCCTGTAGTGAAAGCATTCCGAGGATCGTGATTCAGTGTTTTTGCCCTCCCCTAATATACAAAATTGAGGCCAGTCATTCTCTGAGCGGAGAGTTTGGAGCCATTCTGTGCCATTTGTGCTGCACACAGAGGAATTTGTTTACCACATTTAACCCATCCGTGAAGTGAAACACCCACATATACACCCACACACTAGGGGGCGGGGAGCACACTTGCCCAGGGCAGTGGGCAGTCCTATCCACGGCACTCGGGGAGCAGTTGGGGGTTAGGTGCCTTGCTCAAGGGCACTTCAGTCGTTACTGTCGGTTCAGGGAATCAAACCGGCGACCCCCTGGTTCCCTAAACTCCAGCCCCTGACTGCCCCAGAGTCGGGGCAGTCTCACTGCATATTACAGTGCTAGTGATATACGCTGAGACTAATTGTAGACGTACGTAAGATGTAACTGTGTAGGCTGTAAAGTAAGGGGGAGGAGTTTCACAGTGGGCTGTAAACAGGAACACAATGACTAACTCAGACGTAATCTCATTCCTGCAGTCTCTCCTGAAGCTCTGCACAGGATACAGCTGTGGCTGCCTGCCTGCGTGTGTGTGTGTGCGGAGGTGGCGGTGATGGTTATGGAGTGAGGGAGTGATGGTGTGATTAAATAAAGGGCGCGTTTCTCGTGTGCAGGTATCGGGGGACCCTGCGAAAGCGGAGCTCCTGTTTTAGCTTTGCTTTTAGAGCAGCGTCACCCACTTAGAGCCAGGGAAGCATCGAGGGAGGAAAGAAATGACTCAAGCATGAAGGAGAGACAGATAGATGGAGGAAATGAAAGAGTGTAAAAACAGTGAGCCATTTTTTTTCCCTGAAGGTGATGTCATATTTAGATATCACTTCAAAGTCCCAGGGGTGCTGTATATACTTCCAATCGCGCAGCAGGAGCCCAGTGATGTAGCGTTTGGTTGAGGAAGCTGGCCGGAGTTGGGTTTAATGGAAATTCCACTGATTCCACTTACAGTGCGTTAGATAAGAACCCGTGTTCAGGAATGTGATATAAGCAGCCACATTGTTAAGAGTCTGTTTGTGTCTAGGTTGGGTCGGTTAAGAGCGAGTCAGAATCGAGTCCTTGAGAGGGAGCCTGAGTGAAGGTTGTGGTTAGTTCAGGACGGGTCCAAGTCGAACGCCAGTTAGGTTCGAGTCCAAAACGAGAGTCAGTTAAAAGTGAGTCGGAATCGTGAGTCAGTTAGGCACAAGTCTGATTTAAGTTGCAGATCAATTAAGAGCGGATCCGAGTCGTATGGCGAATACAGTTTGAATCACAGGTCAGTTAACGGCGAATCAGAGAAGAAGCACTTTGAGTCAAGTTGAGAGTCAGTGAATCGTGAGTCGATAAGCAGTTCAATTAAGCACAAGACAAGTTGCAGGATGGGCCAAGTCGAGTCTGAGTCAAGTTGCAGATCAGTTATAGGCAGGCCTGGGTCTAATTGTGAGTCTGTTAATAGTGAGTTTGAGATGAGTCAGCAGTCAGTTAATGGTAAGTCAGAGAAGTGCCGCAAGACTGGATTGAGAGTCAGTTCAGGGCGAGTCTGAGTCGTGAGTCAGTTAGGGTCAAGCCGCATGTCATGTAAGGGTGGATTGGAGTCATGTTGCAGGTCAGGTGATGGCAAAGACAAGCTGATTCACAAGTCACTTAATGACGAGTCAATGTAGTTAAGGGCACGTTTGAGTCAAGTTGTGAGTCAGTGAAGCATGAGTCGGAGTCAAGACACAATTCAGTTAAGCCCAAGACAAGCTGCAGGACAGAGCGAGTCTGAGTCAAGAGTCTGAGTTGAGTTGCTGAGCAATTACAGGCTGAGCAATTACATCAGAGAAATGCCACGAATCTGAATTGAGATTCAGTTAAGGGCGAGTCAGAGAAGTGCCACGAGTATGAATCGAGAGTCATTTAAGGGCGAGTCAGAGAAATGATGTGGGTCTGAATCAAGAGTCAGTTAAAGGCGAGTCAGAGAAATGATGCGAGTCTGAATTGAGAGTCAGTTAAGGGCAAGTCAGAGAAGTGATGCAATTCTGAATTGAGAGTCAGTTAAGGGCGAGTCAGAGAAGTGATGCAATTCTGAATTGAGAGTTAGTTAAGGGCGAGTCAGAGAAGTGATGCAATTCTGAATTGAGAGTCAGTTAATGCTGAGTCAGAGAAGTGATGCAATTCTGAATTGAGAGTCAGTTAAGGGCGAGTCAGAGAAGTGATGCAATTCTGAATTGAGAGTCAGTTAATGCTGAGTCAGAGAAGTGCCATGTGTCTGAATCGAGAGTCATTTAATGGGGAGTCAGGGTCCAGTCACAGATCAATTGAGAGTAGGTCCAAGTCAAGTTGTAGATCAGGTTAGAGCCAGACCAAGTTGAGTTTCAAGTGAGTCACAGCAAACCTGAGACGAGTCATGAATCAACATGACTTCAGTTCAGATTTCAGATCAGATCTAAGCATCAGTTTTACCTCCCGTTTCACTTTTTAACTCTATAAGATTCAGTGAGTGACGAATTTCTATCTCTTCATATCAATAACAGAAGAATTCTATTGATCAGACCCGATAACATCCACACTGACTTGTTGACCACGTTGTCTCGGACACCAGCGCACACACTCACTCTTATTCACTGTGGGTTACTGTGTATGTGTGAGCACGCTGTTCTGTATTTGTAGCTAGGAGCCTGACTCGTCTGTCTGCTGTCTCGCATTGTCAATCACAGTTTTTTTTCCTCTGCCCACTGTCCATCCATCAGCCTGCCCTCCCCTCCATCCATGCATCCATCCGTTTATCCATTCATCCATCCAGTTCGTTCACCCCCTCCTTCCTCTGTTCTGCTTCTGTGCCATTTTTTCTCTCCCTGTTTTGGTTTGGTGGTTCAAAGTGTGAATGCAACAAACTGGCCTTACAGAGAACAACCCTCCCCCCCACGAGGAGGTGCTGAGGAGAAATATCTCTCACACACATGCACACACCCAACAACACTGACACATGGTCACATGACTCTGCAGCGGGGCTATAAATCTCTGACCACTCAGTGATTCGAATCACTTCATTCTTTCCTAAAGCGATTCAGTGAATCATGAAGTCCTCGCCCTGTGTCTCAATGCAGCTGCTTCCGAAGTGACGGAATGAGTCATTAAACTGTTTAGGGCCCGTTTCCTGAAATAGCTTGGTATTATACACAAGTCATGAGCACACCGCTCAGTAACTCCGGGCACTCAGTGCGTCACAGCGTGCCATGCAGCATTTTGCCATTACCATATCCCGTCATGGCCATACTGAGACCACAGAAGGACACAGTAGATCACATGTAGCAGTCAGTTTGAAGGTCGTGTGCCCAGCATCATGGGGCACAGTAACAGAACATTTACTCCTAAAGAAGTTTTTACTTGGTCATGTAAAATTAAACTGACTAATTGCTATAATTAAGCACAAGTCAAGTTGCAGGGGCGAGTCCCAGTCTGGAGTGGGTTACCGCCAAGTCTGAGAGAGCAGTCAGTTAAGGGGGACTCAAAAGTCGGGAGCCAGTTATTGGCAAGTCAGGAGTCAGTCGAGGGCGAGTCCCAGTTGGGAGTCGGTCGAGGGCGAGTCCCAGTTGGGAGTCGGTCCAGGGCGAGTCCCAGTTGGGAGTCAGGGGGCATAACCACAGTAGTGTCCTAGCATAAGCTAGCTGCAAACCTAGCTGCGTGTGAGTTGAGCGGGGCATAACCACTGTAGCTTCCTAGCATAAGTTAACCGCAAACCTAGCTGCATGTCAGCTTACGCTACTAAGCTACGGTGATTATGCCATGCTCAACTATCTGCAAGCCTAGCTGCGTGTCAGTTGAGCAGGGCTTAACCACTGTAGTGTCCTAGCATAAGCTAACCGCAAACCTAGCTGCGATTAAGTAACACAAGATGCTGCATGGAGAGTTGTTGCTTTCATTTAGTGCAGAACGTTACGTGGTTGATTTGCGATGATGCAGTTTTACAACAGTTCAGGCACATAGACTTGAGACACATGGCAAACTTCACCATGATTCAATTTGATTAGTGCGCGAGTCATTTGTACAAGCTTGCTAGCGATACATATACAGTAATGGAATATAGACAGTAACTGCACCACACCGAGCTTAGCTGAGAACTTTATTTGGGCCCAGAGTTCCTAAGTTCATAAGTCTGTGGAGCATTATAACCTATTCTTAAACGACTCTGTTCCAGAACTGACATAGTCCAGTCACCAGCATCAAAGACGAAAACATTTTTGCGCTCTGCTTTGTGAGAAATTGAAATTAAAGGTCTGGAAATCTCTCTCTTCCTCCCCTCCTTCTTTCACTTCCTCCTTCACTCCTCCCCCTCTCTTTCACCACCCCCCTCCTCTTCGTAGAAGCCCGTGTTGCCGAACAATCCAATGCAGGCGTAGTGGCAGGCGCCATCATCGGCGTCCTCCTCGCCCTCCTACTGTTCGGCGCGCTCGTCTTCGTCCTGGTGTCCCGCAACCGCCGGCAACAACAGGGTTACCGTGGCAACGGCAAGGCGAAGGCCGAGCCCTACGACTCGGTGGCGCGTCTCTTCGGCTCTGGCAGCAACAAGAACGGCACCAACGGCAACAACGGCAACAACAACACGCCCATCTACCGAGGGGAGCCGGGGCTGTCGGAGAAGGCGGCCAATCACAGCATGCACCCTGGGGGCGTGGCCCTGCTGGAGACCACCCCCACCGCCCAGGACATCCTGCTGAGCAGGGAGATGGACGAGGCGGAGCGCCGGAAGTTTGACGAGCTGGAGGAAGAGGACGAAAGGTACGATCACTTCACGGCAGGCGGAGCCATCCTGCAGCTGCGCCCGCACGACCAGGACATGGCTGGGGGCTACCTAGACGACGACATGGAGTCGCAGAGGGACGGCTCCGTCATCTCGCGGACTGCCGTCTACGTGTGAACGGGGGGGAAAAGGGGGAAAAGAAGGGTAGAACGAGAGCAAGAAAAGATGGGTGGAGAGAAGGACGAGCGGACCTACTTCCAAAGGATAACAACTTCTTCTTTTTTTTTTTTCTTTTAAGATTTCTTCATTGTTTTTATTCTTACACCATACACACACACACACACACACACACACACACACAAGACTGAACTTAAGGTTCAAAGACTGGATAGACGGATGGAATCATTGCTGATTGGGATGAAGGGCGACGGTCACAGGATGGTGGGAGTGGATGGAGGACAGAGACTGGAAATAAAAGAAGCCACCTGTGGCTTCTACCGTACTTCTTACTTACAGCGATGGGCGTGATGGGGACGATTGCCGAGGACAGACTTGTAATGTGCACACTGCATCACGCTGTAACACGTGCATTGACGACGAAGGTTCTGTTTGCGTCCACACTGTGCTATAGTGAAGTGTAATCAGGGTTCGCTCGGTTTGGTTTAATTAGCTAGTTAGATTTTCTTCGGTGGTCTCCAGAGCGTCATGTCTGATCAAAGTTTGCACTCTTTTGTCGTTTTTTTGTCCCTTGCTTCCTCTTGCTCTCTCCAGCCTTCAGTAACCTCTCTCTGGGAGCTGAAGTCTGGATATAGTGCTGTTAGCTAGCCAGTTAATTGCACAGCTAATAATCGCAATCTCAGCCTCTGCTGTTTGATGTGTATGAGGCGAAAGACAAGCGGATGCGTTTTCAGGGGCAGCACGTTAGAATGCTTCTTCAGTGCCCTGACCGCTATCAGACATTATCATAAAGGCTGCCATCTGGATGTATTGCACGTGTGGGGATAGAGTGGTCATCTTCTTTGAAAGCAGTTCGACCTGATCTTTATTTGCTGCATCTGTAACCTGATTTGAGCACCCCAGAATAGACAGAGGCTCTCGTCGTCCAAAAGAACGACTCCACTGCCATTCCAAAGCCTTTATTGTGATGAGAAAGAGAAGAGGAAATGGCGGCAGCTACAACTCTTGGACGAACGGAGAAGCAAAAAGGGTCACAGGTTTAGTTGTTGATTGTAATGGCTGTCAAGTCAGGCTCAACAAGCGGATATAATGCTAGTCCAGGTAGTCATGACTTCTGCGTCTTGTAAATATGTGCACATCAGTAACGACGGATATGTCCATGAAAAGTGCTGGATATCGGCATCAGCCAAAATTCCCATATCGGTGCACCTCTACCAATAATGGAACACTGTGGGCACTTGCTGAAAAGGGAGCTAGTGCATGTTCTAAGCCTCTACCAAACCGACTGAGGCTCTCGCCGTCTGAATAGACCCCAGTCCAAAAAAACGCCATTCAAAGCCCCAGCCCAAACGAGACCATTCCAAAACCTTTATTGTGATGAGACGGAGAAGAGGAAATGGCGGAAGTTACAACTCTTAAACCAACGTAGAAGAGAAAAGGGTCACAGGTTCCGTTGTTGATTGCAATGGCTGTCAAGTCAGGCTCAACAAGCGGACAGAAATAGACGTGTCCCCTAGTTTTGTTAGTTCAGGGGGTCTCAAATTCTGCATTTTATGAATGTGCATATACGGGCGTCCGCAGATACGCACATGAGAGATACCTGATATCTCCATCAGTGGCATCATAGTGGACGTCAGAGCCCATTCGGGAATCGGGTTTGGAGTGCCGTTTGCAGGGCATCGTGTCAACCGGTTTGTGGTAACCTGCAAGCTACAGGTGCAGCAGATAGAGACGAGGTCGAAAGGAGTGCTCCTTTCACGCCCATTGACCTTTCGGCCTGTGCTGGGAATGCACTGCCCAGTATCCGGAGCAGCGTACGTTTGGCTCGCATTGTGACAAATCACGGTCATAACACGTTTCCACTGTGCCTACACGTCCGAGCTTGTTGTGTTTAATGATGGCTGTGTTGCAGTATCATCCCTCTAAAGTCTGCGGTGAGTCAGCGAATCACCGAGTCATTTTTGGAATCCGTCTTCTCCATCTGTAAACCTTTTACGCTCGACTGGCCGTGCCTAGATGACCTCATTTCCCGTCGTTAACCCTTATCGCTGCGTCAAGGCTCGCGACGGCAGCGCCTCGCTCTGTTGATTGCACCCGAGCGGCTCGCCTTATTTTAGCAATTTGCTCTGAATCATTCTGAATCACCACCGGCGAATCGCTGGGTATCTGGTTTATTGGAGCTGAGTTGACCCCTAAGCTAATGGGTAAAATGGACGCATGAACTGATTGACACTACCCGCTTGTGCGTGTGCTTTTATTTCGATTCCCTATTATCTGTTGCCGCCACAGCTGTTCTGCCCTGGAGGTCCTCATGAATTTATTATTTGACATTTAATAAACAATAGAAGGAAAAAAAAAAAAACCTGGTGTGTAGGTTGTGCTGGAGGGGGTCGTTTATGCAGATTTGATGATCAAATCTTAGCCGTTTATTTGTTCCAGGGTCCTTCTATATTGGTTCGTTCCGTAGTTCAGCTGGGGATAATTCTCTTTATAATGAAGGCTGTATGTACCCATTGACTGAAGACGTACACAGTCGAGTCACATTATTATGACCACCAGCTAATATCCAGAGTACCCGCCGTGTGCAGCACAGACAGCAGCTGGACGGGCTGGGAGTGACTCAGTAAGCTCCTGTTAGGTTGTCACAGGTATCTGGAGCCATGCTGACTGCAGTGCATCCCACAGTTGCTGGAGGGGGCATGGGAGAGGTGGTCCCACGGATGCTCAAATAGGTTCAAGTCTAGGGAATTAGTGGGGAAGTCTTGGTCATGCTCTTCCAACCAGTGCCGGGCATTTCTAGCTGTGTGACACATGCCATTGTCTTGCTGGAAGATCCCATCTGCCCCAGGGAAGACAATCAGCGTGTGTGGGTGTACAGGATTTGTAAGGATGGATTCAAACCCAGATCAGTTGAGGGTGCCTTCCACATGGATTAAGGAGTAGGCCCACAAAAAACATGACTTCCCACCACCAAAAGTAGGAAATGGTCATAATAACGTGACTCGGTTGTGTGGTTACAGGGGAAGTCAATGGGCAGCTGCGGTATTAGCTTCAGTTATGTCCGTTTGCAGTGAACTGATACAGAGATACGGCAAATAAAGATCCGGCCCAGTGTTCCTTTAAGTCCGGAGCCATTTAGAAAATGATGCTAATTGTTGCATTGAAACGGCACATTATTACTAATGAGTCTACTCCATATTTATAAACATGCGTCCCAGATGGTTGTCATGGCTGCAAGGTTAAATTTATCCACTCTTTCTCACGTTGAGTTTCATATCACTTCATTCTTGGTCGGGGGTGGGAGCTTGATAGAACTGTTCACTGAGCAAGAGGAAGACGGAGAGAGCGAGATGGTATGTATGTGTACATACATATACATATATACAGTGTGTATATATATATATATATATATTTTTGGTGTGAGGTGTCCGTATGCAATATATGTACACATTTTATTTTTCTTACACAAGTAAAAGAAACCCTGTGATAAATGTCTATACTTCTATATATTGTAAATAAGAAGTTGGGTGGGCTGATCATGCCCGCTAATACGTCCCACAAAAGAAGAGAGCTGGTTTCGAATACATGAATGGCATGGACTTCAAATCCCACAATCCATTGCACAAGTTGGACTAACAACACTGTAGTTTTTTTAAGGGGGCGCTTCCACACAATGCACAGACTGGGATGTAAGTCATTCGGAGCGGATACTTCCAGGCTCAGATTTCCTTGCAGTGGTGGTGTATGGATTCGGGGTGGGGTGGTGTGGGGTTGCCATGTCTTTGAGATTTGTGCATGTAGTGTTGATGATGGCCAATTGTGGTGGTAAACATGAAGTGTTATGACATCTTCCTTGGGGCTAATTTGCCTAAAACTATAGGTGGTTCTTTTGGAGCAGTTAGTAGAACCGCCAATGGTTTTGTTTAGAACCAGTCTAGTAAAGGAGATGTTTGATGGTGAAAGAGCCCTATTTGAAGGTTTAAAGACCTTTTGCATAGTGTTAAGGTTCTTTACTGCTCTAAGGGTTCTTCCTAGAACCTTTCCATAAATCATGTTCACAGGAATGGGTTCTATGGGGACCCAAACGTGGTTCTTCTGTAGCATTGCTCAAAGAACCATGTTTGGTCATTTCTTCACCAATTGAAGAAGACAAGAACGCTCTAGAAGGGTTCTTCACACTCACTCTCATTTCCTAACATGTTGGAATCAAGATGCTTTACGTTCACCAAAAGGTTCTAGGACCCAAAAGTGGTTCTTCTTTGGGGTCATCAGAACACTATATGCCACCCTCGTTTGTAGGAGTGCATGACGCCCTGCCTTCATAAACATGTCATGTATTAACTTTCCGTGAAGGAGCTTTTGGAGGTGGACGTCTGGTTCCCCTCATCACCACCACCACCGCTGTGAGCGGTTCTCTAGAACTGACCACTACACACCAAACCGCTTCGAAGAACCTGGTTTACATGGTAACCAATTAATTATGCAGATATGTTGTTAAGCGGGTGGAGTTTCGCCTTTAAGCCCAAGTAGGCCTACATAGAGTCACAGATAGGGCCGCATCCACCTTGCCTGCGTGCATGAGTCAGCGTGTTAAATGGTGTCTGGCTCAAGGGCGGTGAGTTATTCCTCCATCCTTCTATACACACACACACACAGAGAGAGTGTCTCCGACACACAGATTTAAGCTGGCCCACACACACACACACAAAAATGCTCCAGTAAATCATCGTTTGTCACACTGGCTGTCCTTGAATTCAGAAGAACATCCTTCTCTAATGTCTTGAGCCTTAGCAAGGCATGCTGGGTAATGTAGTCTTTCAGGTTGCACCTACAACAACATTTTCTACTGGCCTGTCACCATGTAGCACAATCAGTTCCTGGTACAGCCTCCGTTTCCACCTCAGCTGTGAAACTGCTATAGGAGTATAAATGTAGAGACACAATTCAGACTCGCTAGTACTGGCGTGCGGTGTTTGCACAGTGCTAACAAGTGGCTATGAGCTACTTATCAAGCTATTTAGCCTCGTAGCTCCAGAACAAAACTAGCCTACTGCAGCAGGCCTCAGACACCGAGCATGCCTGATTAGCTGCATTCCGAGTGAGGGAGGTGGAAAACCGTACATTTATATTTCTGGTTGAACCATCGCTTTCAGCATAACCCAGTTTGATTCCTGGCTGGAAGCTCGGCCAGACGGGAATTAGCGCTCTGGGGCTAAAGCAGTCCTTCTACCGCTCATTAGCCAGAACACACTGACCTTGCAGTGAAGGACACGACACTCTGAGAATATTAAGGAAGTGCTGCAATCTCCGCGTTTGGGTTTTCTCCGCGGTCGCTCTCTGAGCCTTCTTCGGATTCACAAAGCAGCTGGATGAATCGAGAAATAAGGAGCAGTTCAGCCAAAAAGGAAAACGAGAAATGAAAGCAAGCGGCCAAAACTTAGCATTATGCAAGTCACATGATGTTAATTCAGTAAGGGATAGCAGGCTAATGTTGTTAACAATAAAGTAAAATGAATATCCAATTCTTAGCATTACATAATGTAAATAGGGTATCATGCTGATTTCTGGAAGGATGCTATCAAAGGAAGAGTTTGGTCAAAAAGGCTAATGTTCCTAATGCATGAAAAACAAACCGCCACCAACTAGCATAATGCAAATATCATCATACTAACTCCTGGCTACTAGGCTACTACTAAAGGAAGACTTCAGTCAAAACAGCTAATGTTACTTGCAGCTAAATCATGCTAACTCCTGGCCACTAAAGAGGAAGAGTTCAGTCAAAATGGCTGAGGTTACTAACAGCTAATGAACACGAGCAGACAAAATTAATTAGCATTGCACAAATCACATCATGCTAATTGCTGGTAGCATACTTTTAAAGGGATTTATTTATAGGCTAATGTTGCTAACAGTCAATGAAAACAAACTACCAACACTTAGCATTGTGTGAAAGACCGCTAGGCTACTTTTAAGGAAGAGTTCAGTCAATGTTGCCAACAATAAATGGAAACACAGAGCCACCACTAAGCATCATCATGCTAACTGCTGACTACTAGGCTACCATTAAAGTAGTCTAGTCATACAGGCTAATGTTAACAGTCACCATGTAGCATTGTTCGAATGAAATCATGCTAACTCCTGGCTACTAAGGAAGAGTTCAGTAAGGCTAATATTGCTAACTTGGCTAACATTATGCTTTGCTAGCTTCCATTCACTGTTAGCATGGGGACGTCCAGGGGGACGTTGCTAATGGACGGTCCTGCCTTTGGGCATGTGCTATTGGGCTTTCACCAAGGGATCCTGCTTTTCCGAAATGGCTGCGGATCAAGTTGTCCATCACTTCTGTAATTTGAATCGAAGCCTTAAATGTCACTTGACCAGACCAGTCTCTGTGTACATAGTATAAATATAGATATATAAGTAGCCTATGTGATTAAGAATAAAAAAGGCTGAGCAATTGATGTCACATTTTTATGTGTGTATATGTGTATATGCACACACACACACACACACACACACACATTTTGTATGTATCTCACAAACACGGAAAGCATGAAGGATTTTTCTTCCCTCCTGTTCTTTGAATTGACCTTGCTTTAATTTTTTTTTTATTATTAATATTATTATTATTATTTTTAATCACTATGTCAGAAGTGCTTTTCGCTTTCCAGGAATTTTGAGTGCTTTACTGTCGCCTGTATTATGTGTTGCTGCTGTGAACTCCTGACACCAACCTCCTTACCACCACTGTTGCATTTAGGGTTCATTTTGGTGTCTCTGTAATTATTGTTTTCATTCATTATTATTATCGTTGTTGTTATTATTATTATTATTTGGTTTGTAATTAAAGTCTTTCAGAATTTGCCAAATGACCTCGACATGTAGCCTCATTGCTCCGGAGCACGTTTCCTCCTCTCAGCGGCTTTTTGAATTCTCCAGCCGTGTGGTTTTGATAGGAAGCCTGTTATCACCTGTCACGGATAACCCAGATACAGCTGTCTGGGAATGCTAATGCTCCTAAATGGGCCATTTGAGACAGAACCTTCCAAACAGAGACACATATATATAAACAGTTTGCTTTGTTCCTTCAGATTGGAGCCTTGTCATGATCAGTTAGCGACATGCAAGTAGTCCGGCAGGTCTTTGAGGTCACGCAGCTGTACGAGCATGACGGATTGCTTGCACTCGCGCCTAAAAATACGTTCAGTTTCGAAGATAAATATTAATGCACTCGCGCGTATGCAGGTCTTGCCTATATAACTGGCGAAGCTATTTCTAAATGGGGAAACCGTTTGTCAGCATTAGCCTGTCAAAAAGGCACTGCAACCTGAAAGCCTGCTCGTGAAGCCTGGGGTTGGAAATCCAACTGTTAAATCCATATTATGGATACGATCAGCACTTCTGGAACTCGGTATCAACGAGCAAAGACAGATTTAGTCCCTTTATAAAGCATGTAAACAACAACAGCTGTGCCTGAAACCGAAGGCCTCCTGTGTCTTTAAGCTCCGCCCCCTCCTGATGAGGCCAGTGTGCTCTGATTGGTCGGCTCGCCCGCTCCATTCTGATTGGTCAACCCTCAGAGCAGCATCCTGCTCCCCCAAATCGTTATGGCTGTTCTTATAGTGGTGTCGGTTCTGGCGTAGATCCATCTTGGCAAGCTGGACCGGAGCAGGATGTTTCAGAGTGGTCAGTTTGTACTGGTTTGGCTTGCTGTTCGTTGTGAGAGGGCGCACTGAGTTGGCTGGTAGGTGGGTGTTACAAGATGATGTCAACAGAGGAAAGGGCTGGAACTCCAATGAGCTGTTTCAGGCAGCTAAGAAAAGTGGTTTCTGTGAGAGAGGGTTCTCCATCTGGCATGAACGTCGGGGTTTAGAACGTTTACATGCACAAAAGCTCCGTGTCACACGAAACGAAAGCAGCTGAGCCTTTCGTGGACGCTCCTTTTGTACCCAACCATGACAGCCATCGCCTTTACATGCATGCTTCTGCTTAAGGTGAGTGCAGCTCCGAGTGCAGCTGCAGCTTCACCTTGAACGCCCATAGGTACTGCCTGCCGAGAGGAATGTGGATCTGCTGTTTGGTTTGCGTCGTGAGTGTGGTCGGGAGTGACGTCCTTATCAGTCAACCCAAACACACACTGACTGGCTCCATCGGTTAAGAATGCTGCTTTGTTTGAACTACAGATGCAGTCTGGTCAGCGCGGAGCTCTCGCAGGAGACGGGCTGGTTGGACTGACTGTGTGGGCCCTTTGAAAGAAGCCTGCTGAGGTGTCGGGGGGCCGTTTGAATGGAGACTAGATTAATGAACTGTATATTATTAAGCTGTATTTTCACGCGCATGAGACGTATGTGCGACCTCATGTCCGGACACGCTGTGAAAACAGTCCTGTGTGTGTTTTGGTGGTCTGTGTGGGGGCCTTCGGGGGGCGTTCAGCTCATTGCGTTTTGCTCAGCCGTGTGAGTGCGCGAGCAGGTGACCCTGTTAGAGTGGTGACGGTTAGGCTAATATAACAACAGACTTTCCTTCCAGAAGTAGCTCCGTGCCCTACATTCTGTCCTTTTTCCCCCTTCTCCCGCTCTCTTTTCCGAGTTGATGGGGTCGGGATCTGGGCGCTTTTGGCACACTCCTGCTTGTCACTGTCGACTGGAGTCGCTGGGTTATTTATTTCTTTCTTTCTTTTTTTTTTCTCTGGTCATTTAGCCATCTGCCCGCTCTAATTGCTTTGGATTGCAACCTGGCGTGAGGACCAGATGCCTTCTCTCTCTCTCTCTCTCTCTCTCTCTCTCTCTCTCTCTCTCTCTCTCTGTCTGTCTCTCTCTCTCTCTCTCCCCCTCATTTCCATTTCTTTATTACTTTTCTTTCTGTCTTGCTCTCTTTCATTATTTTTAATTTATATTGTGTTCTCTCTCTTCTTTCTCGTCCAGGTGGTTGTTAAGATGATGTTAGACTGTTGCTATTGTATCCCAGGTGGTTGCTAAGGTGTTACTACACCGTTGCTATGGTATCCCAAGTGGTTGCTATGCTACCCCAGGTGACTTTTAAGCTATTAGGCTGTTGGTTTGGTATCCAAGGTGGTTGTTAAGATGTTAGACTGTCGCTATGGTATCCCAGATGGTTGTTAAGTTGTTAGACTGTTGCTATGGTATCCCAGGCGGCTGTTAAACTGTTAGGTTGTTGCTATGGTATCTCAGGTAGTTGTTAAACTGTTAGACTGTCGCTGTGATATCCTAGGTGGTTGCTGTGGTATCCCAGATAGCTGTTAAGCTGTTAGGCTGTTGATATGGTATCCCAGGTAGTTGTTAAGGTGTTGTTGGACTGTTGCTGTGGTATCCCAGGTAGTTCTCGATGTGTTGTTAAGACTGTTGCTGTGGTATCCCAGATAGTTGTTAAGATGTTTTTTAGACTGTTGCTGTGATATACCAGCTATACCACTGGCATTGCACCATGAAGGTCACTTGGTATCGTCTTTATGATACCATATTCTGCCCCTCATTTGTGAAAACATGTCACAGTAAAAGTCCTTGTATTTGGTTGTGTTGCCTGACATTTGAGGAAGTAAGAACTTCCAGATAAGCCCTATTAAACATACATATGGTTGGATGGTTGCATCACCTGACATTTTTTTGGAGGCACAAAGAAACGAAAATTATTTTTTACGTGTTTGCACTTAGAGTAATTTCATGTGTTGTGTATTTATTAATTATTTTTTTTACACAAAAACATGTACGTCAAGTCAATGACCCTTATGTGTTAGCTGGTATGTATTTAAGTCTGTATGTTATGTCTACGAGGGTCATTGTTAGTGATGTCTTTTGTGATGTCATTTGTGGCAGTTAGATATTAATTTCTCAATATTATGACTTTTATTCCGATGGGAATGAAACTGTACAAACACTATATGTGTAATTGGTCCCACAAGCATAAGCCCACTATTCCCGTACAGACTGGACGACCATATGAAGTTTGATTGTTTTTAGCTCCAAAGCAGCAGTGCTAAAAACTGCAGTACTTAAAGAGCGGAGGATAATAAATAATATAATAGTAATATTACTAATACAGTAGTGAAACACAGTGTGTTGTCTTTGTGAAGCCAGCTTAATTAACAAACAGTATATGTGTGCGGCTTTAACTTGCCGTGTTCCCACAGGCCCTGTAGTTTTGTATTCTTTCCCCTCACATGAAGCTGAACTGATGCGATTTGGCCCTGCAGTCATGACACTCCTGTCATCCGCAGTGCTAACAGTGGGGCTTACACACACACACACACACACAAACACGGCAGGAGCTCGGCTAAACTCGGCTCGTCTGGTCTTTCCCGGCTCCTGCCGTGACCCCGGGGCCAAGACATTATCTATGGATAACAGATAAAGAGCAGATTTGGCCCCGTGGGGGGCTTTAAACTGACGGATGGGTCAGGGGTGATGATGAATAGGCCGGTGCCGGGGTTGTTGCCATGACGACCAGACTCCCGTGACCTTTTATTGGAAATGACATTTAAGGTGATGATTGGTTGATCAAGCCACATGTTGGGTGGTGGGGCGGGGGGCGCAATCAGTGATGACGATAGGGGGGAGGTAACCATATCAGTGCTGATATGCAGTGTAGGAGTGGCGTAAGCAGGCCGGTGAGCAGCAGTGCATAGCCAAGGAGCTAAACTAGCAGCAAGCTAGCTAACTAACCAGTTAAACCGTCTGTTGCAGCATCCTGATTGGATATCATGCTCTTTTGTGTACTGATTTGTAGTGAGTGCTGGTGAAATGTTTAATGACGTATGCAATTATGATGCACACATTTCCTGATTTAATAGATGTACCTGGCTTGTAGTTCACTCACTCACTCACTCATTCATAATTCTCCCCCCACTTATGATTGTAGCTTATGGCATGTGTACAACCCCGTTACCGAAATCGAAAGCAGTACAAAGACAACATCAAATGCTGAAACTGAGTAATTTGAATTTGGTGTGAGCAACAGAGTTGGGGAAAATGCTTATTTTAATATGCATGGTTATTCGTGAAAGTTAGAAGTAAATAATGTATAGCACATACACACATGTTCATGTACCCTTTATACACTCTTTGTCAAAATAATAGCTGCACGCAGAAGGAATCAGCCAACAGGAATGGAACTTGGTGGGTAGGTTTGACATCATGACACATGTAGATGATTCAAGTTTCATGCTCGGCCGTGCATGTGATGTAAGCGAGGACGGGCCTTATCGCTGTACCTGACTGACCCAACAGCCACGATTGTGGACATTCAGTGAGTAGTGATGCCTCCATGAGTCATCCTGTTAGTGCAGCACCGTTGGCAGACGGCTGCACCACGCTGGACTACATGCACACAGACCGTTATGACGACTGTCCTTAACACCACGTCACCGTCACCAAAGACTGCAATGGTGTCGTGCCAGACTGTCATGGAGTGACTCAGAATGGCAGCGGGTCATCTTCAGTGATGAGTCCCGCTTTTGTCTTGGTGGAGACGAACAACGAATCTGTGTGTGTAGATGAACAGTTGATGAACAGTTTGTTGTCATGCGTCACATGTCCAGAAGACCTGGTGTGACTCCACCTCCATCCCTACCGCACAGTCTGCAGGAACTGTGTGAGGATATTTAAGCTGCATGGGATGGATTATCACAGGACACCATTAGGAACCTCTACAACTCCATCCCGAGACATCTGGCATGTTGGGTTAGCAAACACGGCAGCCTGACGCCATACTGAGAGACACTACTTCTGTATGTGTAGCTCAATAAATATTGATCATATCAGGCTAAATTTATTATCATTTATTGTTCCTGGTAATCTTTATTTTCCTTCCCAACAGCACCGCAATCCCACACCTCCTTCTGGGTGCAGCTATTTTTCTAACGATGAGTGTGTATTGGACTGCTGCGCTGAGCCTTAAGGTCAATGAGGCCTTTAAGGTCACTTTATCATGATCTGTCAGGTTATAGACGCAAGCATGGAGCAAAAAAACACTCCCCCTCTCTCTCCCTCTGCGTCCGTCATGCAGGACGGGCAGCCAGGATGACTGATGCATTGTGGGAGATCACCCAGCGGTGATGCATGATTGGCCTACTGCCACACCAACATGTGAGAGAGAGAGAGAGAGAGATGGAGAGAGAGAGAGCATGTTCTCTCTCTCCCGCAGCTGTCTTCTGTAGAACTGGCACAGCTCAGCCCACCTGCAAAAACAGAGCAGCAGATGAAAGGGAGGAGATGACTGCGTCCACTCAGAGAAATAAACACACACACACACACACACACACACACACACACACCTGGCCCTTTCACCCGCTCCCACGCATGCGCACACACACACACTCACATAACCAGTTCAACAATGGGTGAAATACTATATGAGTACCATCATATAGAATTACTCATGTTGCTGAGCACATTATATAATACTGGCACTAAGGACTGTAAAGTGCAGCTACCCTCTTCAGTACCCCAGTGGTTCTACACTATATTGCCAAAAGTATTTGCTCGTCTGCCTTCACACATATGAACTTGAGTGACATCCCATTCTTAATCCATAGGATTTAGTATGATGTCAGCCCACCCTTTGCAGCTGTCACAGCTTCAGCTCTTCTGGGAAGGGTTTCCACAAGGATTAGGAATGTGTTTATGGGAATTTCTGACCATTCTTCCAGAAGCGCATTTGTGAGGTCAGACACTGATGTTGGACGAGAAGACCTGGCTCGCAGTCTCCACTCTAATTCAACCCAAAGGTGTTCTATCGGGTTGAGGTCAGGACTCTGTGCAGGCCAGTCCAGTTCTTCCACACCAAACTCGCTCATCCATGTCTTTATGGACCTTGCTCTGTGCACTGGTGTGCAGTCATGTTGGAACAGGAAGGGGCCGTCCCCAAACTGTTCCCACAAAGCTGGGAGCATGAAATGGTCCAGAGTCTCTTGGTCTGCTGAAACATTAAGAGTTCCTTTCACTGGAACTAAGGGTCCGAGCCCAACTCCTGGGCAACAACCCCACACCATAATCCCCCCTCCACCA
>CM067479.1:10458472-10506740 GCA_034552555.1 Semaprochilodus insignis | reverse complement strand
TAGACCTATTAGTGCCATAGCCCTGTCAGTGCAATAGACCTATTAGTGCCATAACCCTGTCAGTGCAATAGACCTATTAGTGCCATAACCCTGTCAGTGCAATAGACCTATTAGTGCCATAGCCCTGTTAGTGCAATAGACCTATTAGTGCCATAGCCCTGTTAGTGCAATAGACCTATTAGTGCCATAGCCCTGTTAGTGCAATAAACCTATTAGTGCCATAGCCCTGTTAGCACTATAGCCCTGTTAGTTCATTAGACCTGTTAGTGCCATAGACCTGTTAGTGCCATAGACCTGTTAATGCAATAGTTGGGTTCCTTGGGAAGGGAACGGAAAGTGCCGACACAGTTCCGTCACAGCCTGGAACGCTGGATTTCTCCACATAGTCCTCCATGTTGGTTGTTGTTGCTCCGTTGTTGTGTTTATATGTAAATGTTGGGGGTGTAAATATTAATGAGTCTGTTGTGTAACAATTTTGGATTTTGGAATCGGTCTGTTTTACCATATCTCTATTGAAAATGCAGGATTTGTATATGAAGGAGGAAGAACAGTGTTTGAGGTTCACTGTATGTCAGTTCTACTACTTACTTACTCAACTGTGACAATGTAAATGCAGTTTTCCATTCATTCATCTAATAAACAGCTTATCCTTCTGGGTCGTGGAGGGGTGCTGGAGCCTATCCTGGCGCTCATTGGGTGGAAGGCAGAAAACACCCCTGACAGGCCACCATCGCATAGAGCGTAGCTTCCTGAAAGTAACCCTGTGATGGCTAGCTGGAACCATTTCTCAAAATCTGGTATGGGCTAAATTTACTCCACTGTGACATTAGTAGTATTCTGCATCTCTTTTGGCAGCAGTTTTTGGTGTTGTTTTGTTTGTTGTTCACTAGATTATATATGTAGTATACAGCGTTTGATGGTATCTCCTTGGTTGAAGTCAGTTTCTGTGAAACTATGACAGCCTCCTGTAACGCTAACCTTAAATGACATCATCAAGGCGAGTGGGAGCTGAGATCAGGAGTGGTAGAATGGCAGCCGTATCTTGCTTTGCAATATTAAGTGAAGGTATATTAGTAGACTTTGATCTGCGCTGTGAAATCTTCCTTACGCCATGGTTAATTCATTGCCAGGGGGGCCTTCTGCATTAAAGGGTCTGGGGAACCCACTTCTACACGCACAGTTAGCAAAGGAAACGCCATCCTGTCTCCAGTTGCACCATTTTGGCCTACTTTAGTACCCCAGTTCCAAAGTCTTGCAACAGATGTACTTGTTAGTGCCATAGACCTCTTAATGCTGTAGACCTGTTAGCACTATACACCTGCTAGTCCATTACCACTATAGTCCATTTTCCACTATAGACCTGTTAGTGCCACAGACTTGATATCACTATAGATCTATTAGCTGATAGACCAACTAGCACTGTAAACCTGTTGGCACCACACCATGGACTAGTTATTGCCATAGGCTTATTGGCACCATAGACCTGTTAACACCACAGAGCTGTTATCACCACATTAACATAGACCCTTTAATAGCATTGTCTTGTGGGCTTGTTAGCACCATAGACCAGTTAGTGCCATAGACCTGACCTGTTAGAGCAATAGACCTGTTAGCACTATAGACCTGTTTGTTGCATAGACCTGTTAGTGCCATAGACCTGTTAGCACTATAGACCTGTTAGTGCCATAGACCTATTACTGTCATAGACCTGTTAGTGTCTTAGACCTGTTTGCACTATAGGCCTATTAGTGCCATAGACCTGTTAGTACCTTAGACCTGTTTGCACTATAGACCTGTTAGTGCCATAGATTTGTTAGCACTATAGACCTGTTAATGCCATAGACCTGTTAGTGCCTTAGGCCTGTTTGCACTATAGGCCTGTTAGTGCCATAGCCTTGTTAGAATTATAGATCTGTTAGTGCCATAGATCAGTTAGCACTATAGACCTGTTAGTACCATAGATCAGTTAGCACTATAGACCTGTTAGTGCCATAGCCTTGTTAGCATTATAGATCAGTTAGCACTATAGACCTGTTAGTACCATAGATCAGTTAGCACTATAGACCTGTTAGTGCCATAGACCAGTTAGTGCAATAGTCCAGTTAGTGCCATAGCCCTGTTAGCACTATAGACCTGTTAACACTATAGACCTGTTTGCACTATAGACTTATTAGCGTCATAGCCCTGTTAGCACTATAGACCTGTTAGCACTATAGACCTGTTAGTGCCATAGACCAGTTAGTGCAATAGTCCAGTTAGTGCCATAGCCCTGTTAGCACTATATACCTGTTAGCGCTATAGACCTGTTAGCACTATAGACCTGTTAGCACTATAGACCTGTTTGCACTATAGACTTATTAGTGCCATAGACCTGTTGAACTATTGAACTTTTACTGTCATTGCCCATTTTCCACCAGACCTGTTACTGCCAGAAACTTGTTGGTAGATTTGTTAGTACTATAGATCTGTAGTGCGGATAGACCAATTAGCACTCTAGCACCATAGACTTACTAGTGCCATAGACTGGCCATTGCCATAGATTTGTTACTTGTTAGCACCAATGCCCCATGAGCCCCACAGTGCTGTTAGCATCATAGATCTTTTAGAGCCATAGACCTGTTGGTGGCGTAGACCTGTTAGCACCATATACCCATTTTATATAATTGACAATGTCCCATATTATTCCTTTTCCATACTTTGTACTCGTGAGCCGTGTGCAAGCAACAGGAGAAGCTCTGATCTATTTTAAACTCTTGCCTGCTGCTACATGTTTGTTCTCTTTCGCATCTACCAGTTATTCCTCAACCGCATGATCACTAGAAGTGGAGGTTCGGAGGCTACACATCTTTTCCTCCCCTGGGAGTTTTGCATTTGGTAGCAATAGCATTTCTTCCAGCACTGATAAGGTCTATTTGCACATCTGGAGACCCGTTAGTACCATATAGCTGTTAGCGCAATAGATACACTCATCACTGAAACAAAAAGTTGCACCCAGAAGGAAGCATCTGACAGGAATGAAACTTGGTGGGTAGGTTTGACATCATGAGACATGCACATGATTCAAGTTTCACGCTCGACCGCACATGTGACGTATATAAGGTCATCCTGTTGCGCATGCTTTCCAATCTGACTCGTGCTGTTGTGTTGGTAGCATCCTTTGCAAGTGATGTATACCTCATAGAAGAGTTCGAAACCAATCGAGCAGTTGGAAGAGTTGGAGAGGGGTCACATCGTAGGAAGCGGGATACCGGTCGTGCAGATACTACCATAGCACACCTTTGGTGGCCATGGATAGAAGAAGGCACGCCCCACCGACATGAAGGATCTGGGAGAGCTACATGAACCGACGAGAGGGTAAACCGACAAATTGTCCAACATGCGTGGAGTGACCCAACAGGCACGATTGTGGAGATTCAGCGAGCAGTGATGTCCTCCATGAGTCATCCTGTTAGCATCCTGTTGGCAGACGGCTGCACCATACAGGACTACATGCACACAGACTGTTACGACGACTGTCCTTAACACCACGTCAACATTGCCAAAGACTGCAATGGTGTCGTGCCAGACTGTCATGGAGTGACTCAGAATGGCAGCGGGTCATCTTCAGTGACGAGTCCTGCTTTTGTCTTGGTGGAGACGACCAACGAATCCATGTGTGGAGGCACCGTGGTCAGCACCAAGATGAACGGTTTGTTGTCACGGTCACATGTCCAGAAGAAGCACCGTAGATCTACTAGCGCTTTAGACTTACTAATCGTCACAGACCGGTTGGTGCCGTAGACCTGTTAGCACCATATACCCATTTTAAATGATTGATAATGTCCCATATTATTCCTTTTCTGTACTTTGTGCTAGTGAGCTGTGTACTAGCAGCGGGAAAAGCTCTGATCTATTTTAAACTCCTGCCTGCTGCTACATGTTTGTTCTGTTTCGGTCCTTATTCAGCTGAACGATCACTAGAAGTGGAGGTTTGCGAGCTACTCGTCTTGTCCTCCGCTGGGCATTTTGTATTTGGTATCAAAGTACATTACATGTTTTTGTCCAGGCCTGATAAGTCCTGTCTTGTTGCACACCTGGGGCTTCGCCTTGGCTAACGTATCTGGCACAAGTCCTGTAGGCCCTGGCCAGTGGAGCCTTCGGCTGTGTGGTTGTGTTGGTCCTGACATTTGTTAGATTCCCCCGCTCACGAGCAGCCGGTGCCAACTAATCTCAAACCTAACACGGTTTCACCTTAAATAAATGCAGAAATCTCCTCAGCACAGCCATGTCGGGTCGCGTCAGCGTTGAGAATGCCTCCAGTGGCTTTACCTAATCTGCCATGACAGTAGCCTGTTCTGACAGGAGCTGAGAGAATACGGGTCTCTGTGAACGGGCCAAAAACCCGCCTGAGCGCTCTCCTTCTCTTTTATCTCCGTCCCCCTCGCGGAAGATGAAAATCAGAGACGCCGTGGTGCGTTTTTCACAGAGCAGCTCAGATCCTTTCAGCAGGGTTGTTCGGCTGATCTCCGTCTCTAAGAATGTGTGAGTAAGTGCGTTCAGCGCAGCCTCTGGCTCACTGTAAATTGCCCGTTTTTATGGATTAAACAAGACTAATCTCTCCGGCCTCTTGCTGACCTTTTGACTTTGACTTTGTCAGCCTTCCTCTAGTCCGTGTACTTGACTTCTATAACTACAGCGCTCAGCTGATGTGTAGAAGCTTTGCTAGTGGATTCCCAGGTGGTTGCTGAGTTGTTGGCGGCTTTTGCTAAGGAATTCTATAGAGCCGCCCACTGAGATTCAACAAGTCAAATCATCTGTCCATGACCCGTCAGTCACCCGGGATCCTTAAAGTCAAAGAGGTGTTGTTTTCGGTGTTACAGTCAGTGTGCATTTTAACAGCAGTATAAAACAGAAAACGGAATGGGGGTCACATCACCATTTCTGTAGTACGCGTTTTACACAATTTATATTACACAATATTTTGTAGTGTATATAGAAACAAAGAACCTTTATATATATATATATAATTGTTATTATTATTTCTTATTTTATTTCTTATTGCCATAGACCCAGTGAGTCATATAGCCCTGTTAGCATCATATAAATGTATAATATATATAATATAGATATATATATATATATACCATCTGTGTATATGTATATAATATATATTTACTGTGGTGTACTGCGTGTATATATATATATATATATATACACCACAGTAAATAGATATGTATATACAAATATAAAGTAGATTTACTTTAGTATCTATGTACATATAAAGTAGATATACAGTAGGTATTAAGTCTATTTACTGGGCAGGAGTGACCTCATATTGAGCTTGATCCCGTCCACTAGCTGTTGGGAGAGCTTCGATCGGTGCTTTGAGAACAGCGAACCCCGTCTCGACTCAACCTGAAGCACACAACCTGATCCATTCAAATCTTAAATCACAAGTATTTAATTTATGTATTAGGTTTATTTATTTATTAGGCTTAAAGAGAAATACACTACTTGGTTTGTTTATTCATTTGCATGTCATTTTAATGTGTAATAAAGTGGAATAAAAATTAAATAGCCTAAATAAGATGAAATATCATTAGCCTATAAGAGCTTGATTCACACAGAAATAAAAGTGCACTGACTGTTTCATTGCTCCAGAAACCCATACGGTAGCCTGGCATTATAAGCTGATCATTTAAATTGGCCTTAATTTAAATCCTCCGTCATGCGCAGCGTCTCTTTTGTTGAGTTGTAGATGCTCAGAATGTTCCCATGAGTCATTTGACTCTGATAATGTGGTCGAGTCGGGTGCAGACCTAGAATCCCAGGTGGTTGCAAAGGTGTTGCTGGACCATTGTTATAGTATCCCGGATGGTTGTTAAGGTCTTGCTAGGCTACTGCTGTGATTTTCCTGTGGCTGTAGAGGTGTTGGTAGGCCATTCCGATGGTATCCCAGCTGGTTGCTGATAGAGGAACTCGATTACAGGATCCACTGCATGCCTGTCGTTCTTGCTCGTGTCCTGACTCGCATTCTACAGGGTCTTTCTGTGACACTATGACAGTGTCCTGGGACACTATCTTCAGATGTTATCATCAAGGCAAGTGGGAGCAGTTACAAGAAGTGGTTGTTCACCAGGCTTTGTACAGTCCATGTACTTGACCTCAGACCATCAGTGCTTAACTAATGTGTTGGACTTTCCTAGCATACTCCACATTGTCACTACCGCAAACTCATGTGCACATGGACGCCATGAACTTCTAAAGAATTTCATTACCTGTTTCACTTCAGCATTTAGACTCCTCAGTTCCCAAACACTTGCGGAGTGTTGTTCAAGGTGCCAGGAGGCAATTTTAAGTTGTCCTCTGGTGTCTACATAGAAGGCATGTGACTTCAACACCTTTGGATTAAAGTTGTCCGGGATCCTGTTAAATATGTGGGAGCTGAAGTTTCTGTTCTCCAGCATGATGTGAATTTTCCGTTCCACCTTAAATGGTGCCACAGTTGCATTCTGGGGGCTTTTCATGCTGTAGCATTTAAGGTGGAACGGACCATTGGATTAAGAAGCTGGTGAACAGGAAGCAACTTCAGCCTGGTTTAAAGATGAGCTTCAGCCATGTACCGCTGAAAGTTGGGTTCCTTGGGAAGGGAATGAAAAGTGCCGACATTCCCTACACAGCCTGGAACGCTAGATTGATGCATGTATGATCCACCATTGCTGTTGCTCCGTTGTCATTCTTTCCTGCTGGGCTGGAAAAATTTTAGGAGCGTCATTGTGGGTGGAGTCAAGACTATGATGTAACAATTCTGGATTTTGGAATCGGCCTGTTTTACCATACATCTATTGGAAATGCCAGATTTGTGTATGAAGGAGGAACAACAGCGTTTGAGGTTCACGGTATGTCAGTTCTACAGTATGTACTGAACTTTCCTTATTACACCATCACAATACAGTAAATACAGATTTACATTCTATGGCACCATTAAAAAAAGAGCTAATGTCCCGGGTTTTTTTAAACATGTTGCTGGCATCAAATTCCAAAGGGGATATGTTGTTCTAAAAGCAATAAAATTTCTCAGTTTTAATATTTGATATGTCCACTAACTAGAGTCAGCTTACGTGTTTAAGGTGGTAGTACCTTCAGGCTCCTGCAGATGGCGCTGCATGAGGATGATGAGGCTATAAATACCTGCAGGTGTGAGTGACGGGATCCATAGATGGAGAAGAGGTGCTACAGTGCAGTGAATGTCTCGTTCCATGTGTGGAAAATGGCTCCAAAGTAGATGTTAATGATTGGCTAAAAGGAGTGACTGCATTTGGGCGTGCCAAAGACCATAGTGTGAAGGAAGTAGCTGAATCTGCAGGTGTATGGAAGCGTAAGGTCATACGGGTCTACCAGCAGTGGCTAAAATCCCAGTCTACAGGGAATTCTCCTCGGAATTGTGCCAGAGAAGGCATCCACCAAATCTGGGCCAACTGACCAATTCTTTGATGTAAGAGTGTCTAAACATTGATGTGGCCTACATCCAGAAACGTGTCCAGTACATACCAAATCCAATCACAACTATCTTGTCTCTTGCTAGCTGTATTTATTTATACCATGCTATTGGCAAATTGGCTAACACCAGTTCTAGCCTAGCTAATGTTATGTATGGACAGTGTCTAATGCCACAGTGACCAGTTGCCCCTAGCCCTAAACTCTATACTGAGGTAGAAAGGCAGAGCTGTACTGAGTGCTGAAGGACATGCAGGGCTTTTCTGCAGAATGACTGCAAGTGTGCTAATCAGAATGCATCCTCTCATCTCCCTGTGGGAATTTCTCATTCACTCCCGTTCAGCCATCACCCTGGAGACTGCCATCATCGTGGCGCTTTGCTGGAAGACGTTTGTCTCTGCAGAATCTCTGATATGGGCTTTCCGTAGTAAGATGCAGTGATATTCCGATATTGGATTCCTGCTGGATGTGATAAGCCTGTATTTTGGTGTTGAATGTCAAACGTGGCCATAAAGCACACCTGCTATCGTGCTGATGTATGGGCCTTTACCTGCTGCCTATATTGCTGTTGCGTGGCTGGTGGAGTTTGCTCACAAGGTCTGTGAGAGTTTTATGAGTATGTGCGCGTGCAACACAGGAAAAACAGGAAGAGAGTGTGAAAGAGAGAAGAGGAGAGTCATTGACTCTGCATTAGAGGCCTATAGGGATCACTAAGTCACATAGAAATCCATTAACGGAGCCGCCGAGAGCATCTTTTCATGGTTGTTAGTGTCGGAAGCGCTCTCTCTCTTCGTGGGAGCTGAAGTGAATGCGTGTTTAGTTTGACTGTCTTTATCGGTTGTGGCTCCTTTGAGAGATACAACTCCGAGAGAGAGAGATAGAGAGAGAGAAAGAGACGCCAGGGCGGTCTTATGTGTGCCTGTAACAGGCTTTGCATGGTCACCTCCTCCTTGCTCAGCCCGCTGGCTGTATATGCAAATTGGCCGTGAGTGTTCTAATCCCACTCAGCTGTTTAAATAACCCCTCCAGTTACTAACACAACGCACTCACTCACAGTTACATATACACAGACATGAAGGTCCTCCCACCATTTAACCCCATCATGACCTTGCTGGGAGAGAGAACACAAGGGCTCTGCAGGTATGAATGTTCCCAGAGGTCAGACGGCGGTTGAAATGGGGTTCTTCACAACATATCTGAAGAATCCTAATTTTAATCCTGATGTTAAACCTAATTTTAAATCCTAATTTTAGGCCTTATTGCAGTCCTAATTTTAAACCTAATTTTAGTCTTTATTTTAAGTGCTAATTTTAGTCCTTATTTTAATCCTAATTTTAGACCTTATTGCAATCCTAATTTTAAACCTAATTTTAGCCCTTATTGTAATCCTAATTTTAATCCTAATTTTAAACCTAATTTTAGTCCTAATTTTAATCATATTTTTAATCTTTATTTTAGACCTAATTTTAGTCCTAATTTTAAACCTATGTTTAGACCTAATTTTAAACCTAATTTTAACCCTTATTGTAATCCTAATTTTAATCCTAATTTTAGTCTGAATTTTAGTCCTAATTTTAGTCAGAATTTTAGTCCTAATTTTAAACCTAATTTTAGTCCTAATTTTAATCCTAATTTTAATTCAAATTTTAGTCCTAATTTTAGGTTATGTTTATGTGTTATGTCTATCTACGTCTATCTATCTACAGTATCTATCTGTCTATTATTATCATCAGTTATTTTATTAGTTGTAGTCTCTCTCTCTCTCACTCTCTCTCTCTCTTTCTCTTTCTCTCTGTGCAGAGCAGTAGCGCGTGTGGTTCATGGTGTGCAGGGGTGTGTGATTCTCAGAGATGATGGGGTGTGCTGTCCCCCCCCACTGTGGCCTGTGGTGTGCGGGATGGGCAGGATGTTTGGAATATTTGGGCTAACCCAGGCATGTGCTAATGCTAGAGCTGTGTTGAAGAGGGTTTGGAAAAGCCTTTAAGGAACGGATGGAAACATCGGTCTGTAAAGTGTGTTGATTTCGCGATGTTGGGATCCATTAGAATCAATTACAACCAGGATCTCAGGATAATGTAGACCAGTCATTACCTAGAGCTGCACTAGTGGAGATGGTGAGGGGATTTGGAGATCCCTCTGGTGGAAATGTATAATAGCAGGGAACATTCTGTAGCGTGGGTTGTGCTTTGACCCCTTCCCCGAGTGGATGCATATGATGATTGAATGAGAATTCAACGAGGCGTTAACAGATAAAGGTGTATGTTGTGATGCAAAAACTCCTGTGTAATCCACCTGGAGCCTTTATAGGGTGAATTGCTGCAGTGCACGTGCGCCATGTTTTAGTGTGTCCAGAGTTCTCCTGACCCAGAAATGCAACTTCTTTCTATTTTAAGTCTCACCTAGTGTAGATTCAACTCTGTAGGGCTTTGTGATGCTCAGAAGGTTCAAGCAGCCATTCTGACCGGTTGCACTACACTACAGGAATAATAGTGGGCAATATGGCCAGCAGAGCAGCGCCACCTGCGGCAGTGGGTGAGGGTAAGTAGCTTGCCCAAGGGCACAACCAGGCACATGTAACCAGTTATGAGATTTGAACAAACAACCATCCGGTTCTGGGCTTACAGTCTACCATAAAATAATGGCTTGGTC
The DNA here is from genome assembly GCA_034552555.1 of Semaprochilodus insignis. Lineage (NCBI taxonomy): Eukaryota > Metazoa > Chordata > Actinopteri > Characiformes > Prochilodontidae > Semaprochilodus > Semaprochilodus insignis. Next base: position 10,496,615 of record CM067479.1, on the reverse strand, counting down.
TATTTTTGTTCTTGTCTACATTTGCATCTCAACCACTGGACCGTGGACCACAGGGAAGCCCCCTTTGGTGGTTCTCAGGTCTATAGCGAAGGGGACCAGTGGTCCATAGTGGGCCGGAAATTGCACCTGGTCATTACAACTGGTGACAGTATAACTAACAGGAAGCACAATTGAATTTTACTGCACATTGTGTCCTGTGTGGTAAAGATGATGATGGAGGTGGAGACGAGATGGACAGGACATCCACAGAAGGCCAGGCCTGAGATTTCATGATGATATGGTTTCCTGGAGAATCGTAATGAGGTTGTTGTGAGGTCACAGGTTTACTCCTGGAAGGAAAGCACGGCAGTCACTGGGCAGTGATGCATGAGGGTGGTCTAATGGAGCTGAAGGACTGTGGGGAAACAGGTAAACAAGCCCACGCTCACTCAGAGCTTGGTGTAATTGGGGTAATGGCTCAGTAATGGTGAGGTTGTTGGTTCAGAAGCTGTTTGGGCCATGGGCGAGAACTCTTCTGCATCTCAAACACACAGCTGCCCCAGAGCACACGCTACACACACTACACACACTAACACACCATAATCATAATGAGGCCTACCGCAGCTGTGTGTGTGTGTGTGTGTGTGTATGTATGCGTGTGTGTGTGTGGTGGGTAGAGGTTAATAGGGTTAATGTAGTGTGCCATTGGGGTCAGGCTGACATCTACACACACACACACACACACACACACACACACACATGTCAGGACATGGAGTCATATGTATGCCCTACATTCATGAATATTGTCAGTACTTAAAGAACACATGTTTGAGCATAATGTGAGCATAATTAGGATGTAGTGGACTGACATCACATTAAAATGATTGCAGTTGTGGGTTTATTGTTATGATTATGATTATGATTACATACTACATGTATGTAATTCATGGCCCAAAAGTATTATATACCATGTATGTAAGTACCGACATGCATATAACGGTATATTCCATATCATCACAGTCCAAAAAGACAAGTATTAATTATTTTTTTACATTGTATGTAAATGTCATGGTGAATGGACCAAAAATTGGCCCAAAAATCTGGTTCCATTGACATTAAAAGCAAAAAATTATGAATGATATAATATTAATGTAAGTCAGTGGAAGCAAATTTTTGGGCCATTTTTGGTCCATTTATCATGACCCCATATGTATCAGGGTTACATATGTATTGTATAGTCTATACTGTATACTATATATCACTGTTGTTGAAACAAACCATTTCATATCTCCATTGTTGTTTTGATATCATTTGAAAATGTCGTCGGCTGTCGTCGTTTACACAGTGTGTAAATTTCATGATGAATAGACCAATAGAAATGGCCCAAAATGACTTTGGGTAGTCTGGTTGCATTGACTTAGATTCAAGTTAAAGTATGTTTGCTAACCCAACGTGCCAGACACGTGACGACAAACCGTTCATCTTGGTGCTGACCACAGTGCTCCCACACACGGTGCCTCCACACATGGATTCATTCGTCGTCTCCACCAAGACAAAAGCGGGACTTGTCACTGAAGATGACCCGCTGACATTCTGAGTCACTCCATGACAGTCTGGTATGACTCCATTGAAGTCTTTGGTGACGTTCACGTGGTGTTAAGGACAGTCACCGTAACGGTCTGCAGGTATGCAGTCCTGGATCATGCAGCCGTCTGCCAATGGTGCTGCACTCACAGGATGACTCATGGACGGCATCACTGCTCACTGAACGTCTGCAGTCGTGGCTGTTGGGTCAGTCAGGTACAGCGATAAGGCCCATCCTTGCTTATGTCACATGCACGGCCGCACGTGAAACTTGAATCATTTGCATGTCTCATGATGTCAAACCTACCCACCAAGTTTCATTCCTGTCAGTTGATTCCTGCTGGGTGCAGCTATTTGTGCAGCTGTTCAATTGATGATGAGAGTATATACAGTATATAGTATACAGGCCTTACACTAATCTGAACCTCAGTAACCAAAACATGGAGCTTTAGTAAAACACCTTTTGCAAGGTCAGGAGCCGTTAGTTTGGTCTCTTCCTATAGTATTAGTACATAATCAGGTCCTGATAATACCTGAAAACAAACAAACACACACACACCCTCACTCCTCCTAATGAAGCTTTAATGAAGTCAGCTCTCCCGGAGCTCGTAATGAGCGTTGATTAAAGTTTGGGAGCTATTAAACGTCCTACGTTGGGTGTGTGCGCATGCTTGAAGGCGTCCTGAGGTGAAATGTGATCTGAGTGAGTGAGCGGATGGAGGAGGAAGCGTAGCGGTTTCACTGTAAAGCTGAATTAGCAGCTCTGTGTTTGTGACCTTGTAGAGGATGGAGTTTGGCCTCCTCCTGTGGCGACTGTCTGCTGCTTTTAATGTGCACTGGCAGAAACCTCACTGCTCTCCCCGGAGACACAACACACACATACGCACACGCATGCATACGCCCCGGCCATGTCGCTGACACCAGTTTAATCCGCAGACGCCTGAAACACACGGCCTGCGTTTAGGCCTCAGCTCAGATTAGCGCTGTGTGAATGCAGATGCCAGTGCCTTTTCTGTTTGCTGCCTGTTGCTGTGTCCACATGTCTCTCGTGAGGTCAGTCGGCTGAAAGTGAACGAGAGGGCTACAGCAACATAAAGCACACTGCAGCTGGACTTCAGCCTGCACTACTACGGATGGATAGGTGGAAGGTAGTTGTGGGCGGTATGGCCAAAAAATGAATTCTAAAGCTTTTTTTAGTGTTCAAAATAAACAATTTTAGATGCCAAATGTATTTTTGAGGGCGGCATGGTGGCACAGTGGGTGGCCTGGGTCTGATTCTCGGCTGGGTCTGGAGTCCTTTCTGTGTGGAGTTTGGATGTTCACCCTCTGTCCACGTGTTGTTTCCTCCTGGTGGTCCGGTTTCCTCCCACAGTCCAAAGCGATGCGGTCAGGTGAACTGGAGATACTAAATTGCCCCCCTAGGTGTGAGTGAATGTGTATGTCTGCCCTGTGATGGACTGGCGGCCTGTCCAGGGTGTATCTACCGTGATGTCTTTGTACTTCGCCTCAGTTTCAGTGCAGTGTAATAAAGTTAGTGAAGCTGTTGTAGCACCCTTTGCAGGTTCTGGCTTCTACACCAGTCCAGTATGGAATTGTGTACACATGGCTGAATCCCAAATGGCTATGTATTAGACATATGATGTACTGCTGGTTGCAGGAGCCTCTTATCCTACATGGTCATTTGAGATACAGCCAGTGTTATTGCTCAGTACTCGGACGTGCAGTGTGTTGTTTTGAATTAAACAACTTTATTGGAAACTGTCTGTAGACAAGAGCTGAGCTGAGCTGTCTATATGGGCTTTGTTTCACATGCAGTGTGAGCACACATCTTGTGTCATGTCACTCGGACGAAGCGTGTTTGTACAGTGTGAGTATATTAACCGCAGGCTTTCTCCATACACGGTGGGCGAATCAGACGTGCAGCTCTAACATAATTAAGCACTGTTGTGTTTGGATTTACAAAGGGTGGAAGCAGTTTTATGAGGACAAGTATGACTCTAGCTCTTCTGGAAGTTCTAGATGTGGCACTGACTGTGAATATGATCCGTAGTTTAGCCAGGTTAGTTGTTAGGAATGGCGGCTGCGACTCTATGTTAGGACTTGTTAATGTCAAACTTGAACCAGAACATATGCTTAAGTCAACCTACTTTATAAGGTTCATAGTGGCCTGGGATGTCTCCACCAACCAAAGTAAATCTCAAATGTATTTGTTGGGTACGGTCGCTAAAACAATGCTGGACAATAAATAGATAACTCAGTATTAATGTTTTATTTTCCAAGACTAGCCCTGCAGGCCTGGCAAAAAAGGTACTAAATGTTTTCTCTTATTTGACAGCTTTTTGTTTGATTTTTTCCATTCCACCTTAAATGCTGCAGGAATTAGGTGCCTGAATGGGATTTTGGAATAAGACACGGTTACTCATACCAGGTTGTCCGTACGTTTATCTTAATGCTTTACTGTAGAATAAAAGTGAAGACACCAAACTATAAAATAGCACTCATGGAATTATACAGTCCACCTTAAAAACCTCCAAAATGACTGGAACTGTATCAGATGCTGCTGGAATTTGCAGAATATTACAGCCGTTCACGCTTCACTACCAGCTGCTCCACGGCTTGTTGCGCACAGTTGACTGAGTCAGCTGGTCTTAGGCTAACCCCAAAAGACCGGCAATTTCTTTATGTTCACTGCCTCGAAAACGAAGCAGGCTGCTTCAGTTGCAGCGGACCAGGCAGCGGGGGGTGAACACAGGCCTGCTTTCACTTGAAACATGGCTTATACCTTCCTTAGTCATTCAGCTAAACAGGACTGAAGGTTGTCTCAGCTCTTGTTTAGCAGCTTTTGGTTCCACCATTCCACCTTAAAAAGTGAAGCAATTAGGTGCTTGATTATAACTTCTACACTATTTAAGGTGGACCTGGAATTTTGAATAAGAAGATATTTATTTTTGGTCAAATTTCCATCATGTGCATCCCAGACTCTTGTGCCTTTGGTCTTAGGCGGTATGTAAGGAAAGGGGGGCTATCGCTCTGGTGTCCATGTTAGGCTAAGGCTAACCCTAAAAGACTAGACATACTGCCTCAAAACTAAGCAGACTACGTCAGATGCACATTATACACTCATCGCCAAAGAACAGTTGCACCCAGAAGGAGTCAACCCACAGGAATGAAACTTGGTGGGTAGTCTCATGTGAGACATGAGAATGATAAGTTTCGTGCTTGGCCACACATGTGACATAAGCAAGCCTTAGCACCCTACATGACTGACCCAACAGCCCTCCATGAGTCATCCTGTTAGTGCAGCACCATTGGCAGATGGCTGCACGATGCAGAACTACATGCACACAGACCCTTATGACGACTGCCCTTAACACCACATCAACATTGACAAAGACTGCAATGGTGTCGTGCCAGACTGTCATGGAGTGACTCAGAATGGCAGCAGGTCATCTTCAGTGACGAGTCCCTCTTTTGTCTTGGTGGAGAAGACCAACGAATCCGTGTGTGGAGGCACCGTGGTCAGCACCAAGATGAACGGTTTGTTGTCACATGTCACACGTCCAGAAGGCCTGGTGTCACTCCACCTCCACCCCTACTGCACCATCTGCAGGAACTGTGTGAGGATATTCAAGCTGCATGGGATGGATTATCACAGGACACCTTTAGGAACCTCTACAACTCCATGCTGAGACGTCTGGCATGTTGAGTTAGCAAACGCGGCGGCCCGACGCCATACTGAGAGACACTACTTCTGTATGTGTAGCTCAATAAATATTGATCATATCAGTCTAAATCTATCATCATTTATTGTTCCTGGTAACCTTTATCTTCCTTCCCAACAGCACTGCAATCCCACACCTCCTTCTGGGTGCAGCTGTTCTTTTGAAGATGAGTGTAGGTGTTCTGATGAGACCTATACCGTTGTCAAGAGTGTTGACACACTAGTGTCTAAACATCAATAGTGTTAATAATTTAATGTGTTAACTTTGACAGCACTGTTATTTTGCCTGCAGTGTTAGTGCTGTTTTTCAGACCTTGGCTGGTGAACGGTACACAGAGTGGGAGATGAGGTTTGTGCTTGTGTGTGCGGTGCTGATTATTGGGTATAGTGTGGGTTGGTGTTGTAGTGGTGTTGTATGGCGTCCCTGTATGAATTAGGTTTGGTCTGAAATTGAATGAACAGTGTGTTTCATTGCTTTGTCAGCTGCGACATGACTGAGTTCATACATGATTATCATTCACCTGCGCACACAAAAGGAGCTGCACTCTAGTCCTTATAAAGACGTCGGTGATGTGTGGATGATGGAGGGCTTTTTTTACTGCATGGTCTAGCTTTGTGCAGCCACACGTACACATACGACCTGCACCACATTGACCACTTACATCTTTGTCTGTTTTGACCTTCACTTCCTGTAAATACCTTTCCCACGTCTCAGGTCGTCTCCACTTATCTCGTTTCATTGTTACGGTTTCTGCTAGTATCTAGGTGGATACAGCCAAGCAAGCTCCTCCATTGGTTGGGCCGTCAGGAGCTGGAGTCAAGGCCTAATGTGTCCGATTAAGAAGCGACTGTGGAAGCTACCTGTCGTGTTTTGATTCACAGTGGGTGCAACCATTGAGAAATTGATTAACTAGAGACGTCACAAAGCCACTTTCTCTTTTTCCAGTGCCAATATTAAAACCTTGAGTACAGGCAAATATTGAGTCGATATTAAAAACTGTATGCAAAAGATACAAATCTATTTTAAACACTTCCCTTATCAGAGGAGTAATAATAATGAAGACCTGGATGAGGTTTGAGTGGACTGAGAGACATTTGGCCAATTGATTTTTACAGAAAAACATCTGAGCTATTTTTTTTTTTTTTTTTTTCTATTGATTGTTAGCAACGTTAGCCTCGCTGCTCTTGTTCTGAATCAAAAACAAGCAAATGTTGGACTCCAAATGCCTCGGCTGATCAATGCAATGAAATGCGGTGGGAAGGCAGTGGCTGAACCCTGCAGGCTGACGAGATGGTGAGAGGAAGCCGTCAACCGCCAGAAACGTATGGAGAAGATCGACGGCTACAAAAGACAGTGGAAACACGCTGACAGTGGAAAGTCGTGAGTGCTGTGAGGGCAGCACCTGAGGCGAGAGCTCCGCAGCTCGGCCACCAGGTTTGAACGGCAGCCATAATACAGTGGCCTTACTGTGGAAACATGAGACTGGCCCAGGAGGCGGGGTTTGTGGCACGGACGCCTGACGTCATTATACTATTCACGTCTCTTGTTGTCTTCCTGCCATCTCTCGTAACTGTCAGTCTGCTCCCGGGATTTCTTGTAGCTGGCTGTTTTCCGCTGTCATCAGCAGACAGGGCTCGGGCACCGCCTTCCCGCCACCCATCATGGCTCTCATTGGTGCACAAGGAACGGGCGCCTACCACATGGGACCAAGTGGATAATTGGGTATTTTGTCGCTGTCCATAGAAAAACAAGTATCTCCGAAATAGTAACTTTACAGGAGAGGCCAAAAACATTCCTTAGTGTCAACGTAAATAAATATCAGGAGGTTTTATTCCAAGTGATTTTCGAGCATTCTTATTGGTCCATTCATCATGAAGCTTTCACAGGGTAATGTAAAAAGGCAGCTGCCGTGTTCATCTAATACAGGGAAGTAAAAATCATCAGAAGTGGAGATGCATGTTTTTCTTTGGACAGCAAATGATGTACAGTATACTTTAGCCAAACAGGTTCTCTGTTATGGAGAGGAACCATTTAACCATGCAAGAAAATAATGGTTCTTTTAGATGGTTCTGTATCCTGTATATTGCCTTTATTGAAGACGAGGTTTATAATGAGCGGCTAAATTCAAACTACTCAAACACTCTACTACTACTATGTAAACTACTTACATAGCAAACTTGTAACACTCTACTATGTTTTCAGCTGATCCAGCAATGATGTTATCCGAATGCTGATACTGTTACCTGCTATTGTAGCGGCTATCAGTGCCGTCTTTACCAGCAACCATATCTCGTGTGCATCAACCAGAACCGAGTGTGTTATTCGACACAGTCCAGTGTGACCTCTATGCTGTTGTGTTTTAAGGGCTTTTATCACTGCCAGATTACTGCCAGAGAGTTTTAGACTGACAGTGCTCCCAGCTTCCTGTCTTTCCTGTCCATGCTAATAGCAGCCCATGGCCTTTTGTTTTGCGTCGATACTCGCCTCTTTTGTTTCGTAGCGTCCTTTGTTTCCTTTCTTTTTCTCTTCTTCCCTGTTCCATTGTACTGTTTGTCCTTGTAAGCTGGTCTTTCCGGTTGGCCAAGTATCTGTCACAACTCTCTCTCTCGCGCTCTCTCCCTCTCTTTCTCATATCAAAGAGGCGGCACGCGTCCATGGCAACAAATCTGATGCAATAATGAGCCTGGCTGGCAAAATGACTGGGAGAAGGAAGGAAAAACTGTAGCAGGTAGAAAAATGGTGAGACCCAGAAGGATAGTGAAACACGCTGCGAGCTTCCCTCCTCTCTCTTTTTCTTACTGTACCGGTAATTTAGCGCTGTGCCTTTAAGACAGGCTTATGCCATTTACATATTCATATGTTGTAATGACCTCACTCTCTGTACTCGTGAAATCAAGTTGTCTTGGCAGTGTAGATGAATGACAATGGTCTAGGGCTGCCCAATACGTCATTTTACTAATCATCATTGTGATGTTGCGGTTGATTGTCACTGCAGTATTGCATTCGCAGTGTTTCTACTGTGTGCTGTGAATATCTTGACCATTGACAGTTCCAGATGTGTTTCTATGGGTATAATCCAAAAAGTCAATAAATTGGGTTATAAATGATGCAGGCCAATCTTCACATCAGGAACTCACCAGTGTGTTTTGAATGTCCTGTGATTTAACCATTTGGACTTGCTGTTGAATGTACCAGTCTATGTAGGCATATGAAAATTTTATATGTACTAGTCTAAGTAGTTAAACCAAGCTTTATCAGTTGGGTAGTATGTATATGCAGTTTATATGCATTAGTCACGGTAGTTAGCCATTTCGCTGTAGTCGTACATGTTGTAGTCTATGCAAACAGCTATTTGGGCCTAGATTTCTATGTAGTATCCTATGTAATTAGCCATTTGCTGTTGCATGTAGCAGTCTATGTAGGCATATGCAAATGGTTTTATATGTACTAGTAGTTAGCATCCATTTAGACCATGCAGCAGTCTATATAGTTAGTGTGGTAGTCTGGAACCAAAGCTTATTAGTAGAAGTATATGTAGCTCATCATTTTGACATAGCTTTAACTGTAGTTATGTCGTGTAGGCTTTTGGACCAAGCCTTATGTTTAGTCTAGGTAGTTTTTGTGTAGTTATATATATATTATAATATAGATTTATAAGTAGAAGTCTATGTAGATAGCCGTTTGGATATATCTTAACTGTAGTAGTCTATGTAGATAGCCGTTTGGATATATCTTAACTGTAGTAGTCTATGTAGATAGCCGTTTGGATATATCTTAACTGTAGTAGTCAATGTAGATAGTCGTTTTGATACACTTTAACTGTAGTAGTCTATGTAGGTAGCCGTTTGGATACATCTTAAATGTAGTAGTCTGTGTAGATAGTCGTTTTGATACATCTTAACTGTAGTAGTCTATGTAGATAGCCGTTTGGATATATCTTAACTGTAGTAGTCTATGTAGATAGCCGTTTGGATACATCTTAAATGTAGTAGTCTATGTAGATAGCCATTTGTACCTAGCTTTAAATAAACAGTTTATATCTATTTAGACCTAGCTTTATATGTTGTAGTCTAGGTAGTTAGACTGTTAGACCTGGATATAGAAGCAGGATTTACTAGTATACAAGTACATGTAGTTACCATAGCTTTACATGTAGAAGTCTATGTGGACTGCCATTTGAACCTAAATTTAGAGGTATCCGTGTATAGCTATTTGGACTTTACATGCTTTACATGTCTAGGTAGTCAGATATTTTGCCTAGGTGTATATGTAGTAGTCTATACTGTTAGCCATTTAGACCTAACTTTAACTCAGCAGTCTATGCAGTTAGCCACTTTGCCTTAGTCATGGTAGTAGAACTAGATTCATATGTGGTCGTCTATGTAATTATCCATTTAGATCTGGCTACCTTATGCCTGAGTCATGTTAAAGTCCTGGACCCAGTCGTCAGGCTGAAAGCAGCCTTGATTTTCAAACAGTGAAATTTAGTAGAGCCCATTTATTCAGGGACGTGACAGTTTTATAGAGACATGCATAGGAGAGAAAGACTTTATGCTCAAATGAGAGCATGAGAACATTGTACAGGTCACTGAGTAGCTCCACCACGCAATCTCATATCGCCACCTTCTGGACGACAAAGAGATTACAGTGGTGTGCATTGAAGGAGCTCTTCAAGACACAATCACTTCATCAGTGAACACATATTTTGGGTCATTTGTCTGACATGTTCTGACAGTCATCCTTCACTTTCGGAGAGACTGAGATGGAGGTGTATGCTCATGTTGACACCACATGGTGACACAGGTACCCTGTCCTAATTAGATCATTATTTAATGTTATCCTAATGTCTCTTTCTCTCTTCCTCTCTTTCAGAAACTCCGGCGGTGGATAAAAGTGCAGCTGCAAGCGCTGTAATCGGGGGCATTATCGGAGTCCTCCTCCTCCTCGCTATCGTTGGGATCGTCCTGTTCCTCGTCCGCAGACAGCGCAGGAACAGATTCACAGAGTCAGTCTATTCTCTCTTGTATTGTGATTTTAAAGATGCAAAATTAGTAGGGATGCACTGAAATGAAATTTTTTATACTGATCAGTGTAAGCCGTGTTCGGCATTCGGCCTTTGGTTCATTTTATTCGGTTTTGGCTGAATCGGTTTATACAGATCAGTGTTTTGTTAATTTTTTCACCATTGCTTAAATTAAATAGGCTAAATCCCAGATAGCAAGCGGATGTGGGCCACATCTGGCAAAGATATGTCACTGCTGGCTCACTGTCGGCACTGACAATCTGCTGTGAGCCAAAGGCGGCCCAAATATCTACAACATGCATTTGGCCCACCTGTCCCAAAACAGGTCTGGTCCACTTCTGGCACAGATACAACAGAGTAGCCTACTTTTGGCTGAGACATGGCCCTAATCTGGTGCATTTGTGGCACACATCTTGCTACCGGGAGTGGTCGGCCCAAGTGCCATCAACCCATCTGACAAGTGGGCCAGATGAAAATGGGGAATGTGGGCCAGATTTGAGCCAGAACAGTATTGCTGTCTGGGATGTATTTTTGTCTTGGCTTTCAAAGAAAAACTGAATAACACTTTGGTTCTAGTCTACATCCAGCAACTAGAGAAAGGTAACAGCGTCATTAAAAACGTCATTGTTCAGTATGAATTATTTGGTCTTTTCATGACTGAACACCGAATTTTTTTTCCCCAATTTTGGCTGAATAATTTTGGTTGCCGAATATTCGGTGCATCCCTAAGAATTAGTTAACACCTGGTTTTTAGGACAGCTCACGCTAGGCTTAGACTTAGCGATTTATGCTATGCTAGCTACTGAATTTTTAATTCACTACTGACTCAGTTTAATATCACTACTTCATGAGTGCAATGCGGCATCATCCTGGGGACCGGCTCCCAGTGGCTGTATGATCTGTTTGCAATGCATGCTGGGAATATAGTAATAAGAGAACACAGATTGTTGAAAACACAGAAAAGATACAGAATGTTCAGTGAGGCTGGGTGATGCAATGCTGCACTACTGAACATTATATCACATGATTAATAACACGTCAAATGCTAGTTTTTAGGCCGAATGCCCCTTTCATTTTAGAGATCAATACTTTGACCAAAGAATGCTGGAAAGTTGCTCGAACGCTTGCTGATGGGATTCAACAACTTGCCAGCTATCAGCATTGGTAATCAATGCTAATATGCTAATATGCTGCAGATAAGAATGAGGCTAAAACATGCTGGAGTATATTCCGTTCTCTGGTAGAACTTAAAACCATTGACCAATTGTGCTTGTACATAGAGGACTTTAGCCCATCAGGGCAGTGAAACACCCATACACACCCACACATACACTAGTGGACACGCACACCAGGGGGCAGTGAGCACACTTGCCCGGAGCAGTAGGTAGCCCTTGGTGTCCAGTGAGCAGTTGAGGGTTAGATGCCTTGCTCAAGGGCACCTCACTCCTGTTCTGTCAGTTCAGGGGATCCAGCCAGTGACCTTCCATTTCCATGGCTGGTTCCCTAACTTCTAGGCCGTGACTGCTCAGTGGCATCTCCTGTTTTAACTAGACACATGCACATCCTGAACCTTTACACCTATTCTAATATCCTGTTTGTGTGTGTCTCACAGTGCTCCACCCACTCACAAGCCACCTCCTCCTATGAAGCCCTCCATGACCTCAGACAAAGTAAGTCTAAAACCGCTGGCACAGTAATCATTCCTTTTACACCTGATTCTGGTTGTATACAATCATCTGCAGTGGTTTATTTTGCAGCTCAATAGAACAGAGAGTTAGTAATAAACCTATTTAGATAACAAAGCAGAACAGTCACTGGAATGTTCAGACAGCAGTCGTTAATGTTAGCAAAGCTAGTTAGGCATCACAGGGTATGTTATCTGCGTTTTGATTGACCATCTTATAAAGTGTGTGGATTTGAACAAGGTCATGAAAATGTCTAAAAAGATCACATTTCCTGCTTTTAGAGGTGTTAATGTTATGAATGTCCAGGCATATTTTAATGAGTCAGGTATTGGCTAAAATAAGGCTGATCCCTCAGTGTGGTGGAGGTGCTATAAATGGTCATTATTTCACCACCTGCAGCTGCGAAGAACCTTTTCAGAAGGTATCAAAGTGCTCTAAATGTCCACAGTTGAACCGTTCGGGGCATTTCCACCAGAAATAAACAGGCTCGGAACCTGAAAAGTACATTCCCAACTGGAACCAAAGAATAGTAAGACCAGTATGGCACTCAATACCTTAATAAGACTGTCCCACTTCCTGGAGCCCTACGATGTGACCCCTCACCCCAAGTGAGGTATACTTCACTTGCAAAGGATGCTACCAACACAACAGCACGAGTCAGAATGGAAAGCATGCGCAACAGGACCACCTTATATAGTCAGTCAGGTGCAGTCACTCATCCTCGCTTACGTCACATGTGCAGCAGAGCGTGAAACTTGAATCATCAACATGACAATGTCACAATGTCAAACCTACCCACTAAGTTTCATTCCTGTCGCTTGATTCCTTCTGGGTGCAGCTATTTTGTTGATGATGAGTGTATTTGTATTATACTGAGGTCTCAAAAGGAGGAATCAAAAGGAACTGAATTTGACTTTAAAAAGTAACCCAGCATTCCGATCGGATCACTGAAAACATTTTCAGAGATGGATATGAACCTCATTCAAGTGTAAATGGCATGTTTTCTAAATACACCCACCAGCCATTTTATTAGGTATCCCCACTCACTGCCCACTTTATCAGCTCCACTGACCATATAGGACACTCTGTAGTTGTACAGGTACAGACTGTAGTCCATCTGTTTCTCTGTATACTGTATTACCCTGTTCTTCAATGGTCAGAACCCCCACAGGACCACCACAGAGCAGGTATTGTGTGGGTGGTGGATCATTCTCAGCACTGCAGTGACACTGACATGGTGGCGGTGTGTTAGTGTGTGTTGTGCTGGTGTGAGTGGATCAGACACAGCAGTGATGCTGGACACCTCAGTGTCACTGCTGGACTGAGAATCGTCCACCAACCAAAACTATCCAGCCGACAGCGTCCTGATGGGCAACGTCCTGTGGGCAGCATCCTGTGGGCAGTGTGCTGTGGGCAGCGTCCTGTGACCACTGATGTAGGAAAAGTGGATTTTGTCCGGTCCTTTGGAGACATGTTACAAGACAAACTACATCCAGATACGATCAGGGGATGATGCATGTCAGTATGATGTGTAGACAAGGTCTTAGTTTCCTGTCAGTTTCAAGCGACCACAGTAACTAGAGCAATGGAACAACAAGCATGCACTTCAGCAAACCTAGTGTGCAAAAATAGAAGATTCTGGCCCACCAACACTCTTATACTATACTACTGGGAGATGTTGAGTGTGCAGCTATGAGTATACTTATTTTCCTAAGGGGATTCATTCATCACTGCTTCACTGTTCTATGTAAAACTGGTACACAGTGCATTAATATGCAAATACAGAGTCTATGAAAATAGCCCACTAATTTAAACCAAGAGTTTAGCAAACAATCGGATGTACATAGTTTTCCCAGCTTATCCGGAAAAAAACAGCCAGACGTTTGATGTCGGAAGTTAGCTTCTTTAGCTGTGAGCTGTGAGGTTAAAGTAACTAGTAAGTAATGGAATAATACACTCATCATTGAAAAAATAGCTTCACCCAGAAGGAATCAAGCGACAGGAACGAAACTTGGTGGGTAGGTTTAACATTGTGAGACATGCCAATGATTCAAGTTTCACGCTCGGCTGAGCATGTGACGTGAGCAGGTAAGGTGGTCCTGTTGCCTGTGCTTTCCATTCTGACTCATGCTGTTGTGTTGGTAGCATCCTTTGCAAGCAAAGTATGTCTCTGAAAAGAGTCTGAAAGCAATTCCAGCAGTTGGAAGCGTTTGAGAGCGGTTTCATCATGGGGCTCCGCAAAACAGGATGGTCTCGTGTACCATACCGCTCATGCAGATACAACCATAGCACACTGTTGGTGGCAGTAGATAGGAGAAGGCACACACCAGCAACATGAAGGATCTGGGAGACCTACATGAACCACGAAAAGAGAGAACCAATGGATTGTCTGTCATGCACAAAGTGACCCAACAGCCACGACTGCAGACATTCAGCAAGCAGTGATGTCCTCCATGAGTCATCCTGTTAGTGGCAGCACCATTGGCAGACGGCTGCCCAACGCAGGACTACATGCACGCAGACTGTTACGACGACTGTCCTTAACACCACATCAATGTCACCAAAGACTGCAATGGTGTCGTGCCAGACTGTCATGGAGTGACTCAGAATATCAGCGGGTCATCTTCAGTGGTGGAGACGACCAACGAATTCGTGTGTGGAGGCACCGTGGTAAGCTCTAAGATGAACGGTTTGTTGTCACACCTCCAGAAGGCCTGGTGTCACTCCACCTCCACCCCTACCGCACCATCTGCAGGAACTGTGTGAGGATATTCAAGCTGGATGGGATGGATTATCACAGGACACCATTAGGAACCTCTACAACTCCATGCTGAGATGTCTGGCATGTTGGGTTAGCAAACACGGCGGCCGGACACCGTACTGTATGTGTAGCTCAATAAACATTGATCATATCAGTCTAAATGTATCATCATTTATTGTTCCTGGTAATCTTTATCTTCCTTCCCAACAGCACTGCAATCCCACACCTCCTTCTGGCTGCAGCTACTCTGCTGATGATGGGTGTATATCACGGGTTAGCACTGTGCTAACTACAAGCCTAAATCCTCACAAACTCACCTCAAACCAAGTCAGTTATCTCTAACAGAGTTGCTTATGCCGTTTCTGATGCTGTATGACTCACTGTTATCTACTAACATGAACAAAAGTACATTAGCATAGCTATATGAGCAGCAGAAGTCTGGGCTATATCTGTCCAGCTGTATAGACAACAGAATTTCATACAGTGCCAGGAACCACAACGGCAAGTCTGTTAGAGACCACTGAAGATCTCCATACAGTTAAATCTGTGATGGTTTAAGCATGCTGTTAGCACGATGCTAACTCCCGGCTGTAAGCTTCCATTACTTAGCTAGGTTAGCCTCGTAGCTCTAGGACAATCACTTGAAGTCTCTTGTTGTGGTGGATTATTACTGATCCTGTAAGAAGAGCTGATCAGGTTCACTAAATGAGGATGTGATGTTTGTGTTGTAGGAGCCGGTGGTCACTGTGACTGATCCTCTCTCTGACTCCCCACTCATGTACTACGAAACTCAGAAAACAGAGCCAATCACGGTGAGAATGATATCTCTGTCTCTCTCTCTCTCTCTCTCTCTCTCTCTGTCTCTCTCTTTCTCTCAGTCTCTCCTTCTGTCTCTCTCATTCTCTCTCTCTCTCACCCCCTCTCTCTCTTTCTTGCTCTCTCTCTCTTTATCTCACTTGCTCTCTCAGTCCCTCTTTTGTTCTCTCTTTCTCTATCTCCCCTTTTCTCTTTCTTTCTTTCTTTCTCTGCCTTTCTTGCTCTCTCTCTTTCTCTCACTTTCTCTCTCTCTCAATCTCTTGATCTATCTCTTTACTCCCTCTTCTTACTGTTTCTGTTTCTCGCTCTTTCCTTTCCTGCATCTTTTTCTTTCTTTTCTCTTTCCCTCTCTACTTTCTGTATCTTTCTGTAGCTCCCACTTTCTGTGTTGATATCTCTCTAGTCTAGTCTCTTTCTTTCACCCGTTCACTTTTTGTGTTCTCTCTCTCTCTCTCTCTGGCTAATCATACATGTTTCATGCTAGGCTAACCTTCCACTCATCACTCTGCCCACCTAGTCACTAACGGCCTGTTAAATGACATCATCACTCTGTTTGTCCCCTGACAGGACTTGGACTCCTACCACGACGACGATGATGATGAGGAGCACCCTCAGGCCTCTGACCATGATGAAACCGTGGACGCACATCTGCAGCCAGCGTCCTCCGTCTCCAGAGGGGACAGCTTTGTATCTGCGGCTGTCATTGTGTAGAGACGCAGACGCACTGCACAGACAGGAGCGTGAGGAAGCCCACCAGCCTCCAAAAGCCACTTTAAGTTTATAGTAGTTGTAGTGATCTGTTGTTCAGACCCCCCAGTGACCCCCCTCCAGGTGTTTTTTTGGGTATTTGAGGTTTGCATCTTTAGTTTGGGACGGCAGCTACAAGGCTAATCAAGCTAACAGTCGAAGCTTATCAATTTGCCAACAGCCAAAACCAAATTTGTGTTCCTCCTTCATTTTTGATCAGAGTCTAGTGATTTCTGTCCACCTCAAAAAGCTGTCTGACATTTGGATGCGTGACCATGTACAAATGGCATATACTAATCAAAAAATCGTAGCATGTTTTCACATGTAAGAAAAGCAAGAGCATGCTAACGGATGCTAACTGATGCTAACTTGCTATCCAGCATTTCGCCTCATATACGTCTTACAAAGTAGAACAAATACACATGCAAACCCAGCTTTCAGCAGTCAATGTTCCAAAAACTCCATAAAATATACAGTATAATATTGTAATATTTAAAAAAAACAGAATCTGACTCAATTCTGATCATGTTCATTCTGGAATTACTTCCAGAATACCATCCAGTGAAAATCCTGAAGAATATAATCAGGTCCCACCTACAAGTATTTTCTGTCCAAACAACCTGTTTTGCTGAATATAATAATATAATAATAATAATAATATTATTTGTCTTCATCCCAGTTTTACTCAAAGACATAGTTAACAGCCCATTCTGCTAAAACAAGGAGTTCCTCCAGCACTTAAGGTCTGGTGTGAATGCTGTCATTAGTGTTAAGGCTCATTTATGCTCAACATTCTGTCCAACATTCTGTCCGCACTCTGCTTCCAGTTCATTTTGGTGCCTGTTCAGTGAAAGCTAACAGACACACAGGAGCGGAGCAGTACCATCAGAAATTGTGGGGTCTATTGTGGAAGCCAATAGTTCAAGAAGGACAAAGCGTCAGTTGCTGTCCACGTGTTGCAAAGTATTCACTGGCCTCACGGACCGCTGCCTACAACGCTCCCTCTGCTGTCTCAGTAGATGCATTACTACAGCCTCCGACCGCCCACCCCCCACCCGCCATGTTTGTTTGTTGTTAGAAATGTTTGACTCTGGTCTGCCCTCTAGTGGATGCATTGCTTAACATCCACGCCAATGTTAAAGATGCATTGAACTATGTGGGCGGTGACTATTACAGCGTTTGAAACCGACATATTCATTGCGTTCAGAAAGGGAGCAGAAATGAGCCTTTCATGTTCACGTTTACATTAAAACGTGCTGTGCTAAGTTTGCGCGTCTAAAAAGACATCAAGGTCTTTCGTTGCCCCATTTGGTGCTTATGGAAACAGTCTGTATAATATAGCTGTAATATGCCCCATAGTTTTAATAGATGACAACAAATAACAATATTTATCCATAAATTTCTCCCGACATAACAGTTTTTCTCCATGGCTTATTGGCCCAGCCCTACTAATCACCACTTTAGCATTGTGCTAACAGAATTCAGGGTTTCAAGTCTGCTGCTAGCATTGGGTTTAGCTTTATGACATACTTTTTTATCCATGTTTATAAATAACAGCATGTCATACAGTGACAGAAACCACATAATTAACCTTATTAGAGATTCTTTAACAGCTTGATTCAGTGTGTGATGATTATAGGTTCCATGATGCTAAACAGCGGCATTGCATGCTAGCTTCATTAGCTTCGTAGCTTCAAAGGAAAGTAGGGGACTTTCCCTTGCTTTAGATGTTCAGCATCAGATCAATGTCATTCAGAGCCAAAGTCTGCTGTGAAGTCTTGGCAGCCTGGAATAAGGCCTTTCCAGACTACTGCCTTGTGTCATACACTAGCTTCCTCCTAGCTGTCTGCCGTCCTCCTCATATCTGTCTGCTGGATGACATCATTTCTCTCCTGGTCTCTGACAGAATCACTGTCTGTAATCATGGTGAGGCATAGCCTGTCGATTTCCTACTGAAATTCCAAAGTGCATTTATGCTTTAGCTGTCAGTCAATCACTGTTAGCAATAGACAGCATGAATCTGTAGCTACGCTGGCTAGTTTGTGTTTCAGTCGCTGGTGATTTTAAACTGAATTACGTTCACACTTTATGACTGACTGTGTGCTATATAGTGGCTTTCTAATCTAATGCCGCTGTTCCACTGCATGGTACCGACTCGACTCGGCTCAACTCAACTCTGCTCGCCTCGCCTTTGTTTGGGTTTACCATTAGGATGGACAGTCTGGTTTTTCAACTCCCAGTCCTCCATCCGGACGGATGCCTTTTAGTCCTCCTTTCGGGATGAACTATTTAAAATGTTCACTCGCAAACAATATTATGTGTGCCACTGGCTCACCTCTGTGTCATGCCTTGCATTTAATTGGTTTAACGAGGTCATGTGACATCGTGACTCGCCTACCAGCTAACCGCAGGTCAGCCCTCCAAATGCTAGTCGAATGCAGTTGAGTCCAGTCGAGCCATTTCATGCAATGGGTTAAGCAGCTCAATACAGACAGTACAATATGTGAAATCTTTGATTTTGTCAAACTAGTCATGTAGCAATCCAACATATGTACGTCCTTCCAACGTCAAGTGTGACTTGAGCAATCGCAGTTATGTCCAAACTTGAATTTAAACATTCCCCATATAGGCCTTAATGAGCCAGTGTGACATAAGCTTCACTGGATAAAGACAACAGAAACATAATCATGCTAATGACACACAGGGACACTGCAATAACACAGTCCAAGCTGATATTAAATGACCAGTGACAAATATATCAACACAGTTTTCCCCCAGATGTCGCTTGCTGGCTTTAATATGAGCGAGTGAGATAAGTAAAGGTGAATACGTAGCTAGAGATTTACACAATGTTCATTTTTCACACTTGCCATTGTCGTTTAAAATATCTGGTGGTGCTAAAAGGTCTGCTGTAGTGCCCTCTGATGGCCATGTTGAGTTTCAAAATGCTTTAAATAAGAGTTTTAATATAAAACATACTTACGTTTAAATATTTTTACCTCGATTTATCAGTCTTATGATTACATTCCTTGCCTTCCTATGCATTCCTTGGCTGTATCCATATCTGGCTCACAGTTAGCTTCTTTCACACTGTTAGGCCAGTTTTACACGACGAAACATTCATGCAGCTTTAGTGACTTGAAACCTACATGAAACTAACTTGCACTTGATTTGTCCAGTGTAGGACATCCTGCAATGAAGGTCTGATGTAACAGTGGCAAGTTTTAATGGAACAGGCCCCTCAAACTGCAGATTAATGGACAAGACAATAACACAGAAGATGGTGCACTGGGCAGTTGTATCAAAAACTACAAGCTGATAATTAATGTAGCTAATTAATGGACTAATGGAATGTGTGGCGCATGACCTTGACTGCTTTTTTTTATCCACCAAAGAAACCATGTTGCGTGCAACTTAAAACATGCAAGTAGCTTCATGAGAGTTTCAGCATCCAAAGCCGGCATTAAACATGTGCATGCAATTTGGCGGGGAAGGTTGTCACCTTCTCCAAACAAAGCTAACATTGGTTTTTCAGGGTTGTTGAGATGGTATCAGTTAGAAATTGGCCAAACTTGGACTTACCCTGCGTTCACACTAGCAGGCGACAGAGGGACAAGCGACCGGTCATTTCCTATGTGAGTATGCGATTTGTAGCTGCGGTTTAGCAACAAGCAACAAACTGAGTTGAGATTTTCCTGACTTTATGCAAATGAACTAAATTTATGAAATGACTCGGTGAAGCAACATTGTAAACAATTGGCTCCAACAAATTCTTCAGACCAATCGTAGACACGGGGATCCCCCCAGCTTCTGCTCTCTTAACTTCCTACTGGCATTTGGTTCCAGTTTTTAGCAGTGTGGTAAAGATGGAAGAAATATTCAGAACCGCTGTTTCTAGTTTTCCCAGTTCACATCTGTAGAAAACTGAAGTGTGGAAGAAAGCATACTGTTGGTGTCACTGGATAGCTAGCTAGGTTAGCCAGCATGCTAACCAGCCTAAAAATGGTAGCCACGAAGGACAGCAATTAGCTTTCCATGCAAATTCCATAGAAATATAAGCTTTCGAAACTAGCTAGTACACATCCACACACGACAACGTGAGTGGCAATTAGAGCCAAACTTGGGGCGACTTGTTGCCTGCTAGTGTGAACGCAGGGTTAGCCATCTGTTTTCCAACCTTCTCAGATTAGTCACATTAGCATCTTCATGCCATCCCCTCCTAAGACACTAATACCGGTGTATCATCCCATGTGCCTGTTTGCACCACCAAGTGTTTAGCATTTGTTTGTTGGGTTCAGTTCCAGTTCTTCTGAACACGATGCATGGTTGCAGCTGTTTTTATGAACTAGCTAGCAACAATTTGCATGCACTTTAAAGCAGTCCAAGAAGAGTATGCAACTGCAGCTGTTTTGTCGTCCTATGACACAGCTTTGGGGTATTGCACCAAATTTTCCAGTGCCAATTTATCAATCATGGTGTTTCCTGTTGGAGCTGCTTGTTGTATTTGTGTTTGTATAAGGAGGGTGTGATATCGTTTTTTTTACTTTGCTATTTTTTATTATTACCGGCACATAAATGAAGCAGTGATATAGTTTATTATAAATCCTGATTGATTTAGCGCTTAAAGGGAAACTCTGGTTGTCGGGCTGTATTTTTTTAACACTGTTCTGGGATATTTTAGCATCGTCACTGTCGCCATGTATGTTATGATATTAGTTAATGTTCATTTAGAGTTAGGATTATAATACAGGGCTTATTATGTTACAGTTGAAAACTTTGTTGAAGGAATTGTGAATGAGACTTTGAGTCGGTGAGCATGTGAACAACCCTGTAAGGTTTTATTTCGTTTGTGCCTCTTTGACTACTTTTATACTGTGAAAAGCACAAGACATTTTGATGTATATCCCCTCTATTGCTGCAGTTAATGAGCTGTTATTAACATTTGCAATCCTTTTTTTTAACTCACGGTGCTCTAACAGTATTAGCTCAATAAACCGGTGGTGGTTCAAACGTGCTGTGTGTCTTGTCTTGAATTACACACTGACTAACCAAAAAATGCCTTTAGGTTTTATTATGGGGCAGTGGGCATGGCATTGTTTGGACAACCTTATGGGACGTCACAACATTCATTTCCATCCAGAGTTCCACTCTGTAAACCCTCCTCCAGCACTTCCCAAAGACTTTTGAAGGGGTTAAGGTCAGGACTCTGTGGTGGCCAGTTCATGTGATTCCTCATGCTCCCTGAAATGGTGTTCCACAATCTGAGGCCAATGAATCTCGGCATTGTTATTCTGGAATATGTCCGTGCCATCAGGGAAAAAGAAGAAACCCATTGATAAGATAACCTGGTCATTCAGGTGGTCAGCTGGCTTCATTTTACTACTATATAACTGAAGCCCCCCCCCCCCCCCGCCAGATCGTAACACTGCCTCCAGAGGCTTGTACAGTGGGCAGTATCCATGATGGGGTGCATCACTTCATGCACTTCCCTTCTTACCCTGACGCTCCCATCACTCTGGAATAGGGTCAATCTGGACTCATCAGACCATGTGACCATGGGGCCACTGTGGGCTAAAAACTGGGTCACCTGCAGGCTGCCCATCGTGGGGCTCCAGTCAGTTGTGAAACTGGGGCCCTATTCAGGCATTGAAGTTAGAGAGCCATAGTCACAGCCCACCCTAAGTCCTGATAAGAGAGTTTAGTGTGGGCCACCAGCAAGAGTCCTAACATGCCCCAAGTTAGGTGTACCTAATACACTGTTGTTGTTGTGTCTACTGTATATACTGTACATTATTTTTGCTACAAGTTATTATGAAACATGAATGCCCACTGTGTCACAGACACGACTGAGAGGTGGAGCCTTAAGTGTTCCAGAGGAAGTATGTGCTGACCTTCACCTTGCCAGCTTGCAGACATTGTGTGATGGGTGGGAGATGGAGCTAGTGGGTGGACACTGGAAATGACTAAACTGGCTGGAAAAATCCAATACACACTCATAACCTGAAAAATAGCTGCACCCAGAAGGAACCAACTGACAGGAATGAAACTTGGTGGGTAGGTTTGACACTGTGAGACATGGCAATGATTCAAGTTTCATGCTCGGCCACACATGTGACATAAGCAAGGATGGGCCTTACTGCTGTACCTGAGTCGTCCTGTTGACTATATAAGGTCAACCCTGGTGTCACTCCACCTCCACCCCTACCGCACCATCTGCAGGAACTGTGTGAGGATATTCAAGCTGCATGGGATGGATTATCACAGGACACCATTAGGAACCTCTACAACTCCATGCCGAGACGTCTGGCATGTTGGGTTAGCACACATGGCGGCCCGATGCCATACTGAGAGACACTACTTCTGTATGTGTAGCTCAATAAATATTGATCATATCAGTCTAAATGGATCATCATTTATTGTTCCTGGTAACCTTTATCTTCCTTCACCATAGCACTGCAATCCCACACCTCCTTCTGGGTGCAGCTGTTATTTTTAAGATTTATTTTTTAATCTTCCAGTTTTTCATTCAGATAAACCAGTCATAAAGCATCCAAAGTGATGAGTATATACTTTACTGACTTTTACTAGTTCCATAATACATATGGTTTTGTATTCATGTAGATAAACACATTGTGTCTGTCCAGCAAACAAATTTTTAACACAGAGGTCCACAAGGGGCTCACTTCATACAGCTGGAATCAATGCACAGCCTTCTGTTCCTGATTTTCAGCAATGCATTGTTAGAAGCCCTGTTTACTTGCATACATTGCTAAATTTAGTCTCCCACTGGTCCACCCAACCACTGTGGAGAAGTGCTTTCCTTCACACATCTGCGCCCCTTAAGCGAAATGAAGCGATCTCAGGATTTCACTATGCTTTAATAGAAAACTGTGTGCACCAACACATTTACACATGGCCACTCACGCAGTCAAGTCATATTATTATGACCACTTCCTATGGCGATGGCGGCAGTAGCGTGTGGTCTGGGGAATGTTTTTGTGGCATTCTCTGGGCTCACTCATCCATGCAGAAGGCACTCTCAATTGATTTGGTATGAATCCATACTGATTGTCTTCCCTGGGGTGGATGGGATCTTCCATGTAGGGATCTTCCCTGTAGGAATAAAGGGATAAGGGATAAAGGTTACTGATATCATAAGATAATGGCATATGACAGTGTTTCTCAACCCTGGTCCTGGAGGCTCCCTGTCCAGCATATTACACATCATCAAAGGAACAGTTGCACCTAAAAGGAACCAACTGACAGGAATGAAACTTGGTGGGTAATTTTGACATTGTGAGACATGCAAATGATTCAAATTTCACACTTGGCCGTACGGGCCTTATTACTGCACCCGACTGACCCAACAACCACGATTGTGGACATTCAGTGAGCAGTGATGTCCTCCATGAGTCATCCTGTTAGTGCAGCACCATTGGCAGACGGCTGCACCACGCAGGACCACATGCACACAGACCGTTATGATGACTGTCTTTAACACCACGTCAGCGTCACCAAATACTGCAATGGTGTCATGCCAGACTGTCATGGAGTGACTCAGAATGGCAGCGGGTCATCTTGAGTGACAAGTTCCGCTTTTGAATCCGTGTGTGGAGGCACCGTGGTCAGCTCCAAGATGAACAGTTTGTTGTCACGCGTCACATGTCCAGAAGTTCTGGTGTCACTCCACCTCCACCCCTACCGCACCATCTGCAGGAACTGTGTGAGGATATTCAAGCTGTGTGGGACGGATTATCACAGGACACCATTAGGAACCTCTACAACTCCATGCATGTTGCATTAGCAAACACGGCGGCCCGACACCATATTGAGAGACACTACTTCTGTATGTGTAGCTCAATAAATATTGATCATATCAGTCTAAATTTATCATATTTATTTATTGTTCCTGGTCTTCTGGATTTTAATTTTTAGTATTTTGTTTATATTTTCTGTATTTTTTGTATATATAGATCTTATTTATTATTTGTATATTTCCAGACACTTCTGTTCTTTCCTCTGTGCTGCTGTAACATTGTAAATTTCCCCACTGTGGGATTAATAGAGGACTATCTTATCTTATCTTATCTTAACCTTTATCTTCCTTCCCAACAGCACTGTAATCCCACACTTCCTTCTGGGTGCAGCTGTTCTACTGATGATGAGTGTGTATAGTGTGTTATCTGCTTTAGGTAAATAACTTATTACCTGTTAACCAAGTAATAGGCTGTTAATGAGCTGATTTATTGGATCAGTTATGGTGAGAACAGAGCAGTGGACCTCCGGGACCAGGGCTGACGACACTGTCATATGCACTTTTTTCAATAGACCACAAAACGAAATGTGCTTCATAAATATTCATGCTATCTGATGATGAACGAGTTCAGGTGATGTGGTAACATATCTACACATTGTCTGAGTCAGACAGAACTTTCCAGTCATTTGTCTTTTATGTCCAATACCAAATGTTCACCAGAAGGTGGCAGTAAAGGACAGAACCAGAAAAACATGCTCAGAGAATTATCAGAAACCTCAGGTCTATTCACTGTGCACTAAGGTCACTCCTCTCCACTAGAGGGTGCTGTGTTGCAGACTGACACAGCATGATGAGGCCTCGATGCAGCTGCGGGCACAGTTTGCCCTTTAATGATGTGATTCTTATTCAACTCAGATATAACTATTAATCATCATATTGTGAAAACCTAAAAGTGCTGCTCTTGGGTCAGTAATAGTGCCAGCAGAGCCCTCACTATGGCTAGCACATAGGCCTATAATCAGCCTTCAGCAGTGCACTAGAACGATGACCTCTGAACGGCCTACACTGCAGAACAGAATAGCCTGGAAAGTGAATGAATCTGAATTGTAGGCCGTGTGTCCATCTCTGCACAGTTTATTACCCTGTCAAGACCCCCAAAGGACCACCACAGAGCAGGTATTATGTGGGTGGTGGATCATTCTCAGCTCTGCAGTGACACTGACGTGGTGGTGGTGTGATAGTGTGTGTTGTGCTGGTGTAAGTGGATCAGACACAGCAGTGCTGCTGGGTACAGGGTAACACAGAGAAACAGATGGACTACATTCTGTAACTTTAGAACTACAGAGGGTTCCTATATGGTAAGTGGAGCTGATAAGATGCATGATGAGTGTAACTACAAGGAGATGTTTCTATAAAAGTGGCCGGTGCATACAGATGATCTTCGTGCTGGTGGATAATGTTGTGTCAAGAGATAACGAACCAGGTTAGTGTAAATGTAAGGGTTTAGTGTAAAGGTAGCAGCTAGGGTTTAGTGTAAATGCAGAAGTTAGGGGTTTAGTGTAAATGTAGGGGTTAGGATTTAGTGTAAATGCAGAGGTTAGGGGTTTAGTGTAAATCTAGGGGTTGGGCTTTAGTGTAAATGCAGAGGTTAGGGGTTTAGTGTAAATGTAGAGGTTAGGTGTTAAGGGTTAGTGTAAATGCAGATGTTAGGGTTTAGTGTAAATGTAGGGGGTTAGTGTAAATGTAGGGGTTAGGGTTTAGTGTAAATGTAGAGGTTAGGGGTTAGTGTACATGTAGAGGTTAGGTGTTAAGGGTTAGTGTAAATGTAGGGGTTAGGGTTTAGTGTAATTGTAGGTGTTGGTGTTTAGTGTAAATGTAGAGGTTAGCGGTTAGTGTACATGTAGAGGTTAGGTTTTAAAGGTTAGTGTAAATGTAGGGGTTAGGGTTTAGTGTAATTGTAGGTGTTGGTGTTTAGTGTAAATGTAGAGATTAGGGGTTAGTGTAAATGTAGAGGTTAGGGTTTAGTGTAATTGTAGGTGTTGGTGTTTAGTGTAAATGTAGGGGCTAGGGGTTAGTGTAAATGTAGAGGTTAGGGTTTAGTGTAAATATAGAGGTTAGGGTTTAGTGTAAGTGTTGGTGTTTAGTGTAAATGTAGAGGTTAGGTGTTAAGGGTTAGTGTAAATGTAGAGGTTAGGGTTTAGTGTAAATGTAGGGGTTAGGGGTTTAGTGTAAATGTAGAGGTTAGGGTTTAGTGTAAATGTAGGGGTCGGGGTTTACTGTACATGTAGGGGTTAGGGTTTAGTGTAAATGTAGGGGTTAGGGTTTAGTGTAAATGTAGGGGTTAGGGTTTAGTGTAAATGTAGAGGTTAGGGTTTAGTGTAAATGTAGGGGTTAGGGATTTAGTGTAAATGTAGGGGTTAGGGTTTAGTGTAAATGTAGAGGTTAGGGTTTAGTGTAAATGTAGGGGTCGGGGTTTACTGTACATGTAGGGGTTAGGGTTTAGTGTAATTGTAGGTGTTAGTGTTTAGTGTAAATGTAGGGGTTAGGGTTTAGTGTAAATGTAGGGGTTAGGGTTTAGTGTAAATGTAGAGGTTAGGGGTTTAGTGTAAATGTAGGGGTTAGGGGTTAGTGTAAATGTAGGGGTTAGGGGTTAGTGTAAATGTAGAGGTTAGGGTTTAGTGTAAATGTAGGGGTCGGGGTTTAGTGTAATTGTAGGTGTTAGTGTTTAGTGTAATTGTAGGGGTTATGGTTTAGTGTAAATGTAGGGGTTAGAGTTTAGTGTAAATGTAGGGGTTAGGGTTTAGTGTAAATGTAGAGGTTAGGGTTTAGTGTAAATGTAGGGGTTAGGGTTAGTGTAAATGTAGGGGTTAGTGTAAATGTAGGGGTTAGGGTTTAGTGTAAATGTAGAGGTTAGGGTTTAGTGTAAATGTAGGGGTTAAGTGTAAATGTAGGGGTTAGGGGTTAGTGTAAATACAGGGGTCGGGGTTTACTGTACATTTAGGGGTTAGGGTTTAGTGTAAATGTAGGGATTAAGGTTTGAGACATACACCCCCTAAACGTTATATAAAGCTATACATATTTAGCTTTATTACTGTAACTATCAGTATCAGTATTATAGCATTAGACAGCACAGCCTTTGTAAATGTCTGGTTTAAATGATACCTATAGGGACTATAGCACAGCTACATGCACTTACACACACAGTATTGAGCAATGGTAAAGGTATGTTCCAGGTATTGTGAGGAAGCAGTGTTCTAGATATTTGAGAGAATGTGAATGTGCTGTGTCATCAGGCTGGTTTCTATCCTCTGGCGCTGTGCTCGGCCTGCATCATCTGCTCAGTACATGGAGCCCATGCCAATGCCTCATCAGCTCCTGTTAGGTCAGAAGAAAGGGCGAGAGAGCTAGAGAAAGAGAGAGAGAGGGAGAGAGAGAGGGACGGAGATGAAGGGCTAGACGTGTTAGGTGAACTCGACGCCCCCAAAATAATCCCAAATGTTCCCACTGCAGCGTTTCCAGCCTTAGTCATGGGTAACCCAGGGACAGCTGTTGCTAGGCAACCAGTGACATCACCACAGCAACAATCCTCAGCCTCATCTAAAGGAGCAGGGAAAGAGACGGAGAACGTCTGGGTTAGTTTATCAGCGGAGACGCAGGGCATTTCTGTCCGCCCTGTGTGAGGCCTGCAGATAGATGCACTGCCGGAGAGCGATATGTGTTATTGATCGTGTTTGCGCAGCTACGAGCTCAGCAGTCTCTCCTGTTCACTGAAATTTAAAGCAGAAGTTCAGCATAAAATACATATTTAAAAACGCTAAATAAAAATATATATAATACTAATAACCTCATATCATAATAATATAATATTATCTGCCCCATATATTAGTTATGTGCTATAAAAAACCACTGTAGAAATAGCCCCAGATTATAATAATCCAATGCTATAAAACAAGCTACTGAAATAAACCCAGGGTATAATAATCCTGTGCTATACAATAAACTGTAACATAGTTCCAGGTTATGATATTCCAGTTCTATGAATCAAACTACAGACATAACTCCAGATTACAGTAATCCAATACTGTAAATCTATTAACCCAGGACATGATAATCCTGTGCTATAAAATAAACTGTACATTATAATAATCCCATGCCATGAAACAAGATTTAAAAATAACCCCAGGTTAGAATAATCTCATGCAATAAAACAAAGTATAGAAATAATTCCAGGTTACAGTAATCCCATGCTATCAAACGAACTGTAGAAATAATCCCATTTTATCATATTTCAATGCTATAAAACAAACCATTGAAATAACTCCTGGTTCTAATATTCCAGTTCTATGAAACAAACTATAGAAATAACCCCAGATTATAGTAATCTAATACTATTAAACAAACTATTGAAAAAAACAAGCATATAATAATACTATGTTATAAAACAAAATGTAGAAATAACCCCAGGTTATAAAATGTATGTGCTATAAAAGAAACTGTAGAAATAATCCCAGATTGCAATAATCCCATGATGTAAAACAAATTACAACCCCCTAAGGTCATACTAATTTAGTGCTATAAAATAAAATAACCTGAGATTATAATAACCCCATGCTGTAAAATGAACTATAGAAATAACCTGAGATTATAATAACTCCATGCTAAACTGTAAAAATAACTCCAGGTTGTAATAGTCCTATTCTGTAAAACCAACTGTAGAAATAACCCCAAATTATAACAATCCTATGCTATAAAACAAACGACAGGTATAACCCAACGTTATAATAATTCCATCAAATAAAACAAATGTAGAAAGAACCCCAGGTTATAATAATTATGTGCTATAAAAGAAACTGCAGAAGTAATCCCAGAATACTGTAATCCCATTCTGTAAAACCCAACTGTTAAATATAACTCCAGGTTATAATAATCCCATTCTGTAAAACCCAACTGTAGAAATAACTCCAGGTTATAATAATCCCATTCTGTAAAACCCAACTGTAGAAATAACCCCAGGTTGTAATAATCCCATTCTGTAAAACCCAACTGTAGAAATAACCCTGTGGTGTAAACCAAGCCATGTCATAATTATTCATAAACCTGTAGTAAAGTTCTGTTTCTCTTTATATATTTCTCTGTCCATATAAAACTAATCCCACCTGCCATTTTGAGATTACGATGCTAGCAGGTGCTGATATAATCTTGCTACTGCTTGTAGCCCCAGAGCAGAACTAAAAGAACCAACTTCAGACCCCAAAAAACACTGTCTGGGTTAAATGGGGCATTTATTCAGCAGCTCTTGTAACCGCTTGCTAATTGTTTCTTCAGCTATGACCGTGTGAGCAAGAGGCGTTTCACAGCTCCCGAATACAGTCTTCCCCTTTCCTAAGCTGGCTTTAAATAAACGAGAGAGGAGAAGGATAGAGAGGGGGAGGAAGGATGAGAACAGAGGTGAAGTAAGGTAACGTTACTAAGCCTGTAACTACCAATCGGAGTGTCATCAGTGTGTGTATTTCCATCCTGCCGTGCTTTGGGCCTCGCTCTTTGAGCCGAAGGCAGCGTGATGGACAGACACCACTCCTCCTGTTCTCTCTCTCTCTCAGCATGTGTTTGACTGTAATGAGCATAGCAGCATGCGCGCTGTTGACATGGCTGGTAAGAATCAGCATTCAACTAAAGACAGATCCAACTAAACGCCCAGAAGAGTTGAGGGGTTTACTGGAGAGCAGTGGGAGCTACGGCAGACTAGGCTAGTGAATTCTGGGCTTGGATTCAAAAGCAGCTTACTAATGCTTTAAGGTTATAGTAATTATCTAGAACACAAACAGTCTACATGGAGTATTCAAAACTGTCACTTATCAATGTACCCTGTTCGTGACAGCCAGCCAGGCTTCACTGTCAACTTCACTCAGTGCCAGATGACCACAAAGGAACTGACTGTAGTTAGTTAATAACCGCGTCAGACTATATGAATACAACACAATTTACTAGCTAAGCTACCTGTTAGCATGAGAGTGTGAGAGTAGGACTGCTAGCATGGTGAGAGTAGGACAGTGTGGTGAGGGTAGGACAGTTAGCATGAGAGTGTGAGAGTAGGACTGCTAGCGTGGTGAGAGTAGGACAGTTAGCGTGGTGAGAGTAGGACAGTTAGTGTGGTGAGAGTAGGACAGTTAGGATGAGAGTAGGACAGTTAGTGTGGTGAGAGTAGGACAGTTAGCGTAATGTGAGTAAGACAGCTAGTGTGGTGAGAGTAGGACAGTTAGCGTGATGGGAGTAGGATAGTTAGCGTGATGAGAGTACGACAGTTAGCATGATGAGAGTAGGACAGTTAGCATGATGAGAGTAGGACAGTTAGCGTGATGAGAGTAGGACAGTTAGCGTGATGAGAGTAGGACAGTTAGCGTGATGAGAGTAGGACAGTTAGCGTGATGAGAGTAGGACAGTTAGCGTGATGAGAGTAGGACAGTTAGCGTGATGAGAGTAGGACAGTTAGCGTGATGAGAGTAGGACAGTTAGCGTGATGAGAGTAGGACAGTTAGCGTGATGAGAGTAGGACAGTTAGCGTGATGAGAGTAGGACAGTTAGCGTGATGAGAGTAGGACAGTTAGCATGATGGGAGTAGGACAGTTAGCATGGTGAAAGTAGGACAGTTAGTGCGGTGAGAGTAGGACAGTTAGCATGATGAGAGTAGGACAGTTAGCGTGGTGAGAGTAGGACAGTTAGCGTGATGGGAGTAGGACAGTTAGCATGATGGGAGTAGGACAGTTAGCGTGATGGGAGTAGGACAGTTAGCATGGTGAGAGTAGGACAGTTAGCGTGATGAGAGTAGGACAGTTAGCGTGATGGGAGTAGGACAGTTAGTGTGATGATAGTAGGACGGTTAGCGTGATGAGAGAAGGACGGTTAGCGTGATGAGAATAGGACGGTTAGTGTGATGAGAACAGGACACTTAGCATGATGAGAGTAGGACAGTTAGTGTGATATGAGTAGGACAGTTAGCATGTGACTAGGACAGTTAGCATGATATGAGTAGGACAGTTAGCATGTGACTAGGACAGTTAGCGTGGTGAGAGTAGGACAGTTAGCGTGGTGAGAATAGGACAGTTAACGTGATGTGAGTATGAGAGTTAGCATGATGAGAGTAGGACAGTTAGTGTGATGAGAATAGGACAGTTAGCGTGATGAGAGTAGGACAGTTAGCGTGATGAGAGTAGGACAGTTAGCATGATGGGAGTAGGACAGTTAGCATGGTGAAAGTAGGACAGTTAGTGCGGTGAGAGTAGGAGAGTTAGCATGATGAGAGTAGGACAGTTAGCGTGGTGAGAGTAGGACAGTTAGCGTGATGGAAGTAGGACAGTTAGTGTGATGAGAGTAGGACAGTTAGCGTGATGAGAGTAGGACAGTTAGCGTGGTGAGAGTAGGACAGGTAGCGTGGTGAGAGTAGGACAGTTAGCGTGATGAGAGTAGGACAGTTAGTGTGGTGAGAGTAGGACAGTTAGAGTGATATGAGTAGGACAGTTAGCGTGATGAACAGGACACTTAGCATGATGAGAGTAGGACAGTTAGCGTGATGGAAGTAGGACAGTTAGCATGTGACTAGGACAGTTAGCGTGGTGAGAGTAGGACAGTTAGTGTGGTGAGAATAGGACAGTTAACGTGATGTGAGTATGAGAGTTAGCATGATGAGGATAGGAGAGTTAGCGTGATGTGAGTATGAGAGTTAGCATGATGAGAGTAGGTCAGTTAGCGTGATGAGAGTAGGACAGTTCGCGTGATGAGAATAGGACAGTTAGCGTGATGACAGTAGGACAGTTAGCGTGATATGAGTAGGACAGTTAGCATGATGAGAACAGGACACTTAGCATGATGAGAGTAGGACAGTTAGCGTGATATGAGTAGGACAGTTAGCATGTGACTAGGACAGTTAGCGTGGTGAGAGTAGGACAGTTAACGTGATGTGAGTATGAGAGTTAGCATGATGAGGATAGGACAGTTAGCATGATGAGAGTAGGACAGTTAGCGTGATATGAGTAGGACAGTTAGCGTGATGTGAGTAGGACAGTTAGTGTGGTGAGAATAGGACAGTTAGCGTGATGAGAGTAGGACAGTTAGTGTAGCGAGAACAGCACACCGTTGGTCAGGGAGCATGCTGAGTTCAATGAGGCTGACTCTTCACCGTGCACATTAAGAGGATGATGTTAGCCCAGTCACATGACTCTGACCCCCACTGCACTTAGTGTGTGGAGAGTCGAGGAAGCGATTAGGCAGATTGTTAATGTGGATTAGTGGTCCAGCATCACGGCCTTCTGGTGGCTGTTCTGTCTTCTTTATACAGTCACATTCATCTACTGTGCTCTACATCTCTCCCTCTGTGTTTCACTTTATCTGTCTCTCCTTTTGCCCATTCCATCCCCTGTTTCTGCTTTACCATTGACCCTTTTGGGGAAAGGCTCGCTGTGTGAGAGGACAAGAAGACAACGCACAAGAGGGAGGAGACTCGGACAGTATGGTGAGTGTGTAAGAGAGAGGGTGGGGGGTGACCCTTGAGGTGGAGGGCATAAAAGGGCAATAGAAAGGGAGAGAGGAGGTGAATGGGAGCAAACAGAGGCTCCGTGTGAGTGTATATATGTGTGCGTGCCTGTATCAGGTAACATAAGGACAGCAGTGGAGGTGTAGTACAGGCTGGAGTAATTGGAGGGTCCACAGCAGGCTGCGTAGAGCATCTCTCTCATTTGTGCTTCAACCTCTCCAAGGCCGGATGACTCATGTCATCTGCTTTACACTGATAACTGTCATTCCTGAAAAACACTGCTGCTTAAACCAAAGCAGAACAGAGAGCGTCGGGCCCAGTTCTCTCACAGCGTACATCTCAACCCACCTCCACCCTAAACATGGGCCAGCAGCCGTCCATCACAGGACTAGGACAGGAAGTGTGCAACATGATAAACTGTCCCCTGCCGAGCGCATATAAGGTTCCCCTTTTATGCAGCTTCTCAGGTGATGGTTCGACCAAAAACCCAGTTAACTTGAAGAAGCGTTCTCACCCAAAAATAGTATTTAACGTGTTATTTGTTTTATAAATACGCATAACTGTATCTTTCATCTTCATGTATGACTTTGCATCCTTTTTTGCGTTTCTGTTTATCAGTGTTCTCTTTCTATAGTACCCAGCATGCATTGCACACAACATCCAATGGGAATCCCTTCCTGTTCCAATGAACTGATGTAGAGGGTAATCAATACATTTAGCTTCCTAGCAGTATTGTTAATTATTCAGATTTCTTCTGAATTAGCTTGCTAGCAGTAAAAGAATGATTTCAAATGAGTTAGCGTGGTAAAGTAAGACAGTTAGCATGGTGAGACCTTATGAGAGTAGAACTGTTAGCATGGTAAGAGTAGGATAGTTAGCATTGTGCGAGTAGGACAGCTAGCATTATGAGAGTAGAACAGTAAGTAGGACAGTTAGCATGGTGAGAGTTAGGCAATTAGCATGGTTAGAGTAGAACAGTTAGTGTAGTAAGCGGGCAGTTAACATGTTAAGTATGACAATTAGGACAATGAGAGTTGGACAGTATGGTAATAAGAACAGTTAGCATGGGGAGAGTAGTTCGTGTGGTGAGAGTAGGACAGTTAGCATGGGGAGAGTAGTTAGTATGGTGAGAGCAGGATAGTTAGTGTGGTAAGTAGGACAGTTAGTATGGTGAGAGCAGGACAGTTAGTGTGGTAAGTAGGACAGTTAGTATGGTGAGAGCAGGACAGTTAGTGTGGTAAGTTGGACAGGTAGCATGGTGAGAGCAGGACAGTTAGTGTGGTAAGTAGGACAGTTAGTATGGTGAGAGTTAGTTAGTTAGCATGGTGAGAGTAGGACAGTTAGTAAGTAGGACAGATAGCATGGTGGGAGTAGGACAGTTTGCATGGTGAGAGGTGGACTGTTAACATGCTAAGTAGAACAGTTAACATGGTAAGAATAGGACAGTTGTCATGGGAAGTAGGAGGGTTAGCATGGTAAGTAAGACAGTTAGCAGAGTGCCCCTGTAATTTTAATGTTACCCCAAATGTAGTCAACCAAAACATCGTTTCCTGCATGAGGTTCCCGTTATTTGAAAAAAGTGTCATGTACAACATTAGCAGACACCTTGGAGTCTGAAGTTTGTCCATACATCTGTTTGTTTGGTCATACAGTTTCTTAAACCACAAAAGCCAGTCTATCTGAAATGATCTTGACACAGTTTGAGACACGTGTTCGGTGATTTGTAGGTGTGCAGTCAGCCCAATGCTAATTGGGTTGCTATTAGCTTTAAACATTAGTCTTGGCCATTTGACCACACCTGGGGACCAGAAGAGAGGAACTGTGTAAATGTTGACATCTTAAAACTCTCAGAGTTTACTGTTACCTAGTTTACTGTTAAACTAGGTCGTGGTATCATACTGATAGTGCTGTCAAGACCAGGTGCCAGGCCTGGATTTCCCAGTCCCCAATTGGCCTTGGTGTAAAAAATGAGCTTTCATAGATTTCCCACAAGTCTATGTGGAAACAGAGTGGATTACGGGGGACTACGGCAAACAGGTTCAGTTTAAGTTACTGAATAATTAATAATAGTTCCTAATAACTGATTAATAAACCTTCAGTTTGAGTGGTTAAGCCCGTTCTTCTGAGGGCTGTGAACTGATGTATGACCATACTCAAGTGAATGACCATGTCCACATGAATGACCGTGTCCAAAGGTATAGTTTTTGTTTCAGAAGTAGAGGCACAATATGAAGTTCTTTGAGGCAACAGCCCGGCCCTCCAGTGGACTATGTACTGCAAAACTAGAATAATGTAATGTTACCAAAGTGCTGACAGAATCATTAACCTCATCTTTCATCTTTGCTCTAATGAGGTAGTATTGATGCATCCCCCAGAACTCATTATTAACATAGCCCTGGAAATAAGTGTAGCATAACAATCGGAATTGGTGTAGTGTCAACCATGAAAACAGTGTCCCGTAGAAATGCAGCTGGAGGTAGCATAACTGTGGAAATGGGTCTAGTATAACTATCATTTAGATGATATTATGAGAGAGAGATACAAACAGAAAACCATAAAACACACTCATCATCGAAAGAACAGCTGCTCCCAGAAGGAGGTGTGGGATTGCAGTGCTGTTGGGAAGGAAGATAAAGGTTACCAGGATCAATAAATGATGATACATTTAGACTGATATGATCAATATTTATTGAGCTACACATACAGAAGTAGTGTCTCTCAGTATGGTGTCGGGCCACTGTGTTTGCTAACCCAACATGCCAGACGTTTCAGCATGGAGCTGTAGAGGTTCCTAATGGTGTCCTGTGATAATCCATCCCATGCAGCTTGAATATCCTCATACAGTTCCTGCAGATGGTGCGGTAGGGGTGGAGGTGGAGTGACACTAGGCCTTCTGGACGTGTGACACGTGACAACAAACCGTTCATCTTGGTGCTGAACACGGTGCCTCCACACATGGATTCATTGGTCGTCTCCACCAAGACAAAAGCGGGACTCGTCACTGAAGATGACCCGCTGCCATTCTGAGTCACTCCATGACAGTCTGGCACGACACCATTGCAGTCTTTGGTGACGTTGACGTGGTGTTAAGGACAGTGGCCGTAACGGTCTGCGTGCATGTAGTCCTGCGTGGTGCAGCCGTCTGCCAATGGTGCTGCACTAACAGGATGACTCATGGAGGACATCACTGCTCACTGAATGTCCACAATCGTGGCTGTTGGGTCAGTCAGGTACAGCGATAAGGCCCGTCCTTGCTTGCGTCACATGCGCGGCTGAGCGTGGAACTTCAATCATTCGCATGTCTCACGATGTC
This sequence comes from Semaprochilodus insignis, assembly GCA_034552555.1. Taxonomy (NCBI): domain Eukaryota; kingdom Metazoa; phylum Chordata; class Actinopteri; order Characiformes; family Prochilodontidae; genus Semaprochilodus; species Semaprochilodus insignis. Next base: position 10,460,702 of record CM067479.1, on the reverse strand, counting down.
AAACCTACCCACCAAGTTTCATTCCTGTCGGTTGATTCCTTCTGGGTGCAGCTGTTCATTAGACATTATGAGTATTGTTAACTGTACACTGGTTATGATACAGTATGTTCTGTTTAGACACTGTGAATGTTTCACCGAGCAGATGTGCATGTTCCTAAATGCAGATAAAGGCCAGATGTTCTTTCAAATCTCTACTGGACGTGTAATCCAGCCCCAAACACGACCCCACCCCCTCCCCCAGCGCCTTCCTGTAACGCCCAGACGTTCGGCCTAGTTCCGAGATTACACTGTAAATGGAGAGTATGTATTCCTAGATCCGCTTTCTAAAGGAGGGATTATGTTTTGAAAAGTGATGTCACTGTGCTTCTAAGACATACCGCCCTGGAAAACCCGCTCTCTGATCAATCACCCAGCGCCTGTCTGCTGCTGCGTATCTGATTGCCTGGCCAACTAAGCATATTTTCATGGATTACTGAAAACATCAATGAGCCCGACTGACCTTCGCGTGCCTGAGTGAGGAGCAGTGAGTAATCCTGCGTCCCTCTGGCCCTCAGTGTGCTCTTCTGCAACACTGATCATCCTCACTCCGCACCACGGCATTGCAAATACCCGTGTGGGTATTTAGACCTTAACGAGCCCGAATGTCCTCCTCAGGATGGTGGAAAATGATGACCTTGTGGGGACATTCAATCTCAGCATATCTCAGCAAACAAACTGAGCTATGTTCATTCAGATATACTTACTGGGTGGTTTGTTAGCATGTATGTTTCCGTGTGTGTGGGTGCACTTGTGTGTACATATGTATATTTAAGCTGAAATTAGCAGATTTCTGTTTCAGAGGAACACAGAGCATTGACTCAATCAATGACCCTGAAATGACCCTCTTTAGCTCAGGCATCAAAGAGAAGAGACCCGCCCACATAAAGGAAATACATGTGTGCCCAGCGGTCACCTCTGTTCAGAAAACTGCCTTATTATGAGCTGTACCATGTGGTTTCTGGGATCTGTAGGAATAACTAACCTTAGCTAAACACGCAGAAGCCATGTTGGCTGAGGTGATACGTCTACGCCTGTGTCAATAATAAAATGGTTGGGATGTAAACAAAGTCATTCAGGGTGGTTTGTTTCGACATGCTCCTGAGTTGGAATTGTTCACAGTGGTGGTGAATGGAACCAGACGTCCACCTCTAAAAGCTCTCTCACAGAAAGCTAATGCGTGAAGTGGTTATGGATATGGTGCCTGGTTCCCTGATGGGTTAAACCTGAAGGTTCTGGCCTAAAGTGCATCCTTTAATGCGAAGACCTTCCATATAAACCTCAGAAGAGTTTCACTGGGGGTTCTGTGGTTGGTGTGACACAACTGACAACGAATCCCTACCTGCCAGTGAGCTATCACCCCATGTGGGAGACTGGGGTTCGATTCCCAGACTGGGTAACTATGCAGTGCTACATTAAATAAGAGTCCCTGGGCAACACTACACTGTTGCAAGTTGCTCTGGAAAGAGTGTCAGCTAAACACCATAAATGTATGATTTTATAAAGTACACAAAACGGCTATATGTGTGTTGTAGAAATGGTGACCCTTGGTTCCCATCACCACCACCACTGTATAAATGAGTAAGAGAAGTTTCTCTTGAATGAACCATCATTACCACCATCATCCACACCATCTCACATCAAATCAGTTTGAATGCTTTTGCTGACATTTCAATGAAGCTTTGAAACCAGCTGGTGACCCTGTGCTGACCCAGCTGACCTTGTGATGGGGATGCAGAGGTTGTGTGGACAGAGTGGAGGATGGTGAAGGGATGAATTGATCGTGTCAGGGTGAACACTGCATGTGTGTGTGTGTTGGAGTAATGCAAATAGCACGGTTGGCAGATGTGGAGGAGGAGCAAAGACGTCATAGTGCTTTAAATAGCCTCTCTTTCATCATGATGTCTGTTCCTGAGTGTGTGTGTGTGTATGTGTGGGTGTGTGGGGGTGGGTGTATGTGGTGTATGTGATGTGTGTGTGTATGTGGTGTGTGTGTGTGTGTGTGTGTGTGTGTGTGTGTGTGTGTGTGTGTGAGAGATGAATGTGGGTGTAGTATGTGGTGTGTGTGTGTGTGTGTGTGTGTATGGTGTGTGTGGGGGGGGTGTAAGTGGTGTATGTGATATGTGTGTGTGTGGGGGGGGCGATGTATGTGGTGTGTGGATGTATGTGTGTGGGGGGGTGTATGTGGTGTATA
>CM067479.1:10442173-10458410 GCA_034552555.1 Semaprochilodus insignis | reverse complement strand
GTGCCAGGGAAGGCATCCACCAAATCTGGACCAACTGACCAATTCTTTGATGTAAGAGTGTCTGAACATTGATGTGGCCTACATCCAGAAACTTGTCCAGTACATGCCCAATCCAGTCACAGCTGTTATTGGTGCTTGTGGAGGTATTACACACTATTAGGTACGTTTCAGTCACAGGGGATTCATTAATTACCCATATCAGTCTAAATTTATCGTCATTTATTGTTCCTGGTGATCTTTATCTTCCTTCCCAACAGCATTGCAATCCCACACTTCCTTCTGCTGTTCTGGGTGCAGCTGTTCTTTTGATGATGAGAGTACATACAGGTATGATGATCCTTTTAAATAAAGATAAAATTAAAAAAAGAGAAAATAATTTTTTCACATTTCATAGAAATCATGAGACCACAGAGATCTTTAGAGGTCCTGCTATAGCACAAAATTGTACCAGTGCCTCAATACAAATGTTGGCCATATTGTCGACTGATGTTGGAGTGGGTTATCCGGAGAGAATTCCAGGTGGGTCGGTAGCGTTTTGGGCTGGTTACTGCAAGCCAAGGGCGTTAAGGTGTGTTTGACATTGTGGGGGGCATGCTCGCTACTATGAATCAAAGCCCACCCTTCAGCAACCTTGTGTAAATCAGTGAGTCTTGGTAACTGTAGCACTACAATCAACTCTATGAGTGATTTAACTGATGGTTGGAGCCGATTTAGGAGATGCAGCTTCAGTGAACAAAGTACCAAACAGACCGAATGCCTTCAGGTGCAAACAAGATTTCTGTTTCTCTGTATACTGTATTACCCTGTTCTTCAATGGTCAGGACCCCCACAGGACCACCACAGAGGAGGTGTTATGTGGGTGGTGGATCATTCTCAGCACTGCAGTGACACTGACGTGGTGGTGGTGTGTTAGTGTGTGTTGTGCTGGTGTGAGTGGATCAGACACAGCAGTGCTGCTGGAGTGTTTAAACACTGTGTCCACTCACTGTCCGCTCTATTAGACACTCCTACCTTGTTGCTCCACCTTGTAGATGTACAGTCAGAGACGATAGCTCATCTGCTGCTGCACAGTGCCGTGTTGGTCTTCCTCCAGTCCTTCATCAGTGGTCATGGGACGCTGCCCACAGGACGCCGCCCACAGGACACCACCCACAGGACGCTGCCCACAGAACAGTGCCCACAGGACGCTGTTGGACACTGGATAGCAGACAATGGTTGGTAGACAGTTCTCAGTCCAGCAGTGACACTGAGGTGTCCAGCAGCACTGCTGTGTCTGATCCACTCACACCAGCACAACACACACTGACACACCACCACTATGTCAGTGTCACTGCAGTGCTGAGAATTACAGTTCAGGGTGGGCTCATCTGTATCATGTAACTCATGGAGAGTGAGTGTCCGTATGGCTAGGGCTAAAGCAGGTGTACATTAGAGAGAGATAGAGAGAGGGAGAGAGAGAGAGAGAGACAAAAATTGATGATGTAGTTGAAAGTTGTCCAAAGCTATTTTTCAGCCTCGTTAGGGAAAAAAGGCCACAGCACTGTCCTCCTTCATCTTCATACTCAGGGTCCAACCTTTATCACGACTGATGAAAGAATGGGGTCGGCAACGCCACTTTATCTGCATGTGCATGCAAACGTGTGTGTTTTCGTATTTGTGTGTGTGCGTGTTTGTGTGCAAGTGTGTGTGCATGTGTGTGTGTGCGTGCCAGTGAGTGGGTGTTTTTCACAGGAACATAATGGGGTCACCTATACAGCTGTTTCAGTTAGCGCTAGCCGTGCTAATAAAAGCATAGGGCGCACACCAGGGAGATACGGTAACTCCAGCTCCTCAGCTATGGCCTTATTCACACATGCACAGAACTCCAGCACAAGCCAAGGCGCTCACGGTGCAGTCGGCGTCCTGACCATATTAGGGCCAGTTTATCTTTGAGGGAAAAACCAATAGCTCCTTGGCAATTCCCATGTGGTAAACTGGAATGTTCCACAATAATATCCTGTGCAAATCCGGAATGTCACAGGTTCTTCTGGTATGGTATCCTAGGTGGTGGCTGTGCTGTTGCTATGAGATTGCTATGTTATCTGAAATGGTCACTAAGGTGTTGCTAGGTGTTTCCTAGGCAGTTGCTATGATATCCCAGGTGAATGCTATAGTGTTGCTATGTTATATCAAGTGGTCACTAAGGTATTGCTATGTGGTTACAAGGTGGTTCCTAGGGTCGTTGCTATGGGATCCCAGGTGGATGCAATAGTGTTGCTATATTATGTCTAAAATGGTTAAGAAGGTGTTGCTAGGTAGTTGTTATCTCAAGTAGTTACAAAAGTGTTGCTAGGTGGTTGTTATGGTATTCTAGGTGGTTGCAAGGTAGTTGCTAGGTGGTTGCTATCTTATCTCAAGGGGTTACTACGGTATTGTTAGGTGGATGTCACAGTATTCTACAGTATTCTACATTTTACAGTGGTATCCTAGGTGGTTGCTGGGTGGTTGCTACGTGGTTGCTGTGGTATCCCAGGTGGTTACTACATGGTTGATGTAAACACAAGTCATACTGTTTCTGATGGTGCCTGTCAGTCAAACAGTCAGTCAGACAGCCCTGTCCTGGCAATGTAGGCAGTTTTTGGGCATGCTGAGTGACAAGCCCTACCAGACCCTCTGCGAGCCTAGCGCTGCGCTAACATAGACGGAGCCGGGATGAGTGTGGCCTGTCTGTCTGTTTGTTAATGTGATGCAGGCATTACATAAATAGACACTGATCCGCCTCCCATTTGGCAGAAACTCTGTGAGTTCCACATAATCTGGCCTTGATAACTTCGTCTTAAAGCCTTGGCCCGAACCCGGCCCAAATCCTGCCTCTTTCTCTCTTTACCCTTGTTATTTTTTCTGCTTTCATTACTGTCCTCTTCTCCTTAATCCTCCTCTATTCTTATCCCTCCCTGCATCCCATTCGGAGAATTCCTTATGCAATGTGAACCAATAGCGTGTGGCCAGTTTAATCTGAGTGCAATGATGTGTGTGTGTGCGGGTGTGTGCGGGTGTGTGTGTCAGGGACGCTTCTTTATCCTCTTAATGTCCTAAATGTCGCATTGCCTCATTCATACCAGCTTCACTTGCCTTCCTCTCCCTTCATCTCTCTGCTCTGATCTCACCTCGCATGCACCCGCCCAACTAAAGTAGCTGTGGATTGTGACAGTGGGAGGTTCAGATTGAAAAAGTGGCAGATTGACTCTCTCTCTTTTCATCCATACGTCTCGTTCCTTTCTCACCCTCCACGACTTGTAGCCCCGCAAGGTCGTTTCCAAGGACAGCCCTGTCTCTGCCTCCTGGTTGGCTGGCTAGCTGTTAAAGAGACAGCATCCTGCTGAGCACGTGGCCCCACGGACACACATCCACATTCACACCGCACACATCTCGCACCAGACTGCAGAGTCAGCAGTCACGGCATCACGACTCAGGCGATCCCTCAAGAAGTGCCCTGTAAAAATATGCAGCGTTTCTCAGATTTAGCTACACTCGCTGTACTCTGTACCATTCAGGGTACAAACGCTGTCACTGTTCCAGAAACGAAGCGCTCAAATGCTAATTTGGGTTTCTAAGTCTGAACTGAACTGCTAGGCTAACAGTGTGAAGTTAATAGAGTTCAGGTGTTTCAGCTGCACCCACTGCTAACAAGTATGTCGAGTCAAGCACATAGCCATGCAATCTCCATAGACCAACACTGGCTGTATTCAAATACATATATACATAAGTACTTGTGTACTAAATCTACCTAATAGTAGTATTTAGTATGTGACCAAACTGAAGATCTGTAGTGCACTGGAGATAGCCGGATGGTGTTCTACTCCAGTCAGAGTCTCTAGTATACAGGTGGAGCTATCTTCATGGTGTACTGGAAATACCCAGATGGTGTTCTACCCCAGTCAGAGTTTCTAGTAAACAGGTGGAGCTATCTTCATGGTGTACTGGAGATACCCGGATGGTGTTCTACTCCAGTCAGATGTTCTAGTGTACAGGTGGAGCTATCTTCATGGTGTACTGGAGATACCCGGATGGTGTTCTACTCCAGTCAGAGGTTCTAGTATACAGGGGGAGCTATCTTCATGGTGTACTGGAGATACCCGGATGGTGTTCTACTCCAGTCACATGTTCTAGTATACAGGTGGAGCTATCTTCATGGTGTACTGTATCCCATCATGCACCGCGGCCTCACTAGCTCTCAGTCTGCTTCAACCAGAGAAAATGGCGGCGGGTAACACTGGGGAGCAAAACGCAGCCCACTCCGAGTATAAATGTGGGTGTAGTGATTGTAGTGGGGTATGTTTTCATCAGAATGAGCCTCAGAAAGTTAAAATATACAGGTCTGAAGATTAATAAAAAATGAACTCGCTTTAGAGGATCAGTTTTAGAGTGAAATAGCCGAGGGTAGCTAACAGCTAGGCTAAACGTATTTCAGGTGAACTGAGCAGCGTTAGCAGCAGCTAGCTCTAAACAGTGGATACAGTAATAACAGCTCTGAGGTAAATGTGAGGTAACTGGTCATGTGACTGTATTAGTATACTACACTGTAGGTCAGAACTTGTTCCTGTACTGCATACTACACACAAGGGGCGTATACAGTATGCTGCAGTATGCAGTATAGTAGTTTGCCATGTCGAATACAGCCTAAGTCTTGCTTCTGTAATTTGGAACTGCACACACTGCTAACAAGTGTATTAAGTCAAGCACATAGCCATGCAATCTCCATAGACCAACACTGTCTAGTACTGAAGAACTTAGTGACTTTAAACATGGCACTGTCATGTAGCCTATTTCTGCCCTGCTAGATCTACCCCAGCCAACGATAAGTGCTACTGAGAAAAGGAAGCAACTAGGGTTTACATGACTTTGCCAACCAGATTTTTTTTTTACCTCAACAACCAAAGAGTTGACGTAAGCTAATCCCTAATGGCATCATGAATAAAACTACAGGAGAAGGGAATGCTTTGCAACAAGCATTGAATGCTTGCAGCTGTAAAAATCCGTGATCAAGCCAGGACGCCAGGCCAGTAGAGTGTGATGTGCGCTTTCCAATGGGCCCTGGATTTCATTGGTACCCTTAAGGAAACCAGAGACACGAACCCCGGAATCTCGCAAATTCGTATCTGTCTTAGACAGCCGACATTGCTTGTGGTGTAAGTCCAGAGAGCCAGAGAAATTTATAGGGCCATAACTTGGCAAAAATAAGAGTAACCTACGTCAAACTTTAGAGGATTAGAGGGCTTATGCCCCTGTTCAATTATACATGACTTTTTATTGTAGTCTTCAGAAATCCGAGATACTCTCTCTCACTGTCTGACTAAACCGCTTAATCCTTCTGGGAGGTGCTGGAGCCTATCCCAGCATTCAATGGGCGGAAGGCAGGAAACACCCTGGACAGGCCGCCATTCCATCGCAGGGCAAACACACAGACATACACATTCATACCTTGGACTGCGGGAGGAAACCAAAGCACCCCGAGGAAACCCACGCGGACAACTTGCAAACTCCTCACAGAAAGGACCCCGAATGCCCCGCTGGGACTCAAACCCAGGCCCTTCTTGCTGTGAGGTGATAGTGCCACCCACTGCACCACTGTGCCACCCAAATCTGGAGATAATGCTGTTCAATATCAGATCTTTGAAGCGCTCTAGATCGGCTGGGACGTACCCTTTGCAATGAGGCCATTGCTAGAAGACAATGGAGATACAGACCCAGAAATCATCTTCTCTGAGGCATCCATGTTGGTTGTGTAATAATCTTGTAATTAGCGACTAATTGACATCAAGCTTAAAGTGCCTTCACTTAGCAGTAAAGTCAACCCTTACGTAGTGGGTGCGTCCCAAATCTGCAGGACCTGTGTGAGAATATTGAAGCTGCATGGGATGGACACCATTAGGTACCTCTACAACTCCAAGCCGAGATGTCTGGCATGTTGCGTTAGCCAGACGCCATACTGAGAGACACTACTTCTGTATGTGTAGCTCAATAAATATTGATCATATCAGTCTAAACGTATCATCATTATTGTTCCTGGTAACCTTTATCTTCCTTCCCAACACCACTGCAATCCCACACTTCCTTCTGGGTGCAGCTGTTCTTGTGATGATGAGTGTATATTTGTAACTGTTGTCCATCTGTCCTCCGCTATGATCCCCTGGTTGCTCTCTCCTTTTCTCAGAAGCATAAGCAGTTCACACATGCACACCCGTCCAGCCAGAAATGGGTCAGAACAGTGTCTGTCTCTGCGCTAGTCTCCGTCTACGAAGGTGCTGCAGTTAAATAACCTATGTTAAAACGAAGCTGGACAAAATGCCCCAGTCCAGCACCGCCTCTTGTGTTGGATTTCTATGACCTTTAGAGGGGTCTGTGAATGCCACGGCCTGCGCAAAAAACAGAAAGAATAAAAGGTCGCATTAGCCTCAACCTGATTAAGGCGATGCTAGCGTGAGGCTAATTTAATGCTACAGTCTTAGAGAAAAAGGGGACTTTCCGCATGAAATGTAGTCCCGCATGGAGGACAAAATGTTAATGTACCTTCAGATGTGTCCAGTTTATCCTTGAAATAGTTGTGAGGATGCATCACATTCACTTTCCCAAAAGACTTCTGAGCATACAAACCAGGAGTCAAAACAGACAGTGTAGAATAGAATACAATTACACTGACTTGCCAAAAATCATGGGATTGCAGTATGTAAATGGATTATGAAGTGGTACTACCTCAGGGCACAGCTTGGGAATGTCCACACCTGTACAAGTGATGAGGTGGTGAGTGAGGTGGCCAGCGAATTATCAGAGTTCAAACTAGGCATGATAGTGAAATGTGCTTTGATGGACTGCAAATGGTCACCAAGCAGTGAACCGTAGTAGACACCGGTCAATGACGTGTTTAGGCGAACCAGTGGACACAACCCATGACATGAGAACACATCTCACACCAGTATGGAACCACCACCAGCCTGCACAGTGCCTTGTTGACAACCGAGGTCCATGACTTCATGGGGTCTGCACCACACACAAAGCCTACCATCAGCCCCAAACAATGGTGCCGTCACTCATCAGGCCATGACACATGTTGCCAGTCCTCTAGGGTCCTGTTAGCAAACTCATGAGCCCAGGTGGGGTGCTGTGCCCGGTGTCGCGGTGTTAACAGAGGCACTCTGCTGGGTCTTCTTCTCCTATATCCCATGGAGGTAACCTGAGGTCCCACTTCATAAGTAATTTACATACTGCTCTTCCATGACTTTTGGCATGTCATTGTATATTTGTTAACCACAGGTACTGTAGGTGTACCTTCAAGGGTACTACTACTACTACTACTACTAATAATAATAATAATAATAATAGTAATAATGCATTTATTTATACATGCTTACAAAAATTTGTTCTTCGGCAAAAAGCAAAATCAGAAGAGTAAAACAGAACATAAACTGAATTTTTGAACCATACAGATGAAGTTATTATTCTCAAAAATTAACTCAATATATCTGAGATGAAGTAGCCATCACTAATAAAATAGGTATTTATGTTAGTATATATACTAGTAGCTTTTAAACTATGTTTTTAGTAGCTTATAGTGTTAATAAGGACTAGTTTAACAATTTTAAATGATTTACCGCTTACACATGCAGTTGATCAGATAAGACATGTTTGGTATCCAAATTTTGCTCCTTTGTTTTAGAACTGGAGCTGTTACTAATCACGTGATCATGAGACTAATGTAAAAATGAGGCTGGCAAAATACACAAAGAGACAGGAAACATATGCGACTGTCATTTATTCAGGTGATCGTCAAAAAAGCAGGCAGGAGGACGGAGGGCAGAACACACACAAAATACTACAGATATCCTAACATGGCTACTGATATCAGTATTAACTGCTCTTTTAAAGGAATATGTCAACCATACTTTGGAATGTAGCTTGCAAGGGAAAGTGGAGAGTACCCACCAGTTAGCATGATGCTGTGCAGCTAAATTGGGGTTAATTGCTTCTATTCATTGTTAGCAACATTAAATTGGCTGAACTTTAATGTTACGGCTGGGTTAGGCACATTTAGCTGTGGTCAGTTTATTCCCACTCCTTCCTTTTATACTTCTTTCTTTGAATATATTTTTCTTGCATGCTTCCACTCAGTTCAACTTTTCCATCCTTCCATTACTTCGTTGCATCAACTGACTCAGTTCTGCCTTCCATTTTCATCCAGAACCAGCATGCTTCTCCTTTTCTGTGGCTCGCACACTCATCTCTCTGTTTGAGGTAGCAATTTTATTCAGTAATTTGAATCGAGGGTGAATCTGCAGCGTGTGTAGTGTTTACGGTCTGACAGTAATAACTGTGGAGTGATTTTAATCCAGTATGAATCTGCAGTGTGTGTAGTGTTTACAGTCTGACAGTAATAACTGTGGAGTGATTTTAATCCAGTATGAATCTGCAGTGTGTGTAGTGTTTACGGTCTGACGGTAATAACTGTGGAGTGATCATAATCCAGTATGAATCTGCATCGTGTGTAGTGTTTACGGTCTGACGGTAATAGCTGTGGAGTGATCATAATCCAGTATGAATCTGCAGCGTGTGTAGTGTTTACGGTCTGACGGTAACAACTGTGGAGTGATTTTAATCCAGTATGAATCTGCAGCGTGTGTAGTGTTTACGGTCTGATTGCGGAGTCATTTTAATCCAGTATGAATCTGCAGTGTGTGTAGTGTTTACAGTCTGATTGTGGAGTGATTTTAATCCAGCAATCCAATATAAATCTGGAGGTTTTTGGCTCCTATATGTTAGGTGAACCTTTAGGCTACTAGTCCTGTGGTCAGTTTCAGGGTCATTTCCCACAAATGTTCCTACCAAACCGTCTCAATCATGCACCCGTTGTTAATGTGTGTTGTGCTGGTCTTTATGAATCGGCCACTCAAATCCTGACAAATGGCATTATTGAACCTGCCCTGGTAAACCTAATCCGGCTCCAGTAGTGCTATCGTCAGAGATTTTGCATATGATAGCAGATTAGGATGGAACAGCTTCACTGCTGCGCACACAGACTCAGCAGTCGTAGGGGAACATTATGTGGAGCTCCGGGGTGATGTGATGTGACTGAGCCCCTGCAGTCTTCATGAACTGCTTATTCAGGCCTACAGATGAAACAACATTCTGTGACAGTTGCCATCTCTGTCCATGACTGTTCCGCTCAGTCCTTTTCCACGTCCTCCACTCCATCCATCCATCCTTGTCTCCCACTCTTGCTTTATACCCCTTCCCCCTTTCTCTGAGTCAGCATATTGACTCTGAAGCAAGGTCACCTGACCACTGTTGCTGTGGAGACCAAGAATTTGGCATGTTTTTCTTTCTATTCTTTTTGCAAAGAGAGAGAGAGAGAGAGAGAGAAAGGAAGAGAGAGATGGGGGGTGGGTCACTTTAGGTCATTAGGTACACCCCTTTGTATCTCCCCTGGGTGTCCATCTTATCAGCTCCACTGACCATGGTGACACTGACGTGGTGGTGGTGTGTTAGTGTGTGTTGTGCTAGTGTGAGTGGATCAGACACAGCAGTGCTGCTGGAGTGTTTAAACACCGTGTCCCCCCACTGTCCACTCTGTTAGACACTCCTACCTTGCTGCTCCACCTTGTAGATTTACAGTCAGAGACGATAGCTCATCTGCTGCTGCACAGTGCAGTGTTGGTCATCCTCATGTCCTTCATCAGTGGTCACAGGACACTGGTCACAGGATGCTGCCCACAGGACGCTGTTGACTGGATAGTTGACTCACACCAGCACAACACACACCAACACATCACCAACACGTCAGTGTCACTGCAGTGCTGAGAATGATCCACCAGCCACATAATACCTGCTCTGTGGTGGTCCTGTGGGGGTCCTGACCATTGAAGAACAGGGTAATACAGTATACAGAGAAACAGATGGACTACAGTCTGGAACTGTACAACTACAGAGTGCTCCTGTATGGTCAGTGGAGCTGATAAAACTGAACAAAGGAGATGTACCTAATGAAGTGGCCGGTGGGTGCACATAGGAAAGGCAATATGTAATGACTGGTTACACATAATGGCTGATAGACCTTTGATCAGACCATGCAGGATGTTTGAACAGCGAGTCTTACTGTAATAATGTTCCATTAATAAAGCATGTCTTCTCACAACGACTACAATGAGAGTAGTAGGCCAGTGATCCATATATCACAGGTGTATTTCTAAGCCAGATGGATGTTAATCAGCTCATTTTATGACTCATTTTATGACTATAACATCTAGAATATGACAACTGAGCAATAAATGTAGACCTGCACTGTTCCCCCTGTGAGCAATTCCCCCTGTGAGCTCTGCTCTGACGGCCAACACGTACACAACACATGAAAGACATGAATTGCAATAACAAGAGATAGCAGCGAGCTAATGGGAATATAAGTTAGGCTTTCAGCTGAAACTGAAGGATTCACTGTAAACTACACAGTAAAGAATTTGAATGTCTTACAAGGTCTCTGTATTTAGGCTAAACCTAATAAAAGTGAAAATACATGACAGTTAACTTGGGGCTAATATTACTTAACATTATAAAGGAGCTACTTCGAAGTGAACATTAGACTGATATGATCAATATTTATTGAGCTACACATACAGAAGTAGTGTCTCTCAGTATGGTGTCGGGCCGCCATGTTTGCTACTGCAACATGTCAGACGTCTCAGCATGGAGTTGTAGAGGTTCCTAATGGTGTCCTGTGATAATCCATCCCATGCAGCTTGAATATTCTCACACAGTTCCTGCAGATGGTGCGGTAGGGTGGACTGTTGATAGCGCATCAAATAGCATCCTACACATTTTCAAACAGGGATAGGTCTGGTGGTCGGCTGGTCATGGCAAAGTACACAGAGATTCGTTGGTCGTCTCCAGCAAGACAACAGTGGGACTCGGCACTGAAGATGACCCGCTGCCATTCCATGACAGTCTGGCACGACACCATTGCAGTGTTTTGTGACACCGACATGGTGTTAAGGCCAGTCGTTGTAACAGTCTGCGTGCACGTAGTCCTGCGTCGTGCAGCCGTCTGCCAATGATGCTGGCACTAACAGGATGACTCAACCTGTACCACTGCTCACTGTTGGGTCACTCCATGCATGTCATATATAATATATATGTCATATATCATGTCATATATCATATCATAAATAAAGCAGTGAAATGAACAGAAAAAACGAGCTGTTAGTGTGGAAACCTATGGCTGACATTTGGCCGCTGATGCTCATCAATAGAATCCTGGTGTGCATCAGCCTACAGTTGGCTTGGTGTGTCAGGGCCCTGTGATGGACAAGATATGAAATCTTTGTGGCAAGTATGACAAACACTGTTTTCCCTTGGTTATGAAAGCTAATTGGTCTTCTGCTAGCTTTTGGCTATTTTGATATCTATAGATCTGCAGGGATTCTCGTTGAGTCAAACAGCAGAAAACAGTCTTTATTGAGTGCTTTAAATTAAGAAATAAAGGATTAAAAGTATAACATACAACATAATCTGTGTGAAAAAATCTGGATTAACAGACCTAAGGATACTCTCTCCTTCGCTGCAGTGTGTGCGAGGTCATTAGTGGAGGTTACTTGGTTCCCTAATGAGCGAGGCTAAACTCAGACAGCAGCTCAGTGCCTCTCCCTTGTGCCCTGCATGATCCTGCTTTCCACTGTAAATCAGCTCACCGGTCAGCAGCATGTGTATGTGTATGCATGTATCCAAGATATGCTTAGGCCACAAGTTATAGTATATAGCTATAGCTCTCTCTCTCTCACTCTCTCTCTCTTACTCTCTCTCTCCCTGATTCAGCAAATAACCTTGAGTGAACTGATGCTGTGCGGTGTTATGCTAGCACCATCACGCTATGTGCACTTCTCCAATTAGCTTAATTAGCAATTCAGTTCAATGAGTTGTATTGTTGAGTATCAGGCGTGCCAAAACATTACTGATGTAACGAGAACCAATTTTGTCAAGCTATGCAGCACTGACAGCATTAGCGTATCCCTCAGCCTCATCAGTTTGACAGGGTTCATCATATTTTTGTTTTCATGTTGGTTCCTTTTCACATTTCTGCGTTCTTTCTGCTGGAAGTCCTCGTCAAAGGGTTGCGCTGCTTCCCTCCTGCCATTACATGTACATATTTAGCTATGTGCTAACTAGAGACGTCATACGACATCTCCAGCTAACAGGGCTAATCTAGCGTTTGTCAGGTGCTCATTGTGTTCATGTTTATCACTGTGTAGATGGTAGGCTTCTCTTGGTTGGAGGAAGTGAGGTGTTCGGAGCCCTGATGGCCTGGGGGGTAGAAACTGCTCCGTGATCTGGTGGTCCTTGATTTTCACGCTCCTATATTGTCTGACAGATGGGAGAAGAGGTTTGTTATTGAGGTTGAGTTTTTGTCCTTGATGATCTTGTGGGCCCTCCTGAGGTCCCTGAAGTGTAAATGTCCTCTAGCGACAAAAGGGTCATTCCTGTGATTGACTGGGCTTTCCTGACCACCCTCTGCAGATGCTTCTGGCCTTGGGCTGAGCAGTTTCCAAACCAGACTGTGAAGGAGCACCTGAAAGTACAATCACTCTGAAGGTTATTTAATCCTGTTTTCCATGATGAAAACCCTGTACATTTTGTTCCCTGTAGTTTTTCCGCTCTGTGCTGAGCTATACTGATGTAGAGATTTATTCAGGTGCCTTTCCTAATGTCAGGGAAAGCCAATGTTAGATGCTTTCCTAAGCATAATGAACAAGAATAACTCTGTTATTGAGCGCAGCGCCTGATAATAACTGATTAGTAACTGACCTCATGGCAGATTTCCATCCTAAAACCTTTTACATGAAATAGTAGAACTTTTTGGTGGTGACTGCTTTAATGGGGTGGGCAGAAAGGTGGTCATGCTTCACAGGAGGGTGTTTCCAGTCACCCCAGAACACCCCTTAGCTATACCTCTGCACATAAGCAAGCCTATTTAAGAATACTTAGCATCTCAACATGCTTTGAGGCAAGGATGATGATGTAGGATACCAGACTGCACAGTGCTAGTATGAGGTGTGGCGTATTCATGGAGGATAACCTTGTTAACTACATCAGCTCCAGTGGAAAACAGTCAGTCAGTGAACAGTCAGTCTTCAGAAACCAACCACATCCTGGCTGATCATGTTAACGCTGTGTGGAAACTGCTTTACCTAGTCCTTAATAAGGTGTCTTACAACAGGGGGAGCACTTCAACATGCATCACAGGGGTCATCCAGGACAAGGACTGGCAAGCACTGCCATAGCAGCAGGAGACTGTACATCCAGTTCAAACGTGCTAATCAATGCAGGGTGAGGTACAACGCCTATGACACAGTGTTCAAACTGTATTTCAGTGTGCAGGAACCTCAGAGGCCTACAGCTAGTGCAGTGGAGCTCCTACACCTGCATCTGCAGGCTCAGTACTCAGTACTAACATTTCATAACTTCACTAAAGCCTGAGCTTGGACTGATCCTTCCCTAAGCATGTCATGCAGCATCCCCGGTTCAGAATCAGACAGCTTAAAGAGTCATTAAATGCATTTCTCAGCAGAAAAGAGCAGAACATGCTGTCTCAGATTTCTGCAGTAACGGGGGCGGGGCGAAAGCGCTGCTGGCCCCTGATTGGTCCGCTGCAATTAGGCTTCCTGCACGCTGACTGGACGTGGAAAACGTCGATAGAGGTAAAGCTAACGCTTTCCACCTGCCATCATCACTTTTAAACCTCAGTTTTATTCCGTAATTCATCTGTATGTGAAGCTGTGGGCGATCCGAGAGAGACAGACTATGAACTTTCTGAGCGCGATGAAGGTGAAACAGAAGCTCTGAGCCACTTCCGCAGCCGGCTTTTCGCGAGGCGGAGGGATACACGCGGAGTGAAGAGGGCGGTGCTGCGGACGGGCGGAGCGATATAGAGAGAGAGAGCGAGCGAGAGAGAGAGAGAGAGAATGAATTGAGGCAGTGAGATAGAGAGAGAGAAAGAGAGAGAGAGAGGAGGAAAAAAAGCTCGCTCCAAAAAAACGGGACAGTGCGGCTTCTTTAGTTTTGCCGGCTCCGCCGCAACTAACGGAGAGCAGCTGCACTGCCCTGCTCTCTGCTTTCATTTCATATTCCTTTATTTAGTCCCTCTGTTTTTATTTCCAGCGTTGTCGCCTTTTTATGTTCCGAGGAGCAACTTCTTTCACAGACCTGTGACAACTTTTCGACTAAACTGCTGCTCCTCTTCTCGGGCTCCAGCCTCCAGGGCAGAGAAACCCCCCCAAAAAAACAAGCTTTAGGCTTTTTTATCCTTCACGTAGAATTTCTGTTTTTTGTTTCTATCTTTTTCTCTTTTTCTTTTCTCTTCTTAAATCGTCGACTAGTCTTGGCTTCATCTCCTGAGGAGAGTGCGCAGTCATGGGGGTAAGAGCTAAACTTTTTCTATTATATCCTATCAGTCTATATGGCACATAGTGAGCTTATAAAGCAAGCATATTGGGAGTTAAGTCGTATGAAGGCATATGAAGACAGGGGGTATATGTGTATGTGTGTGCGCGTGCATGTGCGTGTGCGCGTGAAACTGCAGAGTCACATATGCGGTTCTGAGATGGAGCTATGACAGGATGACATTGAATGGATGTGATGCAGGCTGTTTTTTAGCCGTAGCTCACTGCGACAGGCTGGAGTATCGCTTAGCGCGCGCGCCCGCGCGCTCTCAGCCTTGAGTTAACACAGGCACGCGCGCAGCTGACTTGAAGTGAAATTAACGCAGTGATGGATTACAATGAACGTTCATGTGGTGTTTCATTATGACATGCGACGTTGCCCGTTGTGACGTCCGATCGTGACGTGCATGATGTTCGCGCGCCCCGCTGAACTCGGGATGCGCGCTAATTCAGCACTACGCGAGGCAAACTCCTCCACACATATATGATGCACGTGCGAGGTACGACTCTGCGTTTCCAACTTTTTTGGTCCCTCTAGGTTATGCATACTTATCATATTCAATTATTCCAGAAGCGGCTCCGGTGAAGCCTGCGTGCGTCATAATGCGGTTACCGGCTCTCATACGCGCTCGCGCGCGCGCACGCACACACACAGACACACGCACACATAGAAGCACGCACGGACAGTCCGTTCATTCGTGACATAACAGCGTATCCTCACACGGCGGATTAAAGCTGTTACCCCTCCAGCACGCGCACGAGCGCGCGCCCTTACCGGCAAAGCAGTAATGCGTCAGAGCGAACCGGTGAACTGCCAAAACGAGCTGGAATTAGAGCGGGATTAGAGGAGGACTCTAATAAAGTCTTATTTCAGCCTTCTAAATGAACACATTGAAATACTCCAATTACAAAAAAGACATTTTAATGGATAACTGATCACATCAATGAGGCTGTCATTCATTGTATCATATATACTACCCCATATATGACCGGTTGTCCTGTATGCTAATATCTGGGAATTCTGGCAGTCAATGGAATGAGTGGACACGTAAAAATGACCGGCTACAAAACTGCCGAGTCATGTTATAATGCCGGCTGTGTGCCTGGTGGTCTTTCTCCAGGCATGCCGGCATATCGCAGTGACGCAGTGATGCTAGTCAGCGTTATTTTTCCCCACCCGTATTCCGGCAAAACCCCTCCCTACTGCGCTAGGATAGGCTAGTCGTTCGTACTCACCTAGTAAGCCGCTGTAGTCCTAGAACAGGAGGGCGGGGGTTATGGGGTGAACGAGCGCAAGAGGGCGTGGCTTGTTGGTGAGTGTAGGAACTAGCCAATCCAAGCGCACAGGGGGAGGAGGTGACACTCGACAGTCGATCCAATCGTAGGACGAGGTGACACCGCTATCCAGTCCTAGAGAAACATCAGTAGCCAATGCTAGCGCAGAAGGGTGGGGCTTGCCGGAATACGGGTGGGAACAAAATGTACCTGCAGTGGACTATGATATATAGTGTTGTTCATGAACTAGATGTGAATAGTGGTGTACATATAAGACAGGTATTATCCTAATACTACCCACGGAGAGCAGGAGGAAAGAAAAGAGAGAGAGAGAGAGAGAGAGAGAGAGAGAGAGCGCTGTACGTACTGTTACGGCTCACCTTGAGACACATGAGGACAACACCAGGACAGTATGTGTGAGTGTGTGTGTGGGGGTGGGGGTGCAGATTTGCAGGTGAGAGTCATATATATATATATGTATGGGGGGGAGGCAAAAGGGAGGGGCA
>CM067479.1:10395053-10437204 GCA_034552555.1 Semaprochilodus insignis | reverse complement strand
TATATATATATATATATATATATATATATATATATATATATATATATGTTTACTTAACTTTATAAGACTATATAACATTGGAATAACTACAAATCAACATAAATATGGTAAGAATTAATCAGAATACTTTTTTTAAGTAGATCTTGAATAATATATAGTAAGAATACAATATGGCTCTGAATATGGCTATACAAGAATACAATTTGGCTTTGAATTGTTGCACCAACATTATATACAATATATACATTTATTATTATATAATTATTTTGGGTTTTGTTGATTTTGTAAGTGTAAATAAACACTCACATTTGAATACATAATTACTGTTTATTTTGCTGAACTGAACATATCTCCCATATTAGTTAAATGTGAGAAAATATTTTAGGTTTTATTTGTTTTACAGCATGTAAAATTCAGCAAATGAATCGTTTATGAATATAAATGCCTTGGATAGATGACAAATCCACCTTTAAATACCACGCTAACAAGCTTACATGTAAGCTGAGTCAAAAAAAAAGGTTTCCTGTATCTAAACATAGCGCACTGTCGAAGCAGCGCTATTGTCTATCCTGGATTATGGTGTTGTGATATACAGATACGCAGCCGCAACTGCTCTCACATCTTTAGACTCTGCATACCAGATATATATATGGTGACACCTACAACTGGTCATCTCCGGCTGTGCGCTGGGAGACATGCTGGCTTCTTTTCATCTATAAAGGACTCACTGGCCGTACGGCATCAGACATCACAGAAATGCTAAATGTACATAATGCTGTTTATTAGACTCTGTCCAGGTGCCGAGAGCTTTTACTCAACTGCTTTCAGCTGCAGTGCACCAGTGAGCTGGAACTCATTACAGGAAACTCTAAAGCTCTGCTCGCTTTTAGTTCCTACCTTCATTCAGACTGCCGCTTTTTTGCTTTTATTGATTTTAGTGTCATTTATTATTCTTTTTATCCATTTAATCAACATTTACTTTTTAGTTACTGTTGAGTTCTTAATTTTTAATTTCATTTCATTTCATTTCATTTCATTTAATCCTTCTATTTTAAATATTAAAGTTATTATATTTTTGCAACTTTTAACTTTTAACACATTGATTTTTTTATTAGTAAATTTACTTTTATGATTATTGTTATTTTTGTTACTTTTAGTGTTTTTACAGTTTTTACAGTCAATTTTACAGTTTTTCAGTCCATGATTTCTGTATGGGCAGGAAAATGAAATGTTTAAGTGTGTTCTCTGAAGAGGATGTGTTAACGTATTTTCAGTTATAAAATCATATCTACAAATTATTTGACATAATTTAAAGACGGTTGGTCTTTAGATTGTGTGCAGATTATTCACATTTTGTGCAAATGACCCAAAATTACTTGGAAAAAAATCTGGTTATACTGATATTAGTTTCCTGTAACTATGTATATATATTTATATTAGTGTGTTAGCCACGTTAGATGACTGGAGGGTAGACGGATGGACAGATGGATGGGTGGGGAGGGGAGGAGGGGACAGAGGAGTAATGCGTTAAGAGGGATTTCAGATTTGGGGTTGTTGTATTTTATTCATTTCAGAAAACACAAAGAGAAAGCTGCAGAGAAATCTACCTGTGTGTGTGAGTGTGTGTGTGTGTGTGTGTGTGTGTCCATATATGTGTGTGTTCTTCGTAGAGCTAAATGACTGCAGTACTCAGCATCGCAGTAGCCAATAACACAGTAACAGGTGAAGATGTATTCGCAGCCTTACTCTCAGAGAGGTACGTGGAGCGAGAGAGTGTGAATTAGTCAGTGAAGAGAGAGCTAATCCTGATCTTTCGTAATCAGATTATTTAATCTGTACTCACCCAGACCTATCCTAGTCTACACTGTGCTTCGTGGCAGATGGCTCAGAGAAGGCGCCAAGGACATTCTCACACACGCATACACTCATACACACACTCCAAATGATGGCTTTAGTCAGTTTACATTTCCACATGAACCATATTGGCCCTGAGGACGAACGCATAAAGTCATGTAAGGTCAATAGCCTTACTTCCACCACATGCAACCTCCGTGGCAGTATTGACATCTGCTGTAATTTAAAGCAATGGACCTCCGCTCTTCCTCATGTTCCAGCTCTGTAGGGACCGTATCAGTGCTTTTTATCAAATATCAAATATGAAAGTGACTCGGCTTTCAATTCAGTTTGAATTGAATCGTTCCCTGGAGGATCATTTTAAGACAACCGTAATAGCATAGATAATCTAAAATCTGTACATATACATGGGATATATTCACACTTAGACTTACAATAATCTGGATAAAGTAATTCAAATAATTAAAGTCATCCAGCCTGCAAAGGTTTTGGTTAAAAAGTCCAATAGCTTGTTTAGGACTACAATGATGGGATACAGCATCTATACCGTTCTCAGATTAGCATGTGCCGGAACACTGTGCCGGAATTCTACAAATTTTAATAATTACTAAGACACATTTTTGAGTTTACAAAGTTCCCACACCCTTGTTAGCATGTACGGTTTGGCTATGCTAACCCAACAACAGCGCCAAGGAACATGACAGTGAAGTTGTACCAGAAGATAAAAAATGATATAATAAAGATAATAAATAAAAAATAAATGATAGATAAAAAATGAATCACATTTGCAGGTTTACACAGAAAACTAATGAATTGTTTGAGAATGTCCCACACTTTTGTTAGATTAGCAGGTACAGTTAAGCAATGCTATCACCACAACAACAACAACCGTTATGGGGAAAAAATGAAATATTAAACTTGCATATTGTTACAGAACCTCCCACATATAACACAGCAGCAACCGTAGTAAGGAAAAAGCGATTAAAGCGGTACCTCAAGGTACAAAATTTTGAATAACAAGTGAACCATAGATTCAGATTTACAAAGAAAACTAATTTACACATTGTTAGAAAACTTCCCACATCCTTATTAGCATGTATTAGTTTGTAGGTTTACCTATGCTAACACTCCAACAACAAAGTCAAGAACGTGACAGTGAAGTTAAGTAACATATAAAACAGTAAATGAAAACTCAACCACATTTCCGGTTTACTTAGAAAACTAACGATTATTTAAGAACCCCCTACACTTTTGATAGATTAGCATTCAAGGTTAAGCTATGCTAACTGTAGCCATACCAGAAGTTAGAAAATTATTAATAAATGGTAAAATCAATATTCCGATTAAACCAACTTACACATTGTTGAACTTCCCGCACTCTTTTTAGATTACCATGAAAGGTTAAGCAATGCTAACACAACAACAGCTGTATTATGGAAAAAACATGAAAAGAAAGACAACACACCAGCAACCACATTATAGAAAGAGAGTGAACTGTACCAGAAGTTATACACAGTTTAAAAATAGTGAACCAAATTTTGAGATCTACTGAGAACATGTACATTGTTAGAGAACCTTCTATGCTCTTGTTTGATTAGCATGAAAGGTTAGGCTACGCTAACACCGCAGCAGCATTGTTGAGGAAAGTGACAGTCAAGTTGGACTGGAAGTTATAAAATGTTAACCTCCAAGTGAACCACCAATCTACTGTTGAACACTTATGGTCAGAGGTTGAACTGAGAACAGCTGGGAGAACACAAGAAGAGTGCCTTGTGGTCTTGCTGCTAGCTCGCATGCTACTTCCTCATGCTCTGCTAGCGCTAATCCAGTCTGTGTATGCGAGGCTCGCTCAGGGCCTTCACAGTCTGTGCTTTTAGCAGTAAATAATTATGTATGACGCATCATACACATGTGGCTTCAGGGTAGTAACAGGAATGACTCAATCTAATGTAGGGAGAATTTTAGCGAAGTCAGTGTAAGTGGATTTCAACTGAATGAAATAATAACGCTAATGCTAACCATCCATACATGCTAGCTCATGCGAATGACCATTAATTGAGAATGTGAGGCTGTTCCTCTGATTTGTATCATATCTTCAGTATGGTTGTAGCCAGGGAACAGCCAGGTAAGTCAGTTACGGGAGTTTTGATAGGAACGTTGAGGAATTTTACCTGTTAAAAGGTTATTACTTTTGTTTTGCTGTTTATATCCAATTCTGCAATTATACATTTACAATCAATTAAGTTTACATTCGGTTTGAGTCAGCCCTTCTGATTCGAGTTTCAAGGTCGAGTTTCGAGTTTCAAGCTCGGCTGCGCATGTGACGTAAGCAAGAACAGGCCAGGCCTACATGCACACAGATCGTTACAACGACTGTCCTTAACACCACGTCAGCATCGCCAAAGACTGCAATGGTGTCGTACCAGACTGTCATGGAGTGACTCAGAATGGCAGCGGGTCATCTCCAGTGACGAGGCCCGCTTTTGTCTTGGTGGAGACGACCAACGAATCCGTATTGAGGCACCGTGGTCAGCACCAAGATGAACGGTTTGTTGTCACACGTCAAACATCCAAAGGGGTGTCACTCCACCTCCACTCCTACTGCACCATCTGCAGGAACTGTGTGAGGATGTTCAAGCTGCATGGGATGGATTATCACAGGACACCATTAGGAACCTCTACAGCTCCATGCTGAGACATCTGGCATGTTGCGTTAGCAAACACGGAGGCCCGACGCCATGCTGAGAGACACTACTTCAGTATGTGTAGCTTAATAAATATTGATCATATCAGTCTAAATGTATCATCATTTATTGTTCCTGGTAACCTTTATCTTCCTTCCCAACAGCACTGCAATCCCACACCTCCTTCTGGGTGCAGATGTTCTTTTGATGAAGTATGTAATCCATATAAAATCTCACCATGCTTGTGTTATTGCTGGTGATAACTGCACATTCTGAAGGGTAACTTTTTGACTTTGCGTGACTCCCACTGAAACTCTGTGAGACCAGAAAGTCAGATAGCCCCCGAAGAATCCCTGCTCACCACAATCGCCTGATACACGTTTACACACAGCACAATGCACTGCTATTCCCAACGGGAGGGACGCGTGCTGTGTTAACACACACTCTGCAGCGGCACACACACTCATCCGCTCGGAGGTATTCTGCGTTTGCAGGGACAAAACTTGCCCAGAGCGTTCAGGCCTGGGTACACAAACAGCCCTGAGCGTTGCAGACGGGCGAGTCACTTTTCTCGTGTTAGCTAAAACGACAAATCAGAGTTACCCAATTTTACCCTTTCCCCCAGTGTAGTCTCTGAAGTTTGCCTGTTTTGTTTTGCACTGGAGCTACGAGGTTAATGTAGCCAACAAGTAATGAAAAGGGAGGTGCAACCAATTAGCTCTGTGGCTAGTTCCTTACATACTAACCCCAAACTGTGTTGAGCTGTTAAATCATCTCAAATAGACTTGGTTATGTGGTTTCTGACACTATAAAATCTATATCCATATGGGGGGGGGCGGGGGGTAGTAAGGGGGCAAACTAAATTCAGGCTTCTAGGCAAGGCAGCTTGGCATAATGTTGGGATCCGGGAAGTCATTTAATGATATTTAGCTGAAAAGTGTCAGTAATAGTACAAAACGGAAACAAACCGTTTGGTAAAAATGGCCTTATTTGCCAGAAATAAACCATTTGCCGTCAACCAACCAACAGTAACGTTCGCTATCGTAGCTAATTTATCTGGTAAGCTAATTAACCACACATTCAGACCAAAAATGGTCACTAACGTTAATGTCTTTACATGTTAGAAATCCAATGTGTAGACTCAATCAAAGTGTCAGTCATTGTGGCGTTGTAACAAATGATAACCTGAAGATTTCTGCCCCCAACCCACACCTCTCCACCATCCTGGTAGATTTGGCCCACCTCAGTGTTCAATTCACCACTACGGCCTTGTTTCCAGGTGACCGCTAATACTGTTTTTAACTAACATTGTCACTGTGCTTGGATGTAATTCCAGCCTGTGATCTCTGGTTCTTTCTTAAAGGCCAATTACATCACATACAAAAATCATATTTTAGAGCAATAATACAGACACATTCATGCATACTTACAGAGGAATTCAGGTTAATTCTAAAAAAAAACCTCATCCATAATTAAGCAGTTAAGTGAAATATGCTCAGTGCCAACCTTTGTGCCAACTTGTTCACGCTGGTGGTGATAGGAACCAGATGTCTGAAGACGTCTTGATACCTCTAAAAGCCCCCTTGTAGAAACTTGTATGAAAATAAATTTGAATACTTGGTCTGTTTTTTAGTTTTGAGATAAAGTTTTAGCAGTGCTCACTGGGTGGAAGGCAGGAAACACTTTGGACAGGCTACCAGTCCATCACAGGGCAGACATACACACTCACACCTAGGACAAGTTTAGCATCTCCAGTTTACCTGACAGCAAAAATTGACATTGATTTAAAGTCATTTTTGTTTAAAGTCCTTTTTATCAACCTAATTCATTTGCTTGTAACAAAGCTCTCTGTTCTGATTGTATGTCCTGTCCTGTACTGAGCCTCCTTCCAAAATCAGTCTGTGCTGAAACACTCCTTATAACTTCGGTGTGAAGGGGCGGAGCTAAACTGCTGTAGGAAAGTGGGTTTTTTTGGCACATTGTTTCTACACGTAAAGAATGACTTCAATTTGTTACAAGCAACTGAATTTTTTCTCAGCTCAGTTTTACTCAGCTCAAAAAATGACTTGGATTGAAAGAATCATTCGTTCAGAGTTCTTTAATTAGGTTGAATGAACCTAATTCATTTGCTAGTAACAAATTAGAGTCATTTCTTTAGGATGGACTTATAGTTTTTACAGTGTATGTGTTTACTGGGGAACTAACGCAGCATGCTAGAGCAACATCACAAGACCAAAAAAATGAGATTGTACTAAGATTAAAGTTAAAACGAGTTAATTGAGCTTCTAATAAGAAGTTAACAGGACAGGAACACAGATCTCTGTGGATTTGCTATATGAAGTTCAATTAACTTAGACTTTTAAGGCAGCCAAGCAACTTAAACACCGGTGTACAAAGTGTTCAGGAGGTTTTCCATCAGCATTTCTTTTGTATGTTAGTCCAGACTAATGACCAGTCTCTCTCTCTCTCTCTCTCTCATTCTCTCTTTCTCTCTCTGCCGCAGTGCGTTTTAGCCGACTCCACCATGACTCACTTGGTCTAAAGATGGCGCAGGGCTTAGAATTCCCCGAGTTTACCCCATCAGCACACACACACACACACACACACACACACACACACACACATTTCACATTATATCACCCTCATTCATTAATTTGGTGACTTACGTTACCCCTTTATCTCTGCCCATCTCTGTCTCCTGGGCACGGGGTTGACTGAGGGTTCCAGTTACCAGATCATCAATAATTAGTGATTGGAGATCAGGAAACAGTCCCGCCGTGTGTGTGTGTGTGTGTCCATCAGTCACTGTCAGTGTTCTTGGATGTAATTCCAGCCTATGTTCTCTGGTTCTCTCTCAAAGGCTGATTCCATCACTTACGCCGCACAAATGCTAATCAAAAAATCATATTCCACAAAACAATACAGAGCTTCAACACTGAGCTTCAAATTAAAACTCCACCTGAGTTATAAAGTTCTGCCTAATTAACTGTGAAGGTAAAGTCATTCGGATTCAGATTGCGAAATGGGACAATTGAAACCTTCCTATCAACTTTATGTATATACGGTATACCGTAGACTATTTTTTGGCCTCTGCCCGCCACAGACATTGCACTGTTTGCTCTGTAATCTCTACTGTACTTGTGGAATTCAGGTGTCCTGCTTTTGGGTATACTGCATTGATAATCTGGCATTAAGGACACAGTCTATTTATCTGAGCTGACCCAACAGTCAAACTGCCGTAATCTCATACACCATCCAACTACATCAGTCTGAGAGAGAGAAGATAGATAGAGAAAGAAATAGAAAGAGCATAAAGAGGCAAAGAAAGAGAAATAAAGAGAGAATAGAAAGATACAGAATAGAGAGGACCAGAAAGCAAAAAATGGAGAGAGAAAGACAAAGAGAGAGAGAAAATTATGTAAGAGAGGAAAAGAAAAGTAAAAAAGACAAAAAATGAAAGAGACTAAAAGAGGACATACAAAAAGAGACATGCAGACAGAAATAGAGGAAAAGACAGACATACAGAGAGAGACCGAAAGAGACAGACATAGAGAGTAAGACAGAAAAAGGAGGACAGACAAACAGAGAAAAAGAGACAGACAAAAAGTTTGAGACCTAGAAAGACATACATAGAGAGAGGCACTAAGAGAGACATACAAAAAGAGAGACACTGAGACATACAGAAAGAAAGAGAGAGAGAGAGAGAGAGAGAGACTGGGGCATACAGAAAGAGAGAGAGAGAGAGACACTGAGATATACAGAAAGAGAGAGAGACACTGAGACATACAGAAAGAGAGACACTGAGACGTAAAGAAAGAGAGACACTGAGACATACAGAAAGAGAGAAACTGAGGCATACAGAAAGAGACACAGAGGCATACAGAGAGACACTGAGACATAGAAAGTGAGAGAGAGACTGATACATACAAAATGAGAGAGAGTGAGACATACATAGAGAGAGACATACAGAGAGACACTGAAAGAGATACAGAGAGAGAGATGAAGAGACATACAGAAAGAAAGTGAGCTGAGTCTCCTCCTCTTCCCCTCTGTCCTCCACACCGCAGTGCAGGTAACATTGCAGATGTATCTGTGGCAGGTGTACACACACACACACGCACACACACACACACACACACACACACACACTTACGTCTCCTATCTTCATCACTCCTCCTCCTCCTCCTCCTCCTCCTCCTCCTCTCTGTGTGCTCAGCTGGAGGTCGGTGAGATGGTGGGTCATTAGTTTGTGTGTGATGTAGTTTAATTGACTGCTGGCTGGATTTCTGACAGTGACTCATCAGAAGAGCATCATCTCTCCAAAGCACTTTATCAGGTAGCTCTTCAACTTCGTTCCGCTCGGCACAGATGTTTTAAAGCACTCGAACCTCGGAAAATTAAAGTTTCATCATGTTTTAAATGTCAGAAATCCAAAAGCAAAAGTCCCACCCCAAGCTGTGTACAGATAATAACGGTTTCAGTAATTTCAGTTTATTAAATGGACAAAATCTGGCAACCAGAGGTGTAAAGAGAACAAAGAAATTATACCTAAGGAAAAGCACAGGGGCCTTTACATGAGCGGACAAACAGTCCAAGTCACTGATGCAGAATAAAACTCGGAATGCTACTAGCACCCCCTTGTGGCGAACCCCCAGTTTGCTGAACACGAGTGAGTAGGTTACAGCCTAAATTTGTGAGGTGCTACACATGTAAAAGGAAAGAAGGTTGACATGTAAACATTTGATCTCGGAGCCTCAATCAAATTTGTTTTTGACTACTGACTATCAGCCCGTAATATTTTCCCACTTCCTGCAATGCTACATGGTTGGACAAGGGACTTTTGTCAGAAACTGAAGTGGCCTGCATATTCAGATTTTCCATTCCACCTTAAACTGCCTAGCAGTTATATTCAACCACCTTTACACCTTTACTCCATTTAAGGTGGAACAGAAAAACCTAGCAAAGAACGGCCAATTAACAAGCCAAATTCAACGATTCCTATGAACAAATGAAGGGACGTCGCAGAATAACATACAAAACCAACAAAAAATAGCTTTATTAAAGCATTTAAAATGGTTTCAACTGTATCTACTAAAACAGTCAGAAATGGCAATGATACTGTGATATTAAGTAAGTATTAAGTACAGTTAATTAAGTATTGTTTGTTAAGTACAGTTAATTAAGTATTGTTGTTAAGTACAGTTAATTAAGTATTGTTTAAGTACAGTTAATTAAGTATTGTTTGTTAAGTACAGTTAAGTATCGTTTGTTAAGTACAGTTAATTAAGTATCGTTTGTTAAGTACAGTTAATTAAGTATAGTTTAAGTACAGTTAATTAAGTATCGTTTATTAAGTACAGTTAATTAAGTATAGTTTGTTAAGTACATTTAATTAAGTATTGTTTAAGTACATTTAATTAAGTATTGTTTAAGTACAGTTAATTAAGTATAGTTTGTTAAGTACATTTAATTAAGTATAGTTTATTAAGTACATTTAATTAAGTATAGTTTTTTAAGTACAGTTAAGTATAGTTTGTTAAGTACATTTAATTAAGTATAGTTTATTAAGTACAGTTAATTAAGTATTGTTTAAGTACAGTTAATTAAGTATAGTTTATTAAGTACAGTTAATTAAGTATTGTTTAAGTACCGTTAATTAAGTATAGTTTATTAAGTACATTTAATTAAGTATTTTCCACCCATGTTGGCACCCAGCTTCACTGTAATACAGACAACCTCCATTTGGGCTGCTGAAAGGTGAGGGTTCACCTTAAGGCCTTCAGCATCCTTAAATTAGGTGTCCTGCTGCGTCTGCTGGCATTTCCCTGCTTTTCATCTCCGCTGAGGCTCATTACGGTGATGCACTCATAACGTGACACACACGACAGAGCTTCATTTTTACCTGAGGAAGAGCAACTCATGAAACCTCCTTCCACTTTAGCTAATTTGGTGGTATCTAAGAAAACCTGGCAGGACATCACGTGTAGCACCCTGATGAAATGAAGAGGTTTGTATTTTTATTTCATTTTGCAGTAATGTTCATGTTGATGCCTAAAGGGCCCATTTCAAAAGGAAAACCAATTTTCCTTTTTTCTGTTCTCAAATAAAAGTCTGATATAGCCCAAACATTACCATCCGTCCTCCGTTCCATACGGTCCATATATGCAAACTAAGCTACTAAAGCAGTTTGTCTGAACCAGCACATCTGCATATGGTTGCTGTCCAATCATGTATCTCCATTTTTTTGTCGATTTTTACTTTTATGCATCATTTGAACGCAGCAGCTGCTGTTTACACTGTGTGAACATTTCGCGATGAATGGACCAACAGAAATGACCCGAACTCGCTTGGAAAGACATCTGGTTCCATTGACTTACATTGAAATCAGATGAGGTTTTTGCCCTCTCCTGTAAAGTTACCATTTTGGAGATACTAGTTTGTCTTTGGACAGTGACGATTTGTCTGTCTACTCCTTTGGCAGTTTATTCCCGCCCACTCACACTGAAGTTGCACAGAGTGTTTCAGCCTGGGCTGCTCTCTGAATCCGCTTGTTAAGATGCGAGCACAGAGAGAGGACTAACAACCAAAATACAAAGATGTGATACATATCAAGAGACCTTTCAAAAACCCCATCACCAATATCAAGGGTATTTGAAAGGGCCACTAGCACCAAACTTTGTTCTTCTTCATCTTTCTGTATCTTTTCCATGTTAATATTTTCCAAAATAATACAATAATAAAATTAATACAATGGTATTTTAAGTGGCTGCTAAAATGTCACTAAGCGGTGTTCCAGGTTGTTGCTAAAGTAAGATGCTATTGCTAGTAGTAGTAGTGTTAGTATCCCAGGTGGCTGCTAGGGCTCTGCCAGGCAGACTGTATTAATGGAGGCACTATTAATGACTGAGCGCTCACCCGACTCACGTGCGCATCAGTAACAGGAGCTTTTACATAAGGGTCGTGTCCTGTGGGGGATGGACAGATGGGGCAGTGTGAGTGTGTGTCCAGTTTAGAATGGGCAGGTGGTGCGCTGGTGAGAGCCATCAGGCGTTAAATGCCAGCGCCGTCGGCAACAAGCTCACACACTGACAGAGCAGCAGGTCAATATCTAATTACCACACAGGAAGAAGAAATTACCTAATCCTCCACTTCACCCGCCACCCCACCCCACCCATCCGGACTCCCGTCCTGACCCCTGTCTTCTCCCTCTTACTACAGAATGCATGAATAATACATTAATAAATCAATAGGTAATCATAAATAAACTACTTGGCACTTTTATTGCAGGTCGTGTGGTAAAACAGTTTGTTGGCATTCACAAAGTCCATATGTAAACCTCCATATGGTGTCGATTATGCCCAAAATATTAATGTTAGAGTTCATTCCCATTAAGAATGAATGGGATGGAAAAGTGCACACCCATCTACTGCACTTCTGCTCGACACAGACACTCGGTTTCTGATACACCATCTCAGAACAGACCCCCAACCATGAATTCAATGCTGGTTCGACCCTCACTCGTCTCACATATGGTGTGGGGTTGTTGTTCAGGAGTTGGGCTCGGCCCCTTAGTTCCACTGATAAGAACTCTTAATGCCTCAGCAGACCAAGAGACTCTCGACCATTTCATGCTCCCAACTTTGTGGGAACAGTTTGGGGATGAGCGAGTTTGGTGTGGAAGAACTGGACTGGTCTGCACCTCAACCTGATAGAACACCTTTGGGATGAATTAGAGCAGAGACTGCGAGCCAGGCCTTCTCATCCAACATCAGTGTCTGACCTCACAATGCGCTTCTGGAAGAATGGTATTCCCATAAACACATTCCTAATCCTTGTGGAAAGCCTTCCCAGAAGAGTTGGAGCTGCAAAGGGTGGGCCCACATCATATGGACTGTCATATGAAGTTCATATGCGCGTGAGGGCAGACGAGTGAATACGTTTGGCAATGTAGTGTATATATTTTATATGCCGTATACGTATAAATAAATATTTATATATATTATTTTTATATTTATATATATTTCTCTTCTCACAGGGTTTTTCCCTGTTGAGTGATGTGTATCTCAGTGGATATCTTTTTTATTCTGTCAATCTCTCTCTCCCTCCCTCCCTCTTCTCTATTTCTAACTGTCCTCTTGTGCCTTCTTTCTCCCCATCCCTCCTTCCATCTCCCTTTCTCACCTGCTCATTCTTTTTTAATAGCTGTGTCACCTGGCAGGTCGCTGTGCGTGTGTTGCTGCACATGAGATTGTGAATGCGTGCGCTCGTATGTGTGGGTGTTAACAGGTGTGTCCTTGGATGGTACAATAGGCCAGCTGACTGGACTGAGGTTTTTAAATGCCGTCTTGTTTAGTCTAGTTATGAACATTAATCTGATATATATAGATGTATTTACGGTATACAGAGAGGTACATGGCAGGGCATCGCAACACAAATTTATTATTATTATTATAAGAAATACCACATGAAATAGTAACAAATATGCGTGTAGGTTCATGTTTGTCCCGGATAGTAAATAAAATGTTTATACCTGCAAAGTACCTATTATGACCCTTGGGTTCCATTGACTACCACTGTAAAGAGATCTGTGCCAGCATGTTTCTCTAGAATACACTCTAGTTTTACACCAATTTAAAAAGAATAGTATTTTAAAATAATTTAGTATCATAGATTAATGACATCTTAAAATAACGATTTAGCATCTTAAAAAGAATGATTTAGCATCTGAAAATAAAGAATTTGAACCTCAAAATAATGATTTAGCATCTCACAATAATGATTTAGAATCTCAAAACAATTTAGAATCTCAAAATAACAAATCGTCTCAAGATAATGACTTAGCATGTCATAATAATGAATTAGCATCTCAAAATAATGATTTAGCATCTCAACATAGCGAATTAGCATCTCAAAATAATAAATTAGCATCTCAAAATAATTTAGTATCTCAAAATAATGACGTAGCCTCTGAAAATAATGATTTAGCATCTTCAAATGACGAATTAGCATCTCAAAATTAAAGATTTAGAATCTTGAGACGTATTTCAAAAAAGGTGCAATGGGAAATTCCCACAGGAAGCTGCGGAATGAGAAGCCAAGTTAAGCTTTGCCTAAAATAGCACATTTGCGCCTCTGAGGTCGCCGCCCTGGCTCTCCTGGAAGCCCGGTATTGATCAGGCAGTGTGGTCAGGCTAAAGCCAGCTTCCTGCTTTTAATGAGGCCAGTTCACCTAAAATAAGACCGCTGATCCACTCGGGAGTCGTCCCGGCTCTAAACCTTCTCCGGGAGGAAGCAGGGTGTTTCTCTGTGTAGCTTCTAGAATTACACACACTAGGAGCTTTGGACGGATCAGTACTGAAGTATCGATACTCCCGATCCAGAGAATCAATCCATACATAAGGTGGTCAGTAGTGTTTTCTTTGCTTGGGAATTTCACTGCATTTGTTTTGTTGATGCGTTGGAAAAGTGAGCAGCAAGTTAATGTGCAGCATATGAACACATGGTGTACACAAAGATATGTACAGTCGCCTGCAAAACATCATATAAAATGAGGCTCGTGAAAAAAGTTATGGCTTATCCTCCCAATATGAAATGAATCAAAAAGCATAGAACAGATATAGAACATCATCAGTAGAACAGCTGCACACAGAAGGAGGTGTGAGATTGCAGTGCTGTTGGGAAGGAAGATAAAGGTTACCAGGATCAATAAACGATGATACATTTAGACTGATATGATCAATATTTATTGAGCTACACATACAGAAGTAGTGTCTCTCAGTATGGTATCGGGCCACCATGTTTGCTAACCCAACATGCCAGACATCTCAGCATAGAGTTGTAGAGGTTCCTAATGATGTCCTGTGATAATCCATCCCATGCAGCTTGAATATCCTCACACAGTTCCTGCAGATGGTGCGGTAGGGGTGGAGGTGGAGTGCCACCAGGCCTTCTGCACATGTGACACGTGAAAATAAATCCTTCATCTTGGTGCTGACCACGGATTTGTTGGTCTTCTCCACCAAGACAAAAGTGGGACTCGTCACTGAAGATGACCCGCTGTCATTCTGAGTCACTCCATGACAGTCTGGCACGACACCATTGCAGTCCTTGGTGACGTTGATGTGGTGTTAAGGGCTGTGTGTAAGTCCTGCGTTGTGCAGCCGTCTGCCAATGGTGCTGGCGCTAACAGGATGACTCATGGAGGCATCATTGCTTGCTGAATGTCCACAATCGTGGCTGTTGGGTCAGTCAGGTACAGCGATAAGGTTCGTCCTTGCTTACGTCAAATGTGCGGCCGAGTGTGAAACTTGAATCATTCCCATGTCTCGCGATGTCAAACCTACCCACCAAGTTTCATTCCTGTTGGTTGATTCCTTCGGGGTGCAGCTTTTTTTTGATAGTGACTGTATATTGATAGATCTAATGTAAAATTATTTTGACTTGGTTCATAAATACACACATTCAGCCACATATTGTTTCATGATTAGTTAAGGCCTTCGCAAAGACTTTAAGGTATGTTTTTTATTAACTTTGCATCAGAAGAAATTGCGGATTTTATAGGCACAATAAGACATTAAAGGAACAGTGTGTAACCTCTAGCAGTAAGGTTGCACCCTTCCCTAGAACTACGGTGGCCATCAGGTTTCTGCCATTGCCAGCTACCGATGCAGTAGGACATCCCCTCCTGTGTCTATATGAAAGCTCAACGATTTGTAGTTACAGGTGATTACGTGCTAATGTAAACACAGTTTTGTATATAATTATATTGTATTTCTAAAAAATAAATCCCCCCTACATTTCACACATTGCACCTTTAAATTATCCGTCTTGAAATACGAGTCTTTGCATTAGTCTGAACTGGATTACAAAAATCAATCTCAGTGGTATCACTCATTGGTGCCCGACAGAGGTTTAAAAAAAATGGTGTAGGTGAACATTTATCCTATATTATATACTCTCACGTTTGCTGACAGCTGAGTTAGTGAAGGCTAGATCGCCTCAAATCTCATTTCAGTGCCCATTTTAGCAAAGCGTTAATGATGAGACTCATTTAGACTAAAAAAAAAAAAAGAACATGTGCAGGCACATGCACATACAGCAGCGGTAGCTGAGCTTTAATCTTTCAACTCTCATACTGAGAAAGGACAAAAAGAGACCATGCCTCAATTAATGCGCGTTTGAAGCATGAAAGCTTTTCAGTACAACTCGGTTAACCTGCGTACGTGTGCCCCGAGAGCTCGTGTGGTTCACAGCTCGTTTCAAGCCGTTTCATCTAGGTCAGATCAGAGACTGAGACAAACTGGCAAATCTAATCAGAGGCTCTTTGATGAAGACAATGAGTCACCATAGGTCTTTGTGTGTGCGTGCGTCCCGTCCTTACTCAGAGCACCCAGAAACATAGCCAGAAACCTGGGAAATAATATGATAAAAGCAGAAAAAAAGACCTTTTTCTGTATTTCTCTTTTTTCCCCTCATTCTCTTTTGAGGTTGGTTGGATGTTGTTGTTGGATCCTTTAGTATTGTCTATATCCCATTTGATTTTTGGACTTTTTTGTGGCTGCATAGCAGTTTTCCACTGATCTTAGTGACGGGACACCCTGTGTGTGTGTGTTTCAGTATGGGCGGTCAGACAGCTACCGCGTGGCCACCACGCAGGACAAAGATGATAAGGGTTCCCCCAACAAGAAGAAGAAAGGGACAAAGGATCTGGATGATCTGAAGAAGGAAGTGCCCCTGGTAAGATCCTGATTCCAACACAGAATGCAAATAATGTGCTCACACACCTGCAGTGAAGGTCATCAAGGGCTCTGGGACAAAAATGTCCTCTTAATTTTCGCTTTTTTTGTTTATTATATGCAGCCATTAGTACACGTACAAGCCTAAGGTGCCCAAACTGGCTGATTAGTGAGCTTTTGATACGTGCTAGCTCCCAACGATTTGTTACATGTTACGTTCAGTTGTTATATAAGCATACCACAGTTAGAGCTGACCACTGTGGAAAACGATAACAGCTAAAATCATCTGCTTATTATGTAACACCTGTGATGAGCCTACCTGAACGTTTCAAAACTGCCTCTAAAATTTATAGAGACGGGGTAAAAATTAGATCTATATATCCAGTAAAATGTGTAAATTACAGAGGATATCCTTCTTAAAAACATTTGGGACATTTTATTTTTGGGCACGAGATGGGATGATCTGGTGTGGCTTTGTTGACCCTGCAGATGTGTGCTTTAACAAAGATACTTGGGTGACTCGTATGACACCATGGTGAACGATACACGTTAAACATGAAGTGCTTTTTGATACAATCAAAATATAATGAAAATATAAAATATAATTTTTTGGCAGTTGTGTTTGGACACAGATGAATTCGGCTTCCGCATTTAACCCATCTGTGAACCCAACAGTAGGGGGCAGTGAGCACACTTGCCTGGAGCGGTGGGAAGCCCTATTCATGGTGCACGGCGAGCAGCTGGGGGTTAGATCGTTACTGTGGGTTCAGGGAATCGAACCGACGACCCTCCGGTCACAAGGCTGGTTCCCTGATCTCCAGCCCACGACTGCCCGTATAATAATAATTTATAATAATAACTCCCAACACCTAAATTCCACCAACATCTTAATATTTATTTTAATAAAAATGCTTATATAAAGGTCAAAAGTGGGAATAAAAGGTCTATCCAAGGGGGAAGAATCATCCCACAAAAAAAAGACCTTCACACAAGCACTTCCCATAAGGCTGTACAGTCACAACACACATTTAAAGAAGCGTTCTCCTCAGTCTTTTCTGTGTTTGAAGCTTTTTTTCCCTTCGCTCCCTGTTTTCAGACAGAACACAAGATGTCTGTGGAAGAAGTATGCCGGAAATTCCAGACAGACATAGTTCAGGTGAGTATCACTCTCTTACAGTATAGCCACACAGACGCTGGCGTCCGCTATCTGTTCATTCTGGGGCGATGTCTCAAAATGGACACTAGGTGGCACTGTAATGCAGCATTTCCGCAGTGCAACAAGCTGCTATACTGCCACATACACTTGATATACAAACCCATTGTCACATATCCTGAAAAGCATTTCAAAAGGACATCAGATGTCCTGTCGGTGTCCTGCTTTGCAATAGGAGTGTCCAAAATAGGAATAATAATTCTAATATGGTAAATCATATCATATTCTATATATGGTCTATAAAAAGGTTTATTACATTTTTATCCTCCTTCTTTCTCTTTCAGGGTCTGACCAATGCAAAGGCAGCAGAGTTTCTGCTCCGCGATGGCCCGAACGCTCTGACCCCTCCCCCGACTACCCCAGAGTGGGTGAAGTTCTGCCGACAGCTTTTCGGAGGCTTCTCTATCCTGCTGTGGATCGGTGCCATCCTCTGCTTCTTGGCTTACGCAATCCAGGCTGCCACTGAGGACGAACCAGCCGGGGACAATGTAAGGCAAACATGTAAATGTGAATGATGATTAGAACTCGAAATGCTGATTAGTTCTATTGCTTTCTTCAATTGGCTGACTAGCAGATGTTCTGCAATGTGGGTGCTTTACTGCAGCTGCACTGTGCTGCTCTGAAACTCCGTAGCTTAGCATTTTACTGCAGGGTACCATGCTGGTACTTTTGTGGTTCAGGTAATAAACCCACACTTTGGACACTCTGGGTGTAGTCTTTATTAGTTTCTCTCCTTATACGCCAACGATAAAAGTTTATGCCGACAGTTGTTGAATAAGCATAGCCTTTAACATCCGCATACAACCAAAAAGTGAACTACTACGTGAAAACCTGAAAATGATCGTTTGCATCAGTCATGTTGAACACATGCTTTCTATCATTAGAGGTAACTCAAGTGCTTCTCTCTCTCTTCCTCAGCTGTATCTAGGTATTGTGCTGTCAGCCGTGGTCATCATCACCGGCTGCTTCTCCTACTTCCAGGAGGCCAAGAGCTCGAAAATCATGGAGTCCTTCAAGAACATGGTGCCCCAGGTACTGTCCACTCACTGCTAACCAGATGCTGTGACTTGAGGACATAGACCGTGTGTAAGTGTGTGTAATGCTCCCTCTGCCTGCAGCAAGCCTTGGTGATCCGTGAAGGAGAGAAGATGCAGATTAATGCGGAGGAAGTAGTGGGTGGAGATCTGGTCGAGGTGAAAGGAGGAGACAGGATTCCTGCTGACCTCCGAATCATCTCCTCACATGGCTGCAAGGTACTTAATATGCATACATGTCAATACATGTACATATATTGTGTAGGTATATTATCTATATCTGTAGAGCAGATACATATACACAGACATTCAGACACCCTTCTCCTATTTATGTGTGTAACCTAGCTGTGTCTATCGTATTTAAGTTAACTGCAATAAATATTTAATAATAATAATAATAATAATAATAATAATAATATGTCACATGTCCCATGTAAATACCTATGTCTAATAATAATGGTTTATATGTATATATAGTCACCCGTATGTGTTAGGAATATGTTCCATATGTATTATGTCTGTGTATGAACCCTGATCCTAAACCTAAACTTAACTTCAGGATTCAAACGAAAGGCTCATTTAATGAACAAAAACGATACATGGATCTTTCATAAGAAGCACTTTACAAAGTCAGGAGTACTTGCTACTGCAGTTTCCTTCGGGATCAGTGAAGTGTTATCTTATGATGGTGGTTCTGCAGTATAGTCCGGATTTTCTCTGGTTTTTATACAATGTCAGGGCAGTTTTGGACCAAATAAGCCAGTTAGATACTTGTGGCAACAGTACGAATCTGAGCTATGGGTGTTTGCAGGTGGACAACTCCTCTCTGACGGGCGAATCAGAGCCACAGACGCGATCACCCGACTGCACCCACGACAACCCGCTGGAAACCCGCAATATCGCCTTCTTCTCCACCAACTGTGTAGAGGGTACTGACTCGTTTTCATTCAGTCATTCAGTTACTCTCTCACCCACTCATTCATCCATTCACTTGAATGCCATTTAGCTGATTTTTTTTTACTTCTCAATGCTTATCAAAATGAATGAATGAACTCAAATACTTGTTTCTTTGGTGGTACTTGATATATAGCAGCAAAGATCAAGCAGATTATGGTTCAAACCAAAAAATGAATTTGCTGCAATTGATGCACATATTTGAGATTACTCAACACTCAAAATGGCAACTTGCACAGTGCTAAGGGTGGGGTATGAGCCTTCAATACTCTGAACTAACAGTAAACAAACTTGACTCCTCTTGTAAGTTCTGTGTAGTCAGTGAAATGTCTATTTGTTGTTAGCCTCTGTAGGATTTCAGGGTGAGCTATCCCCCTTAGAGTGCACGATTCGTTTATGGACTGTCTTAAGGACACTACGTTCGGCTGACTGAATGTGTCTCTCGTTCTCAGGAACCGCACGCGGTATTGTTATATGCACTGGTGACCGTACAGTGATGGGCCGCATCGCCACTCTGACCTCTGGCCTGGAGACAGGGAAGACGCCCATCGCCAAGGAGATCGAACACTTCATCCACATCATCACCGGTGTGGCCGTCTTCCTGGGTGTCACCTTCTTCATTCTGTCCATCATCCTGGGCTACTCCTGGCTTGAGGCTGTTATCTTCCTCATCGGTATCATCGTGGCTAATGTGCCCGAGGGACTGCTAGCCACTGTCACTGTGAGCAACCTAGAAAATGACACACACTTGTTCAAACACACCTACACTCGCAGACAAAATACGAGCCAAGTCCAAAGTAAAACCTTAAGAGCCCATAAGAGCCCACGGTGGCGTACGTGTCCCCATCTGTTAAAAAGGAAAGTTCTGTATACAGCTTTAACCTTCACTGAAACTTCACTGAGTCCCTAAATGACCTATACTGACCAGCCTGGATGCAGTCACATGACGGTTTGCGATCATGTGACCTCAGTCACATAACGGCAATGTGGTTATTGCTTGAGACAAATCGAGCTCATTTTAAAAGCTTGTTTATTTGTATCTATAAGGTCTCTAACGCCTTAATAACATGCTCTATATTATATAGAACCCATTCTAGAACTAAGCATGACAACAAGAACACAAGTTGCAAAATGGTTGTTGGGATGTATGTGGCAGAGACAGAATTTAATAGCCTTCAAGTGGTTACAGAAGACACCATGTGACCTCTTTATCACAGTAAGACTGATTTCGTTATCTTATAACTGATCCCTCATCATTTTCACCATCAGGGGAAATGGGTCTGGGCTCTTATGGGTTAATGTTATGCCATTTTGGGCTGGATCCTTTTTTTTGCCTGGGAGAGTGCACTTATTGTTATTATTATTTTATCCTCTAACAGCTTATATTTAAGTAAATACTACTATAATAATTTGGTGACAATGAGTCATTGAAGACATTTTTCTCATCTACCTCACCACTTTCAAAATATGTGGTATCTGAATGTTCAGTATTGACATTTGCGGTTTTCTCAGTCGTTTGCTCTATAGACAAATCCACAGTTTATCTTTTATATCTCTCTTTAAATGTTAAAAGTAGTAGAGTACAGCAGTCAGTGATCCCTAACGTTTTATACAGGTAGAGTACATGTGCATTACATATTCCCTCAGTTAATCCTTTTATCATTTCTTTTTCTGCCAGGTGTGTCTGACTCTCACAGCGAAGCGCATGGCTCGGAAGAACTGTCTGGTGAAGAATTTGGAAGCTGTGGAGACCCTGGGCTCCACCTCCACCATCTGCTCGGACAAAACCGGAACCCTCACCCAGAACCGCATGACTGTGGCCCACATGTGGTTTGACAACCAGATTCATGAGGCCGACACCACCGAGGACCAGTCCGGTTAGTGGCCATCACTGTGAGCTAGGGCTGCAACTAATATGATCTGTAATTCATTTGTGTTAGTCTCTCCACTAAATCTTTTAATTAAGCCACTAATTAAACCATTACACGTCTTCTGCAGTGTCCTGAGGCTCTTGATTTTTGTCTGGACATTGCGATAACCCATAATACATGACCCTATTATCTATGCCGTAGGCCTGATGTACTCTGGTTGTTTTACAGCAGTGTAAGCTGAGCCGATGAACTTGATTAGGGCAAAATTGTAATGTGAAGGCAGGAGCAGCAATGAGGCATATGCTCTGGGAAGCTTCTGCTATCATTGTTGTCATAGTAAATGTTAATAACATCAGTTCAATCAACTTTAAATTCAGTACAGAAAATGTTTAATTCATTCAACATATACCTGGCAACTATTTTAAATCCTATTTACAGTGTAGGCAATAGCCTCTTTAAGAGTCATTGAGATCCTCCAAAGGCAGCATACGCACCCGACACCTAATCTGACCATTAACTTCCTTCTTTGTAGGTGCGTCTTTCGATAAGACCTCAGTGACGTGGGTGTCTCTGGCTCGTGTGGCTTCCCTGTGCAACAGAGCAGTGTTTAAGGCAGGCCAGGAATCCCTACCTATCTTGAAGAGGGACGTGGCAGGTGATGCCTCCGAGTCAGCTCTGCTGAAGTGCATTGAGCTGTCCTGCGGCTCAGTGAAACAGATGAGAGAGAAGAACAAGAAAGTAGCTGAGATCCCGTTCAACTCCACCAACAAATACCAGGTCTGCATTTAATTCCTTAAACGTAGTCATATGATTTAGCTACGAATCTATTATTTGTTAATGACTCTGCACCTGCTGCATAAGATATGTCTTAGACTACATCTTTTGCTGGCGACGGGTCCTTTTTTTCCCCCATCTTTGCCACAGCTGTGATTTGTGCACATAAGACTTGTTATAAGTCTCCTCCTCTCTCTTCCTTAGCTGTCCATCCATGAGACGGAAGACCCCAATGATAACCGCTACCTGCTTGTGATGAAGGGGGCGCCCGAGCGCATCCTGGACCGCTGCTCCACCATCATAATCCAGGGCAAGGAGCAGCCCATGGACGAGGAGATGAAGGAGGCCTTCCAGAATGCCTACCTGGAGCTGGGAGGACTGGGAGAGAGAGTGCTGGGTGAGAGAGAACGAGAGACACATGAAGAAACAGTAGAAACTCTATGAAGCTTAATAATGAAAGGCCAACAGAATGCAATTAAACACTAATACAACAAAAGGAAGGTAGTTTTAGAGGGTACGCATGAGGAGTCACAGGCGGTGGGAGCCACTGTGATCACATCCACCGCATGGCAGAGAGGCTAACTGAGTAACTCCACTTGTAACTGCAAAACACCACCTAAGGGGGGGGTGGCCTTGTGATAGTCAGGCAGTGTTAGCCAAAAAAATAGTTCTGCACAGAGCAACTATAGACGCTGTAGTTTTGGGAGTTCTACTTTAACCAGAGAAACATTAAAGATCACGACCACCACAAGAAATGATACTTCACTGCTATGTCCTTTACTTCAAGCAGATAACTGCTCCTTTCATTCTCAGGTTCCTCTAATAAACTCATGCTTGTTGCTGAATGTTTTGTGACATCAGTGCATACCGTCTATACACTACAACAAAAGTTGCGATCAGCGTTTTCTGTAATACTAAACCAAAATCAGTTCATCAGCATTAACTTTTTGACCATAAATTATATTATTATAACCAGGGATGCACCGATCCAGTATTAGGATCGGATATCGGCTCCGATATTAATGAAATTGGCTGGATCGGGTATCGGGTAATTAGGCCGTTCCATGGGACCGATCCCCACTTTAATTCGTTTGCGATGTGTGCTATGGCGTCAATAGCATGTTTGCGGGGTGCCTGTAGATGAACTGTGGTGGTCGCTATGATCACAGACCAGTGCTACAAGGTGAGCTAACAGTTCCCCAGCAGAGTGGACTCTCAATGTGCAGAGGACAAACTTACACGGGAAACAAACCAAGACTGCTGGCGTGCTCAACGGAGCAAAACAAAACGATTTCCTCAAACGAAAAGGAGCCTCACAATGAAACCCTCCTAACGCCCGACTTGAAAATAGTTTTTTTTTTTTTCTCTGTACTTCAGCGGCACGAGTGCGCTCTGAAGAGGGGGAGAAGCAAACAGCCTCGAGAGGCTCAAACCTTTTACCAGCTAGTCATGAGGGCCATGTGCACGTGGTAACGTGAACTCAAGACTGAGCAACCAAGGGCCGGCACTCTCACGCTTAAGCAGCGTGAGCTGCAGGTGTTAGCTTTGCCGCTTGATTGCTCATTGGTTGCCCTTTGTCTCCCCCGAGTGGCTGGAGGTGGATCTGCAGGAACCCGAGACCTTACAGTAGACTTGACTTACGAACAGGAACAACAACATGGAGCGAACCAGAGAGTAAACTGTATGAGTGAGCTTAGTAAAGTAGTGTTTATGTCAGTCCTGGTGCCGTACGTCGCTCCACCATGGTGAAGTATACGGTTTATTCATTCAAAAATGGTATGATAACAGACATGCAAAATTTAAGTATCGGTGCTGGTATCGGAATTGGAAAAGCTGGATCGGTGCATCCCTAATAATAACTTACTGTTCTTCTCCAAACATCAACCTCACCTCATACTTGACATAATTCTTGAGCAACAGTGTTTCACAGTGTACTGAAGTCTTTTCACTGCTTTTCTCTGTCTCAGGATTCTGCCATCTCCTCATGCCTGAGGATCAGTACCCCAAAGGTTTTGCCTTCGACACAGATGATGTTAATTTCCAGACAGATAACCTGTGCTTCGTGGGCCTGATGTCCATGATTGACCCGCCCCGTGCTGCCGTGCCCGATGCAGTGGGGAAGTGTCGCTCTGCTGGTATTAAAGTCATTATGGTGACTGGAGACCATCCCATCACCGCAAAGGCCATCGCTAAGGGAGTGGGCATCATCTCTGAGGGCAACGAGACAGTGGAGGACATCGCTGCCCGCCTCAATATCCCTGTCAGCCAGGTCAACCCGAGGTAACACATAGACTAGAGCTGCATAAAATGACTGCAGCCCATATATTATTTGTTGATATCGATAACACTCTGTTTGCGCTCATGCATGCGCTGACTGCGACCCACGGAGTCAATTTTAAGATTTATAAATT
This sequence comes from Semaprochilodus insignis, assembly GCA_034552555.1. Lineage (NCBI taxonomy): Eukaryota > Metazoa > Chordata > Actinopteri > Characiformes > Prochilodontidae > Semaprochilodus > Semaprochilodus insignis. The sequence goes on along the minus strand of CM067479.1, from coordinate 10,412,674 downwards.
GGTCATTGGTGTGGTGTGTGTGTGTGTGTGTGTGTATTTCAGAGATGCCAAAGCTTGTGTAATCCATGGAACAGAACTGAAGGACATGTCTCAGGACCAAATCGATGAGATTCTGCGAAACCACACCGAAATTGTATTTGCTAGGACCTCTCCTCAGCAGAAACTCATTATAGTGGAGGGCTGCCAGCGACAGGTACACATAAACACATGCAGCCAATCTCCCCACCTGTTGAAATGTTGTTTTCCTGTCATTATGGGGACATTTTGTCCCCACAGGGTGCGACACGCAGACTTGATTACCTGAAACTTGTGCTCTCTCTATCTCTCTCAATCTCTCTCTCTCTCTCCCTATCTCTCAGGGGGCCATTGTAGCTGTAACAGGTGATGGTGTGAATGACTCCCCTGCACTGAAGAAGGCCGATATTGGTGTTGCCATGGGGATCGCTGGGTCCGACGTGTCCAAGCAGGCTGCGGACATGATCCTGCTGGACGACAACTTTGCCTCCATTGTTACCGGAGTAGAAGAAGGTGAGGAGACCATTGCATGATGCAGAGTGATCTGTGCTCTGTTACTGAATGATGTAATTATCCTGATACAATAATTAGTATATGTGGATGAACGATGTCTCACTGTCCCTCCAGGCCGCCTGATCTTTGATAACTTGAAGAAATCCATTGCCTACACTCTGACCAGCAACATCCCAGAGATTACGCCCTTCCTGTTCTTCATCATTGTCAACATTCCACTGCCTCTGGGCACCATCACTATCCTCTGCATTGACCTGGGCACAGACATGGTGAGACATACAGTCTTTACCAAAAAAAAACCCAAATCATGATCTCAGTTGCTTTCCTGTGTTTGTATGAGTGGAGACTTGTGAGAGAGAACACTAAGGGAAGGTCTTTTCACCAAGTTTTGGGGTAGTGCTAATTTAAACCTCACATGCTGTCACATCAGCATGAACTAGTGGGCATGACCGCTAGTGTATTTCCATAAAATAACCTTAGTTGCTGGCACTGGTGTGACGATGGACCAACAGATTGTGACGCGCGCTGAGCTAAAAGCAAGGCACAGTTTATTAAACATGTTTGTACCAAAACACAGCAACACCAAGAACAAGGAAATACAATCAGAGGGCTAAACTGAGTCAGAGTCAATAAACAGGCAAGAGTCAAACCAAGCAGACAATCAGAACAGGCAGAGGTACCAAAGGGAATAAACAAGAGGAGTAAACCAGAGAATCAAAATAAAGTCAAAGCCAGAGTAACAAACAAGATCAAACAGAGAGAACGCTCGGTATGCTATAGAGTGGCAATACTTCGCAATAAGCCAGTGCGATAGAGAAGCATGTAAGCAAACAGACTAAATGATGTCAGGTGACTAATCAATATTCAGGAGACCGAGAACGAGGCAACGGGGTGTTATTGGGCAAGGATGGACACGTGACATCAGGTGGTGGGTTATGGGAAATGGAGTCCGGGAGATCGGAGGTGAGAGGAGAACCAGCAGGCATGACAACTGGTTAGCAACTGGTGGCAGTTTTGATTTCCTAGCAGATGAGTCCAGCTAAATAGCAGTTATTTTGCTATTTAATATAAATAAAAAAATCAAATGTCTCTGTTTCTACAGTGCTATTGATCATTTAGCTGATGGTAGTGCCAGCTTAACTAATGTTTATGGTTGTCCAGACAAACTCTAAGTGCACATTCATCTAATGGAGGAAGTTTTGATGGTCTGTCAGGTCTTGTGTGGTTGTTAAAAGTCACTCTATGTTTTTAATAATCTCTTACACTACCGTTTTTTCTATTTGCCCTTCATTAAATAAAGGGATTACCTTATACCTAACCCGCTTTAGTCATTTTAGATGCACAAAAAGGACATTTGCGAAGCTAAGGCACGTTTGGCTTGTTGCTTGTGTGAATAATCGTGTCCCTTTGAAGAGGAACATGATGTCACTGATTTCTTTGGCAACAGCTTGTACACCAGCTTTAACTCGCTGGCTTTAGATCAATAGGTGGAAAAGAGTTAAAGTGGCAATACAGTACCCAACAATAATCAGTGGACATGTTAAATACAGATGGATTTAATATGATATTCCGAGTTTGGGAGATGTTGCTTTAGAAAATGTGTTTACTGTGTTTTCCTGATGTTGGAAAAATGAATAACTTGTACTTAATGCCTTTTGCACAGTGCTGCATGTTAAGCATTCGCTCCCATTCTGGCTCCAGGTTCCAGCTATCTCTTTGGCTTACGAGGCAGCTGAGAGTGATATCATGAAGAGGCAGCCTAGGAACCCACTGAGGGACAAACTGGTCAACGAACGCCTCATCAGCATTGCTTACGGACAGATTGGTGTGTTCAGCGCACACACACTAATATATACTACGGTGGCCGAGAAGTGCAAAACAAAATCAACATTTCAGAAAACAAAATTACAAAAATAAAAACAATTTTACAAGACGTGAAACACTTTTACCAGTACCGAAACACTTTTACAAACTCTTTTCTGACGGAAAGGGTGGTCTAACACACAGGAAGTGCTTGTTGGGGACCCTTGTTAATTAAACTGTTTGGCGATGGTAGAGTGAGTGTAGTTTGGGATGGTGACGACGCTAAAGCGTGTTTTGTCCATTTTGTGGGACGTGTTTTATCCAGCTGGCACGCTTCTGTTTTTCCCGTGGAAGGTCTTTAGAGTTTTTAAAAGAGCAGACGGAAGAAAGAGACGAACAGGCGACGTCTAAAACACTTGGAGTTGGAAATGTTAATGAAAGTAAGTGGGCTGTAACGCTAGCTATAGTGGATAACCAGCTTAAAATGCGTGCCACAAAATGGACAAAACATGCTTTAGCATCATCACCATCCCAAACTCCACTCACTCTACCACCGCCAAACAGTTTGATTGACAAGGGTCCGCAACAAGCTCTTCCTGTGTGTTAGACCTCCCCTATCCATCAGAATTCGCAAGTGTTTCGGTACTGGTAAAAGTGTTTCAAATTTTTGCTTTTGTAATTTTGTTTTCTTGAATGTAATTTTTTTTTTTCAGTTGTAAATTTGTTTTTATTGTTATCATTTTATTTTCTGAAATGTTCAGTTGTTTTGCTCTTCTTGGCCACTGCAATATACTCAGATAAACACCTGCATATATGAGCACTCCCCTGTTTTGTTACTGTCTCTTCTGTATAGTCACATGTACACATGTGCTGAGTGTGTCTCTGTTTGTGTATGTAGGTATGATCCAGGCTTTGGGAGGCTTCTTCAGTTACTTTGTGATTTTGGCCGAGAATGGCTTCCTTCCCTCTCTTCTGGTGGGCATCCGACTCAACTGGGATGACCGTAACAACAATGACCTCGAGGACAGCTATGGACAGCAGTGGGTAAGTACTGTGCTTGTTGCTGTGCTAGAGCTCGAAATATCTGTCTGACCTGGGCCATTAATACAGGACGTTTTTCAGATATTGGTTGGTTTTGATACAGGTTCTAATTTCACTTTCAGGTTTTTTATAGCCCATATCCTGGCTGTTAACAGATCTCACTCTGCATTTATGACTTATTTACTTTGCTTACTCATGACCTTTATTACCTGTACACTGTACTCACAGATTACATTCCTTTCTGTAACTTAATATTATTTATTATTTATTTAGTAAATAGTCCAAAATATAAGTATTTCAGGCTAGATTAAAGCTCTGTTCGGTGCATGTGTGTGATTTATGTGGATTGTTAGACTGAGAAATGTTTTTACGCTTCTCATTCGCAGACGTATGAGCAGAGGAAGATTGTCGAGTTCACGTGCCACACAGCTTTCTTTGTCAGTATTGTGGTTGTGCAGTGGGCCGATCTCATCATTTGCAAGACCAGACGCAACTCTGTGTTCCAGCAGGGCATGAAGTGAGTTGAAGCACCGTGTGCATGCTTGCATTTGGGCTGCAGCTAATAATTAGTTCTCCGATACCAGTTAACCCAGACTATTATTTCCTTCTCACTTTGCTTAGTCAGCACGATTCAAGCGATCCCTTCTGCTATGGTGAAATGAAATAACAGACGCAGTAGAAACAAACGTCCCTATACTTTATGCGGTATAAGACTACCTGCCAAAATTACCACATGCATCGTATGAAAACCATACATTAAACAATACATTGGCGGCAATGCCTTTGTAGACTGGTCGTCACAGCGTGAATGAGTCTGTGAGAGGGGTACATGTGTACAAGCGGCATCTTTTTTTTTTCCCTACAGAAATAAGATCCTGATCTTTGGCCTGTTTGAGGAGACAGCTCTGGCTGCGTTCTTGTCCTACTGCCCAGGCATGGATGTAGCCCTCAGGATGTACCCACTAAAGTAAGTCAGACACGTATACACCCCAGTTAGAACTGCATCAGTGTACCAGTATGCTGGACATAGAGATTTACATGCTGTGCAAAGAATGGGCCGTCTGCGATATTTGTGTCTGGGAGGAGCTATTAATGCTTATCCATTTTTTCCCAGCTATATAGCTTATTGTGCATGTAAGTTATTAAGCCCAAAGTGCATGCTAGAGGGGGGAAATCGGTCCCACAGAGACTATGAGGTATCTGGGCCTCTACATACGGTTTTTCACTCTATAGAATAGAGGGGCCCCATATACGGAGCTGAGGAGACTCAGAAGAAAGGGTCTCTATCTGTCTTGTTTGTGCCGAACAGTTGAGATTAGTACCAGATGTTCCTATATCTTTTGATAACAACCAGCCTATATAATGGAAGGTTTTTGGGCTGGACAGGGAGAGGGGAAAAATTGGCCGCATCCCTCTCCCCAGCAACCCAGGGTGTCCGGATATGACGCTGCTCTTAATTTTGTAATAAACATTTTTATGTTCAAGCAAGACGGTGTCAGCGGAGGCTTTTCTTCACCAGCTTCACGTCATCCCCTTTTTTTTTTAAATTTACTACATCCACTTTTCTCAGCTGCCTAAATAACTACGCTGTTGATGTAATTGATTGTTCATCTGGTATCATATGTACCAGGACCGGAATCTGGATTCTGGACTGGAAGATCTCTGACCTGTGGATATGACATGCATCCTAAGCTTTCTTTTCTCTGCTTTGTGTCCAGACCTTCCTGGTGGTTCTGTGCATTCCCATACAGTTTCTTAATCTTTGTGTATGACGAGATCCGAAAGCTTCTCATACGCCGAAACCCTGGAGGTATGTCTTCAGCCACCTCTGTAATAATGCACACAGACACGATAAACACACATACGATATTGAGCTGTGCATTTAGACGAGAAGTATCAAGTAATCCAAGTATAGCAAGTGAACGCATTGTAAATGTGGTATATGTACTGTGGCATTGACGTGAAGTTAGAAGACATGGCCCACACTGTTAGTGCTTTAGACCCACGAGAGCGGGCAGGTCATCAACCAGGCCGTCTTACAGCACTGCATTTGCCCCTCTGCATGGCCACGCTTGCTGCACATTCATGTCCAAACAAGTCAGTGCTGGGACACTATGCTGCTGCCCGTTTTCAAAAGTCCTGGCGACCCCATAAAGTCGGAGTAAAGCGGCTGTCGCTGCATATACAACCTGTCTTGTGTTATTCAGTAAAGTGATGCTTATTATAAATGTAGTCATTCTTAGTCAGACAGCAATTGTGAGTGGTTTTTTATTCGTATGATATATGATAAAGGCAGCATTAATCGAGATTTTGTGAAACGTATTATTTTTAATCTGAGCGAACAGCAAACAACCATGCTGACAAATAGTTTTTGTGCTGTTCAGCGCCAATACTACGGGGTTCGAGAAGTGCAAAACAACATTACAAAAATAAAAACAATTTTACAAGACCTGAAACACTTTTACCAGTACCAAAACACTTTTACAAACTCCGAATTCTGACGGAAAGGGTGGTCTAACACACAGGAAGTGCTTGTTGCGGACCCTTGTCAATCAAACTGTTTGGCAGTGGTAGAGTGAGTGGAGTTTGGGATGGTCATGACGTTAAAGCATGTTTTGTCCATTTGTGGGACGTGTTTTATCCAGCTGGCACGCTTTTGTTTTTCCTGTGGAAGGTCTTTAGAGTTTTTAAAGGAGCAGACGGAAGAAAGAGACGAACAGGCGACTCTAAACCACGTGGGCTGTGAAAGCTCTCAGCCATTTTAAGCTAGCTAGCTGGTTATCACTATAGCTAGCGTTACAGCCCACTTACTTTCCTTAACATTTCTGACTCTAAGTGGTTTAGAGGTCTCTTGTTTGTCTCTTACTTCCTCTCACTCTACCACCACCAAACAGTTTGATTGACAAGGGTCCGCAACAGGCACTTCCTGTGTGTTAGACCCGCCCTTTCTGTCAGAATTCGCAGTTTGTAAAAGTTTCAGTACTGGTAAAAGTGTTTCACATCTTGTAAAATTGTTTTTGCTTTTGTAGTTTTGTTTTTCTTGAATGTAATTTTGTTTTTGTTTGTAAATTTGTTTTTATTTTTGTAATTTTGTTTTCTGAAATTCTGAAAATTTTGTTTTGCACTTCTCGGCCACCATACAATATGGAGAACACTCACGGCCATACAGCACTTCTTGAAGGTTGCCGTACTTTAGTGTTGATCAGCTATGGTTTCAGTGAATGCGCACATCTGAGGACCTGATTGGCGAAAGGGCTTGCGAATTTGACGGGAACCGATTTACCCAAAATCAGCCAAGAAGAAGTCGCAGTCATGCGCTGCTTATAATATTCCTACAACGATCTTACAGTGACAAATACTACTAATTATATATCCACTAGATGTAAGGTCACTCTCACTTGCTGAGATCACTTTTGTAGCGACGTTTGATGGAACACTGTTTAGTGACAGCGTCTCTGTTCTCTCTCTCTTTTTTCTCTTTCTCCACTCTCTTTCTCTGTCCTACAGGTTGGGTGGAAAAGGAGACATACTATTGATCGATGAATTCCTTCTTTACTCGCGCCCCTACATCCTCCATTTTTCTTCTACTCCTCATCCCTCCGTCCCTGTTCAAGACGCACAACCACGCGCTCTATACCTCCCCATCCAGAGAGACAGCAGCTTAGAGCCAACATCATGTTTGTCCCAAAGAGAAAAAAATAAAACACTGCGAAGCACCTTCCAAACCCCCACCCGCCCCCACCACATCACCCTATAATACTCTTTGCATGTCTTTTCACTCGGGTGTGTACATATTATATATTTACCAACGGCAGCTGCATAATCCTTATGTAGATCCGAGAGGAGCTTTTGACGCTAAACTGGAACGTAAGTACGTGTGTTTGTTTGAGTGTGTGAATGCTCGGCTATTCAAGGGCCAGCCCTCCGCCCCTTCCGTACATTACCCCTCCCGACCCCACACCGCCTCTTCTTCTCCCGACTCCTTCGCGCCTTTCTACTCCCTACCTTCAATTCCATCACTCCGCCTGTCCTCCAGTCGCACACGGGTACACGGATCACATGACTTGCGGCAGACTCTGGTTAAGACTCTGAGAGAAGACGCTTCCACGCGGCCCTTGTCCCCCCACCCCCCTCGCCTTTCTCTCTTTCTCCTGTTTGTTATCTTTTAAAGTTCTGCTTAGATTAATACACACATATATATTTTAATATTTAATGGAAAAAATGGAGGGAAGCATGTTGACTCTTTCCACAAGACAGCGTAAACACTTCCTTCTTGTTTTCCCTCCTCGCTACCTCCTGTCAGTCTTTGCGTTCTCTGCTAGAGACCCTCCCCTTTAAATACAAACTCATATTCTCCGTTTTAGACATAAAGAAACATGTATACAATATCACTTCAGTCACGTTTGACAACAAAAGCACTGAAGCAACGGTTCACTGGTGTGACCGACTGTTATAAGCAGGGGGGGTTTGAGGCGAAAACAAAGATGCCGGTACTTTCAGGTACTATCAGGTGTGGAGTAGAGAATCAGCACGTACTTGACAGTGTTTCTGGTTCTACTGCCATTACGAATCCGTGCACACCAGGTTCTGCTTTTTCCCCCAAACGGTTCTACGTACCGTGTCTATCATACTGTCATTCTATATCAGCTGACTGACTCAACATTGTCAGTCGTTCATATCGCACGACTCAGTTTTCCCTTCTTTTAAAGAAGAGAGAAGGTCTTTTAGCTTACATGCGATGAGAGGAATTTGAAGCTGGGCTGGCGGCTAGTTCGGTGCGGTGAACCTGGTGTGTGGAGGCCTTTACTGCGGGCTTTATCAGGAAACGAGTGTGTGGAGCCGCCCCAGGTCTTGTGCTGTGCGTGTGTGAGAGTGTGTATGGTTGTGTGGGAGTGTGTGTGTGTGTGTGAGTGAAAGAGAGAGAGAGTGAATGGTGGGGGACAGTGCGCTGTAGCAGTCTGCCTCAGGCTGCCTCCATCTCAGAGAGGTGTGGGGGGTGAGACTAAAGAAAGAAACGGATACTTAACATGATAGCAAATTGTAGAGACAAGTGTTTGAAAGCAATGAAACCAACACCAATAAAACATCTAGAACATTTAATACAACCTAGCAACGTCTGCGCGTCTTCATTTTCCCTCATTAGGGACATTTTACAGTCTGCTTGCTTCATACCCTGCAAAATCCAAAGTCTTAATCAGCCAGAGAAGCTTGAAAACTACCGTAAGATCGAAAGACCATCAGACTAGACGCACACGGTTCATCAGCTTGCTTTGGGGAACAATGATAATACATAGACAAATTACCTATGGAATTCTCTGATCCCACTCATCCATGTGGAAGGCACTCTCAACCGACTTGGGTATGAATCCATCCTTGCAGATCACGTACACCTATTGTGTTCTTCCCTAGGGCGGATGGGATCTTCCAGCAAGACAGTGCGACATGCCCCATGACTAAAAATGTCCAACATTGGTTTTAGGAGCATGACCAAGACTCCCAAGTACTACCCTGGCCCCCTAATTCCCCAGACTGGAACCCAACTGAGAATGTAACCTAACGTCACATTTATACAGCACATTGGACGTAGCATACTATCATGAATCAGTCATTGCACATCGTAAACCAATCAGGTTTGACTTGAAATTCACTCTCCCAAAACGAAGAAACGGAAGGATTAGGATACATTTTGTTTTCTCATATAGATTTAGCCTAGCCCGCTGATCTTCAGGAAAAAATCATAAGGTTCTAGATACATAAGGTTCTTCTGATTTCATTTTTTTGGAGTGAGACCACATAGTCAACTGAACTACTTGTTACTGTCTTTTCTGTCTGTTCATCTCTTAGAGTTAATAAAGCGGATTATCACATGTGGCTTTATTTCAAGAAGCATTTTCAACAGTGCATCTGACTTCTGCATGTTTGTCCGCATGCAGAATTCACCAAAAAGAACAGACGGCCTTCCCATATACTTATCTATTATCTATATCTGCTAAGAACAAACCAAGAGAGAGAAACCGGACGAAAAATCGTGGAATATCCAAAATACACCCATCATCAAAAGAACACCTGCACCCAGAAGGAGGTGTGGGATTGCAGTGCTGTTGGGAAGGAAGATAAAGGTTATCAGAAACAAAAAATGATGATAAATTTAGACTGATATGATCAATATTTATTGAGCTACACATACAGAAGTAGTGTCTCTCAGTATGGCGTCGGGCCACCATGTTTGCTAACCCAACATGCCAGACATCTCAGCATAGAGTTGTAGAGGTTCCTAATGATGTCCTGTGATAATCCATCCCATGCAGCTTGAATATCCTCACACAGTTCCTGCAGATGGTGCGGTAGGGGTGGAGGTGGAGTGACACCAGGCCTTCTGGATGTGTGACAACAAACCGTTCATCTTGGTGCTGGCCACGGTACCTCCACACACGGAGTCGTTGGTTGTCTCCACCAAGACAAAAGCGGGACTCGTCACTGAAGATGACCCGCTGCCATTCTGAGTCACTCCATGACAGTCTGGCACGACACCATTGCAGTCTTTGGTGACGGTGACGTGGTGTTAAGGACAGTCGTCGTAACAGTCTGTGTGCATGTAGTCCTGCGTGGTGCAGCCGTCTGGCAATGGTGCTGCACTAACAGGATGACGTACTGAGGACATCACTGCTCACTGAATGTCGCCATCGTGGCTGTTGGGTCACTCCGCGCATGTCAGACAATCCGTCAGTTCTCTCTCTCCGTGGTTTGTGTAGGTCTCCCAGATCCTTCATGTGCACTGCCGCGAACAGCGTGCTATGGTTGTATCCGTATGACCGGTATGGTGTGCAATACAGCAATAAGACCATCCCGCTTCTGGGAGCCTTGCGATGCGCCCCTCTCCAACTCCTCCAACTGCTGGAATTGCAATTTAAATAGATCTTCTCTGAGGCACATACTTCACTTGCAAAAGATGCTACCAACACAACAGCACGAGTCAGAATGGAAACACACACAGCCGGACGACCTTATATAGTCAGTCAGGTACAGTGATGAGACCCGTCCTTGCTTATGATACATGTGTGGCCGAACATGAAACATGAATCATTGGCATGTCTTAGGATGTCAAACCTGCCCACCAAGTTTCATTCCTGTGGGTTGATCCGCATTCGGCCTGTCTGCCGGTTTATAAGTCATATATAGATGTATATTGAAATACCTGTGTCTGCAACATCAAGTAATAACATGGAATATGAGCACATGTGTTCTTTCCTCCAGCCACCAGCTAGTTCAGTTCGTCTTTCACAGTGACTCCAGTGTCGGTCTGCTGAGAGCTGCAGTTTTGCTCCAGATCCTTCTACATCAGCAGCGAGTCCTGACTCGCAAAACTGGGCAACTCGGGCCGGAGTGCGCACTCGCGCAGTCCCGAGGGTGGCTGGTGCAAGCACACTGCGGTCTGTCCCCCCTCCCTCCACCTGCTCACTGCACCACAGTAATGGGATATCGATCGGCTGGCTCTTTTTTTGCCGCAGTCTGCTTTAAAGCGTGAGGAGGTTATTCTCCAAGGTCATCACTATGGCAACCTAAAAGAAATGGGATGGGTGCTTTTGTCATGCTGGAAAAGGTCAGAAAGGTCAAAGAGGGGAGGAGCCCAGGCAGCATAGAGAGGCCTTCAAGAGAGAACGGTTACTATTAGCGTGATAAATTACATCACAATGATCATCAAGAACAAGCTAGATCAGATTTAGATTCATTATAGAGAAGCTGTACACCACAACAGCTACATACTGATGTAATTAAAGGAGCAATATGTAAGATATTTAGTTTGAAATATTCTAAAATCATCTAAAATGATCAACAGAATGTGAAGAAATGATGTCTTTCATGGTGAGTCAAAGAGGTCTATGTATGGTGTTGCCGAGGTATCTACTCAAGTTAGCATGCTAACCAGCTAGCACCATCCTGTCCTGTCTGTAATACCACTTTGTACTTGAAGAGGTGATAGTGAGTCACTGTAGCACTGTAGGAGTGGAATCAGTCCAGCATGAGAGGATCAAGAAGTAGAGCTCCCGCCTGCTTGCTGGTCCACCTTGTAGACGTACAGTCAGAGACGATAGCTCATCTGCTGCTGCACAGTGCAGTGTTGGTCATCCTCTAGTCCTTCATCAGTGCTCACATGACGCTGCCCACAGGACGCAGTGTCTGATCCACTCACACCAGCACAACACACACTAACACACCACCACCATGTCAGTGTCACTGCAGTGCTGAGAATGATCCACCACCCACATAATACCTGCTCTGTGGTGGTCCTGACCATTGAAGAACAGGGTAATACAGTATACAGAGAAACAGATTGACTACATAGTGCTCCTATATGGTCAATGGAGCTGATAACGAGTATAGGAGTTGTTCCTAATAAAGTTAAAATGAATTAACATATTAAATATTGAGTATTGTGATGCTGCATTTTTCCGTCTATTTTCAGCCACCTTTAAGTAGAAGTGAAACACACAGCACGGTGTATTTTACAGGCAAAAGACTTTATTGCACGTTCCTTTTGGTTGACATTAAACAAAGATCAAACAGACATATTCAGAAAATGAATAAAAAAAATACATGTAAAAAACAAAAAGATATTCATGATCAAATCTGAGGATGAGGATGGCAATAAACACAGTCTGATAAATCGAGCAGGACTGCGTTTCCCGGAAGCAGCACTGAGCAGCCACTGTGGAGACTATGGTTAACTATGGTTGTTGTTCAATGGCGCTTTCGGCAAATGCACTCCAGGTTCTTGGCATCTGCATGTTGGATTGGAGACATTTTACCATCACATCACAAAACAACAGGAATGGAAAATGAAAAAATAGATGACGTTGGTGGATAGGCACCCTGTATATCCTTCATGTCACACTAGTCGCTCATACCAACTTGCTTATACTGGTTTTGTCTTTGCATAAATTCTAGGGGTGTTAAAAGCACTGTTTTTTGTGAGTATCTGGTGTATTGTTTATTGTCTTTACTCCATTACTGTGTGTACTAGGGATGCACCAATATGACTCTTTGCAGGCGGAGTACCAGTACATATTTTGAAATACTCACCGATACAGAATCTGATACCATAACAGATTACCTACTTAGACTTAGTGTATTAGCTAGCCACGCTACATTAGCTACCATGGACTGAGTAGCGCTGCAGCGGAGAACAACGGGTTTCGGTTTTCATCAGAAAAGCTGAACTGTTACTGTACAAAACGCTCCATCCATGCTACATGAAATGCAGCCCCCACAGACAGCACAGCTCTATCTACAGACGGCTCTGTCAATGAGCAGTTTTAAATAAAGCTGTTTTATTCAAAACAACCCACCGAGTACTGAACAGACACGCTGAAAAACGCACAACTAACACAGCTAACACTGTGCACTGAAATGTAAACAGGAGGACAGTTATCGTTTCCACTGTGGCATCACCACACAGCGTTTATATAGTTCGGTTAGAGGGAAAAAAAAAGAAATAATTTTTCTTTTTTTATGTTGGGATGTTCCAAATTCATTTAGACTTTTGATTTTGAAGGGTTCCACCATTTGGTGGGATGATGGTAATACTGCTATCCTTGTCTTTCCACTCATATTGGGGAAGCAGCTATGATTCTGCTAGCCCTGTTTCTCCACCTGTATTGGGGGAAGAAGTTGTGATTCTGATAGCCCTGTTTCTCCACTTGTATTGGGGAAGCAGCTGTGATTCTGCTAGCCTTGTTTCTCCACCCATAGTGGGGAAGTGGTTGTGATTCTGTTAGCCTGGTCTCTCCACTTGTATTAGGGAAGCATTGTTATTCTGTTAGCCTTGTCTCTCCACCTGTACTGGGGAAGCAGCTGTGATTCTGCTAGCCCTGTTTCTCCACCTGCTTTGGGGAAGCAGTTGTGATTCTGCTAGCCTTGTTTCTCCACCCTTATTGGGGAAGCCCTGCAATTCTGCTAGCCTGGTCTCTCCACCCATACTGGGGAAACAGTGGAAAGGAATCGGCCAAGGTGGAACATTAAAAGTGACCGACGACCTTGTGTGCGACCGCAACAGAGTCTGTAACGCTTCTCTGTGTGAGCAGATCCTCCTTTGTTGCCAGCTTGAGGCATCTGATCATTAGTGTGTCAGCATATATGCAGCTTATGTTACATGGTATCAGCTGGTATCGGTATATTGGCATGTGTGTGAGTACAAGCGCGGCATCGGCCTCATACCAGTATCGATATTGATGCGTCCCTAGCGCATCACGTTCATGCACCGAGGGTATTTAATAAGAATCTGAATCATACTAAAAGAATCAAATCACATCTGTTTTGATGCCAGACATTTACACCCCTAACAAATTCTCAAACATCGTATTCTAACAGTCTTTAGTGAGTAATGTAAGCAAGGGCTGAAGCTACTACTATACAAAGCCATATGCGTTTCATTTTTGTGCCAATCTTATAACTGCTGGCAATGAAGGCCTATGTGGTCTACTGTGCTTAGTCCGTCCATCAGTCAATGTTTGTCTGTCTGTACGTCTGTCAGCATTCAATGCGGCTGGCGTGACATCCACATGATGAGCAACGTCTTTTGTTTGCCGATAAAAGCCAATTTAGAAATGAGCAGATGGTCAGCGTACAGGTTATCAGTGCATATAAGCCCGAGTGCATCTGTGCCACAATAACAGTCCGTACCGGCTGGTCAGTCAGAGAGTGAGTCAATGTTTAGTCTATTCAAGAGAGGCGCAATAAATCAGAAGACAGTAACGATGTTCAGGCAAGACAGGTGCTGTTTTTGGATAAATAAAAGGTTAAAAGGCCAAAAGGTCTGACGAGGCCGAGAGGTTAAACAGGCTCCATCAGCAGCTCCTCTACGTCTGATGACTCCAGCTCACGGAAGGCAGCGTGGGTGCCAATCACAGCCAGCGTCGCTCCTGTGCAAGATAGGACACAACCAATCAGAGAATACAAAACTGGGATCGAGGGAGCGGCTTATATTAGGTCGATATGTACCAAGTACCCAATTCCATACCACATAAATAAAAAGGCTTGGACTGCAAATTAACTGCAGCGATTCATGTGTTTCAGCTGCAACAGTTCCTTTAACCCTAACCAATGCAGTGAGTAGCTTCCAACTATGTAGGAAGACGTATCCAGTGGTCGTGGAAAGTTTGTTAACTAGGTCAAATTATTCACGTGCATCAGGTAAAAAACAACTAAGGCGAAGCTGGAATGACTGGAATTGGGTTCAGAACTGCCCATCGCTTTATTAACACCTGGATGGAGAGTGGAGAACCGTCAACTTCTCTGAACAAACATGCCCAGATAAAAATCCTGAATGACTGATCACTCCATAGTTGGTGAAGTCGAATGGTACAAAACGGACAGCTGAAATCACACCCATGTTTAATAGGGAAAATATCATTTCCACACAACGACAACCCACAGGATTGGGACTGAACAGCTGTGAAGACTAGACTCTGGAGTCATGGAAAAAGGTCACGTGGTCTGGTGAGCCCGGAATGACCTCTATTCCAGAGTGAAGAAGTGATGCACCCATCATGTATAGTGTGCACTGTACAAGCCTCTGGAGACACCGTTATGATCTGGGGGGTTCAGTTGGTCATGTTGTGGCTCAGCAACAAGATGTGATAATAAAAATAAATAAATAAATAAATAAATAAAAGTCACCCGACCACCTGAATGCACCAAATGCCCAGGTTATCCCATCAAAGGATTTCCTCTTCCCTGATGGTACAGCCATACCATACTCCAGGACCACAATGCCAAATTCATCAGGCTCAGATTGTGAAAGAGTGGCTCAGGGAACATGAGCAATCAATTTGACCACCACATAATTTAACATGAATGAACCAACAAAAATCAACAGCTCCAGAATTACTTGGAATAAAACACTGTTACATTATATTCCATTAAAAGTTAAGAGATTAAAAAGTTACTATTTTGGACATACAAGGTTTTATACCAACACTGATTATACACTGTATATCACATACTGTACCAATACGTACTATATACCGCATACTACAAGCTGTAAACTGATTCCGACTGTCTCAATTAATTTAATACAACCATTTTTTATAACTGTATTTCCTGAATTGTTTTATGGACAACACACAACCGGATCATTCAATACATGACATTGTACAATACACTACATCATACGGTACCAGGTCACAGGTGCCAGTAGGTGAGATAGAGGGCACTTACCCAACACCCAGAAAACAGCCGCTCCAGCACCAGCCAGCCAGAACACAGGCAGAGATACGGCACCGGCCAGGCCCAACTGATGACCTTGAGTCAACTCACGCCCTGAGTAGGAGGAAAGGACAGAATCACACACTGACCTTACAGCAAGGACTCATTCATACTTTAAGTATTTGCTGCTGAAAGGCACTCAGAGTCACACAAGTACTTTCACATCACCACCCACCAAAAACTACCAGCTTGGACTCCAGAGACTTCAGGTGGATGATGTAAAAGGCACCAGCAAAAACAGCCAAGGCGATGAGCAGCATGGGCGAGCTGATACTGTAACAGAGCGAGACACACAATCTCAGTCTAAATGATCCTAAAAGACTTTCTCCGTACATCTGTACAACAAACAGTTTACAGCAGAGGTCTTAAATCTGGGCCGTGGCGGAGGTAGGGCTCAGTGTCTGGTGGGCAAAACAAATGCACCCGTCAGATGTAAATATGCAGCCTCAGAAAATAGCAAAGAAAGAAAGGGGACTGGGACGGGTTGTGTGAGGCTAGCAGGTTGAGGTAGTTGATTAGCTGTCTAGTGATTACAAAAAACAGGACTGGAAACAGGATTCAAGGTCCAGATTGTGTGACACAGTCACTAACAATACACATTATTAGGCTGTGTCCAGTGAGGGGGGGGGCACCAAACATGGTATGTCGTTTCTGACCCTGTACGACACATTGTTGGCTATAAACATGCACAACAGTCATGTATGTATCTATGTATATCACTAGAAACAGTAGCAGCAGATATCTTAAAGGCTCAGTCGTCTGTACTTGATTACAGATTAGAGTGTCATACAGTGTCGGAAACCACATAATCAGATCTATTAGAGACAGACTGAAACCAAAGCGATCACAAATCTTATCTTACAGTTCTATTGGTCATTGTTACACACAGAGCAAGTACCCAACAGTTCACGTGGGCAAGCCCAGAGTCAACAGCTGGAAAGGCGATATCAGCGTCACCTGCAGAAACTATGATCGGCGAAGGTGACGATCAAACAGACTGATCTTTACACACGGGGGGAGGGGTGGGGGTGGATGTGGTGGTGAGTCACTGCAATGTTAGCCTTGTAGTCCTGATCAACTACATCAAGGCTAAGTGTACTCTGATTTGTTCCCACACTGTTCCCACACTGTTCCCACACCTGGCTGATAAATGTGAGGAGTTAAACACATTGACACTGGAACATTAGAGCTGCACATCATCAATTCTAATGTTCAGTAAAGGTCTGAGCACTAATATAAGCTTATTCTCAGGTGAGAAGGATCTACGGTACGGTACCCTTCCTCTAACGGTGTTCCTTACATGCAGTAGAGGATGAGCCCCAGGAAGATGAAGGTGTAGTTGCTGTGGTACGTGTCCAGGTTCCTGACCACGCGCTGACATAGCTCTCCAAAGTTCTTTGGCTTGGAGAACTTGCGCTGGTCCACAAAGCCGGTCCAGGGACGGATGGACTTTCGCCGACGGTCCAGCCAATCCTTCAGCACGGTGCCGGACAAACCTTTGGGCAGCAGCCTGAGAGCACGAGGGAAACAGAGCCATGCACTTCTGTACGGGGTGGGCGACACAGACTCACATTTATAATCACAGTATTGACATAAAAATACAACTTAATAATAATAAGAAGAAAATAATAATAATAATAATAATAATAATAATAATAATAATAATAATAAGAATAAGAAGAAGAAGAAGAAGAAGATAATAATGATAATAATAATAATAGTAGCAGTAGTATTATTAGTAGTAGTAGTAGTAGTAGTAATACTACTACACCATCCATTCTTGTGTTATTATATGCATAAGTTACCATTACCTGTAATATCTACAATCTACTACTGCACTTGTCAGACAATAAAAACCAACACAAAATATCATCACTGATTGTTTTATAAAAATGCTAATAACAACAAAAACACCAACAAAAATAATACTAGTATTTATTATTATTATTATTGCTGTTGTTGTCATCCTTTAGCTTATTATAATA
>CM067479.1:10361936-10385289 GCA_034552555.1 Semaprochilodus insignis | reverse complement strand
CAAAAATGATCAACCGTCAAACCGCATGTTGTGTAGTTAATATTAAACTGTGCAGTTGCTAATCAGATGTTGCTAGTTGTGGCTTAATGTGATTACTGATGTTTTGATCTTCCTTTTCTTAGTATCACCTGATCGAGAACCAGAGAAGTATGCAAAAAGTGGAGGACCCGCCCATACAACTTCACACACAGACCTGGTGTCTCTAGAAAACACGCAGGCATCTCAGTGGAGGGCAGGTGAGTTGAGATGGTACATAGGTTTAGCTTAAATGAATCATTTGAAAGAACCAAATTCAGTTGACCGTTGCCACATCACTTTAAGTGATGCCTCCTGCAGCAAGCAAAGTCAAAACACAAGACAGAACCCTTCAGAACAGTCCTGCAGAGAGAAAGATGATGACAGTAATTTAGTCAGATCTAATAGCCTAAGAGATGTTAAACAGTGTTTTGGAGAAGCGTGTTATTAAGATACATGTCACCCTGACCATCTGGTGGGTGGAGCTGTATTTATTATATTCCTGAAGCTGAAAGAGTTTTGGATTAAACTCTGTGGAAGTAACACTTGACTGACTATTGTCAGGCTTCAAAGTAGACTATATTTGACTATGTTAGCCAACTCTTATTCTAATATCTCAGAGTGCTACCTTTCGCATGAGCTAAGTCTGCACAATATTGGAAAAAACTGACATTGCAGTATTTTCTTGTTGTGATATATTAATTATTATTTATTTTTTTCCCCGATATGAACAAATGCAGGACTTTTCACCAGATGACTTGAATAGCTGAATTAGGAAAGAATTAATAATTCTAAAATGATTGGTTGGTTGATTGATTTTGTAGGGGAGTGTATTTGCATGGAAAGCAGCTGAAAAGGGAAAAAGACTTTGTTTAAGCAAAACATTATTTCTTGAATGTTATAACTATACGGTGGTGGCCCAAGCAGAAAGTTTGGTGGGCTTAAGCTTCTTCTTCTGTGCCTATAAATGACTTCTCTGGATTATGAAGTTGTTTAGCCTTTCAAATGTGAAGACTGGTACATGGTACACATGTGGTAATGATACTGCACCCTGAAATGATGTCAAAAGAAAGTAAGTTTAATAGTAAACTTCAGCATTACTTTATACCAACACCAGAAACTAAAACACCCACAGCTGCTGAACTGCTGCGATTGACAAAGCCTGCCGGCCGGTTTAGGGTATTTTGATGAAGTTGACTGTCATATGATGTCAGTTCAGGGCACAGCAATGTTAGCTTGCATGCAGCAGTTGTTGTATTTCAGCTCCTGAATGACCTTATTGTTCAGGAGAAAGATGGCTGTGTGGTTCAGTGTATCACCTTTGGAGCATTGTGCATTGTGGCTTTCCACGGGACATGTCAGCTGCGGTTTTCAAGAATGCCATTCGTTTCTTTCCTTGGAAAAAAACAGCTTGGATCTGGAGCTTCTAATAGGCGTGATTCCGACTACAGAATGAAAACATCAGCGATCTATAACAGCAGTAAATAAGGGAGAGGGGCTTATTTAAACGTCACTCGTAGTGACATTTGTGGTTTGAAGTAGCACTAAATCATTATTCAAAAATCTGCTGATAATCTGACATTGGCAGGCCTAGTGTGAAATGCTCACTGTGAAGTATGTGTCTGTGTTTCTGATGATCAGGTGTTGGCTCAGCTGTTGCTCCAAACGCTTCCTGCAGGAGGAAACGCGGCAGAGGGCGTGGCCGAGCCAGACGGACCGGGGGCCCGCCCAAAGTCATACCTCAGCCTGCACCAAACAAAGTGACCTGTGGTAAGACCACTTTACCTTAATTTCTTTCTCTCTCTCTCTTGCTTTCTCTCTCTCTCTCTCGTTCTATCTCTTTACCTAACTTTCTGGTGTCTTTCTCTGTCTGCCCTCACCCATGCTCCCTCTCTTTCTATCTCCTCGTCTCAGCTTAGATTTAATCAGCCAATCATCATGACCCATCTCTGTCCTATTAACGTCTCACCAGATGTGTAGACAAATGCTAAACACAGTCCCTCCCTAGATTTAAATGTCATGCCCATGCCATTTCCCATCTCGCCTTGCAGAATGCCGTCTGGTGTTAGTATTTGCCTGAGCCTTTGCTCTGTCACCACTTTACCTCCTTGATTATTAAAGTGGTTCTTCCATCAAGGGTCAATGGAAAGGTGTGCTTTAGGTGCAAAAGCATGTACAGATCATACAAGCAAGGTCTGGTCCCACCCAAAGTCGCTTATAGGTGGTTCCCGTCTGCGTGATATACGACTGAAAATGACTGTCTCTGACTTGCTTTTAATTGGCTTTATTGTCATTTGTTCACCGTTCTTAAAAGCCCTTACCACGACTGCGACTGTCTGACTGTCTGGTGGCTCAGTCATCTGTCTACAAGAATGCAGTCTGCATGTTGTTCCCATGATTGGTTGCTTCACAACTTTTCAGTTTATTCATTTTTGGTATATTGCTGGCACACATGACTCCTGATAAAATTAGCCCCGCAAGCAAAATATCTTGGTGGGTCATGTGGGACTCTGCAGACCTCTCAAACTTTGACCTCTCATAGCTTTTGAAAGACTCTGTAATTCTGTATTGGGGAAAAAGCTGATAGCTAATAATAATAATAATAATAATAAAATAAAATAATAATAATGTGTTTTAAACAAGAAATTGACGGGGGAATGGATGATCTTATCAGTGCTTGGTTGTTCATGGATTTTTAAGTCACTAAACAAATATTGTAAAGAGTCATATTGACAAACTATTGACCTAAATATCATTTCACTACAGTAGTGTCCACCCTTATATACTGCTCTTCACCTCTGCTCACCTTTGAACTTTCCCTTTGTCTGAGCTGTCACTGCACATAGTCATAGACTCTTTTACCTGGGTGAATAAGAGGAGTCAGTAGTCAGCAGAAATTCTGCTGAAGTTTTTTTTTTTTTTTTTTTTTGAAGAACAATCAATACCCTGTCTTTCAGGCTTCCATTCGACCTCTTGGAAGTTTTTTTGGCCCGCGATTTGCGTCCCATCTTCTAAATCTATTGACATAAAGTCATTAATCAGACCTTGTTGATTATTCTAATTAATTTTTCATCTAAACTCAATGAAAAGTGTCCATAATATCCAAACCTCTTACATTCTGATCTCCTCTGTCATTGAAAGGTGACTCGCAGTGGTGGCCGGTTCACAGTGTCAGTCCGCCGTATGTAGGTACAGTGTGTCAATATAGTGCACACAGACTCAAGCATCACAAATTGGATCGTTATGTTGGTGACAGTAGACTACAACATGCTAAGCCAGGTATATGTTTAGTGTGTTCATGTGTATTAGACAAAAAATTGATTCATGCAGAAGATAACTGTGACAGTATTAATGCCAGCAAATGCCAGTTACAGCTGTCCTTGTTCTATTTGGTGGCAGCATTTGGCCGTTGAATGTTTGTGTGTTATTGAGACTAGGCGGCGGTTTAATTAGAGACCACTGATATTAACCATCCTGATGTTATCAGTTTCAGTGAATAAGCAAAACTCCTCTCAGCCATAATCAAGAAATAGAAACCACCGCCTGAAACAACCACCTCTGCTGGGCCGCCATGCCTAAAGCATTTCACCTATAAAACCTGACTGTTGACTTGTGTGCTTGATGGTGCTGCTTCAGCTGTAAGTCTTACACATTCTCTTATCCCAAAGACATAACAAGCTGTCTGTGCCTTTGCATGCTCAAGTTTAACTTGAACGTGTCAGACTTGCTCATGGTTCATATTTTCTGTCCCTGTAAAGGTAATTAATGGGTAATGGAATGGGTAAGAGAGGATGCCTCACCAGCATCACAAATTCCTGCTAAGTTTACAAAGACTGCTGTGCCGCTCCAGGTAAACAGACTACAGTATTTATTAGAGGATGTAGTGGGAACTAAACAGTGACATGTGCTATATGATGATAAAGGTCCACTAAGTTGAACAAACTTGCACACATTGCTTAATAATGGCTGCTGTTTGAAGGTATATAGAATGTACCATTAGAACAAGAAGTGAATGATTCCAGAGAGATTTAATTTTGGGATTCTATCTGAGGAGTAGTTAGTTCCTGAAAATGAAGTGGAATCAAGGCCTGTGTATTTGATGAAGGTTTTGAGTAGGGCTGGAATATCAGAATTGCAGTTTTCAGTACACAGGAGCTGCAGTGGATGAGTCTATCTAGTCAAATGCAACCAAATTCCCATGTGCTGCGTAGATCAAGGTGCAGAAAGTCTGCCACAGTGTGTTCTGTGTTCAGAAAAGGTGTATGTGCCAGGGTTAATGGCCTGATACGTAATTTATTGAACATGAACACAGTTAAATTGCAAGTACTCACGTTCATCTTCAAAATGTACTCCAAAAAGTCCTTCAAAATGTACTCCAAACTGTGAACCACAGTGGAGTCTTTTCATGGGAATATTGCAACCAAAAAAACAGTAAGTTACAGTGACATTGTGAGTGATTGTTTTGAGCCTATCGATGTTTATGATCGATAAAGTGTTCAGTAAATTTAAATGCTGTGTATGATGCTACATGATGTTACATGATGCTACATGTAGGGATGGGAACTGGTCAGAATCTATAGATGCCAATGCCATTATCCATTCTGCTTATCGGTCCGATTCTTTATCGATTTCCTTATTGATCCCTAATCAAAAAGTAGGCCTCCACAGATTCAGTGTCAGAGCAGTTGCTTGGTTATCTAAGTGTCTGAATACAGTATAGAGTATAGTCTGCCTAATAACATTTGAACAAGGCAAAATATATTACAGTGCTACATGGAAAACACTCGCTGATACACTGATAAATGGTTCTTCTTTAGAACAATAGACATGTGACACTGGAATAAATTAGGATCATAGGATATTTACTCGGGGGGGGTGGGGGGGTGCGTGGCGGGGGCCGTGGATATAACATGTTATTTCGTGGGCAGTATTTTATCGGTTCACAGACATGAAGTATTGATGATTTATTATACGGATCGCAAATCTAAATAAAACTTTTTGGACTTAATAAAGACAAGGAATAATAAAGTAAATAATAAAACCAGTTGCTTTAGAGTAAATCAGAGTATTGCATAACTTGCGATGCATCGATGTCAAGGGCAGAGATTCCTACAAAGTTATTTCCTTTCTTCTGTGGGAATTTCATTTTGCAGCGATATATTATTACAATACTCAGCATATTGCAAAATCACAGTAATATCGTATCCTCAGTGGTTACCAGCCCCATTATGTGTCCTTGGCAATGCTCTGTTGGGAGCACTCGTCCATAGATTATCAAATTCATGGCATTCCTGGAATTTTAGCCCAGCTTGCGTCAAAAGATGTTTCAACGTATTGCTGGTTTTTCCACTCTTCTTTGAACTCATCAGTTTACAGACACTGGAGGTAGCACTGTTGTCATCTTTCCTCGTGAAACGAAGCCACGATTTGCTTCTCCACTGCAGGTTTTTACAATGCAAAACCGACAGAAAACATGGCAACATTTAATAAAAGGATTGATAACCTCAGAGGCTTACGATCCGATGGTTTAGCTAATTTGTAACCTGTTCCCATCCCTAGTTACATGTTACACAAAGCACACAATATAGGCTTGACCTTTTGAAACAGAAACAATCCATTTTATGTACTTTCCTGAAGATCATGCGTGCTAGAACTCACTGCAAGTAGCATACATATATGAAACAGCTACAGATTAGGTCATTACTGTGCATAACTGAATAAACAAAGCCTTCTGGGTCAGTGATGGGTTTGTTGTGGAACTTGGAACCGGGTTTAAGTGCATTGCTTAGTGGACCTTTAAGATTTTCTTGAAGATATTGCAGACAATCCCATGTGCATAATTTTCCCTGATTTTAATCAGTAGATGATGTTTGTGTTTTTTTGATTGTTTGTTTTCTCTCACCTTTGCACTCCTCTGTGCGTGTCTTCGCTTCTTGATGTTTATACCTGCCTCCTTTCCATTTCTCTGGTATAAATTAGGGATGGGCATGAGTAATCAGCCGAACAGTGGTTAACTAACTTACTATTTGTCTAGCAGAATGTTACTCAGCATTTACAAACTGCTTAATATTACTTGAGATGAAGGACCAAAAAACTCCCAATACAGTCATGCCTGAATCTCACAAGACTTACAGTTGAAACTTGTAGCATTGCTAAGCTGCTTTTGCTAAAGAGTCATCTAGATTTGTCACAGAATTACTCCAAATGCCCATCACTATAATAATTTGTGAAAGGAAAATAAACACCTTCATTCTGCTCCATCGCATCATCTTCTCGCTTCTGCTGCTTCATTATCTCTCTCTCTGTCGTTCTCGCTCTCTCTTTCTCTCTCCCTCTCTCTCCCTTTCTTTCTCCAAAATGCACAATATAAATGCTGAGATATTAAATGAAATGTATTAGCTGAAATTAAAGGACGATGACGGCCATTGAGACTGAGTTGCACCAGCCTTCATGCTTTTACCTCATAGGTCCATTTCCTTCGTAGAGCATAGCTCCACTCCTCTGTAACCAAACCTACTGAAGCCCACTGACCTGCTGTCAGGGTTTATGTCTGCTGCAGCAAAATGGGTGAGATGCCCATCCCGTCCTATCCCCTCAGTCATATCCTTACTGCCCCTCGATATTGATCAACCCCTTTCCCTACAAACTGCAGGGAACCGCTAAATGTATTTTTCAGCTCCTTGTAAAGTATAGAAATGCTTTCCTGTAAGTTTGGAGACTGTTGTTTGCTACATATTGGGTTACAAATGAAGCAACGCACATGAAGCCCTTATTCCGTGCTGTTGTACACGGGGTATTTTTGTACATGGTGAGTGTTTTGGAATGGTGGTACATTAAAATGGCATAAAATTCCTCACAATCATTCAGTTCAGTTACAGGTCTTCAGGATTTAGTGCCTCCATTTGATTTTTCTGCTAAGGTTCAGAATTATTTACAATTATGCACTGAATGTTGACGTATGAATGAGTATCAGTAAAAGGTAATGAATAGTTGAAAAACAGATATATTAAAAACTTTGCCTGAAATTAATATAAGGCTATAGTCTTGCTGTTGTAGGTGACTGCACAGGTGTCGTACAAAAATGTAGCTGTAGAGAAAGAACTATTTTGAATGTGTTTGATTAGTCAAATATAGCCATTGGAAAACCATGTCCTTCAGGTGAACTGAATAGTTATGTTGCAGATAACTGATAAGGATTATCTTTTACACAAAGTCTTTTCACTTAAGCCTATGACATGCCAACATTTTACAGAAAATCAATTTTCACTATTTCTGGAGCTAACTACTTTAGGAGCTCTGTCCTTGGAAACATGTTCTTCCCCAAAGTAGTGATTTCAAAGCACTACTTATTTTTTCTTTTTAGGAAAAGTGTAATATAATACACATACTTGTCTGGAAACTCAGGCTTTTTAAAGTTCTGTTTTAGAAGTTAAATTATTGACCCAATTAGTGATCTGGTACCAAACTAGTTTTATTAACTTATTCAAAGTTACAGGGACATTGTCATTACAGGTGGGCAATATGGCCTAAATAAATAAATAAATAAATAAATAAATAAATAAGTGTGTGTGTGTATGTAATTATGCACACAATATCACAGAAAAGGAACCAGATATTATACCGTTCTGCTTTTGACACAAAGCTTTATGTTTTCAGTATACACTTTGAACTATGGCCCTTTTCCCTGTACACTGACCACTAATTGATTATTTTCCCAACATTCCAAATTGTTACCTTTGGAATTCTCTGCTCCAATAATTGCATCGATTACTTTTGTTTCATTTATTTCTCAAGCTCAGTGTAGCTGGTGCCATCCTGAGCTGGTTGGTTGATGCCGTTTCTCTCTTAAAACAGGAGTGGGATCGAAATGCTAACTGTTCTGCTGTTCCAAAACCATAAAACACAATGTTGAAAGTACCCTGTGATAAAAATGATGACTTTCTGTGCTGGTGCTTCATATTTTTTGTCATTCCATATTTACCCCACACTAATGTATTCACAGAAATAACAATGTGGCTACACGCTTCCAAAACTCTCAGAGAAAACTGTACATGGAATAATGGTAAAAAGGAATGCTGCTTATGCGGAAATGGAAATTCAGTTTGTGCTTTACATGTTGATGGATAACCCAGGAGCTTGGTTATAAACTAATATACTTAAAACAGTCTCACCATTTTAAACCACAGTCGTGAATGCCCTTTGAGCTTTGACCTTTTTGCTCCTGAACGTGCTGAAAATGCTGTTTGCTGTGTTGACTCCACATTTGATTCCAGCAGGTTGACTGGGATGGGTAGAAAAAGCAGGAGAATGGATAGAGAGAGAAAAGAGAGCGCGCATGCGACACTAGAGTGTGCGCTGTCCTCTCTGTGCGAACAAACACACTGTCGAGCCAAGAGTGTGCGTTCTCGCTCGCTCTCTCCTTCATGAGGCCTGGTCCATGCCTAAGGTAAAGAGTTTACCTTCCTCAGTCAGCTAGGAGGAGGGGTGCAAGTGCTTATTGTTAACGTTCCAATGTTCAATTTTAAACCGCCCACTTGCTCAAACCTTCCACCCTGCAAAAAGAGAAAAAACAAAGGCCTTTGCTGTGGTTTTGTACAGTACTATTAACAGTAGACTTGGAGAGACATGATACAGGACTCTGGAGAAGTTGTTGGCCTCAGAGTTTCACAGAACTGGCTCAAAAATTCATGGAAAACTCCTCAAATAGTTTGCTCGGTTATGTACCTCATGTGTCCACCGTAATGCTAACCTGATGGGGGAGGGGAAAGTGTTCTATAATGATTCTTCTTATTCAGAGAGAAGTTCTGATTGCGTTCCTGAACGTTTATTATTTTTGTTTATTTGAACTTGAAATGAAAACTAAACTTTTCAAACTACGTCAACCAAAACATTGCCCAGTCTGCCTGAAGAGGTATCCCAACCTTTGCAATTGAGACACACCATTCTTAAAATGGCTTCTGGCAGCGTCTAGCTTCTTGGAGTGAGCAGTTCTGAGGAAAATGACCCAACAGTGAAACCAAGAACTGTGCTTTTGATGATGCAATTGAATTAGGAGATGATGTGACAACCAGTGTAGCCCTAGATGATTAGATCATTTATCTGCATCAGTTTTTTTTTTCCCTCGTATTATACTGTGCAAATGTCAGAGACCAGCTTTCATTTTCAGTCAAAACAGCCATCAAGTACAAATTGTTTACTTTTCAGGAGAGATTTTTATATTTGAGACTGGATATAAGATAATCCGCTTGCATAAAGAAGAGGAAACATGTTTCTAACAACCATAAAAGACCGCCAACATTGTGCCAGATCAGATGAACAGCACTTCAGATCTGAGAGCATGCACAGGTGTTTCTGTCCATCCTTCCACTGTGAGAAGACGCCTCAGTGCTATGATGGGGCTCACTGAATGTGTTTGGGATTGCTTGAGTCATGCGAAGCAGGGAATACATCCAACTCCTAAAGTTTGTTACAAATCGAACATTTTTATTCCCCCACAACTTGTTTGAGCACGTACGTAACAGTGTCTTGCGAATGCGATCGTATTTAGCTTGTAGATCGTAAAATGCAACATGTTTGATTTTTGCGAACGTTTGCCAACAATGAAAACTTGCTAACCAGTCACAGTTGCTTAATGTAGTGAGCATAATGCTAACAGAGCAGTGGTTTGTGTTTAGCAAAAACAACTATTTCACCCGTGATCAGAGCAAAGCTCACAAAGGGAAGTCTGGCCATGTTTGGAAAGCTGCCATGCAGTTTTTCAAAGCCATGAAAGACCGGTCTCCTATCTCTTTAAATGAGGAGAGACAAAATACTTGAATCTAAAGGTCAAATTACTGTTTAAAAACACTTGAAATCACTGATAAAATCTGTCAAAAACCTCAAATAAATAGTGTTTGGTTCATTAATGCACAAGAAATTAGATTTTTTTTCTGGCTTGTTCTGGCTACTGAACAACGAGGTGATGCCGTTAAATTTAGCTGTTAAGATCTCAGTGTAATACTCTGTTAAATGTTTTCTGCTTTTTCCCATGATGCTTAACAGTGATTAACTTTGTTTTGACTGTGGATGAAATAAATGAAGGCTGGTCTCTTTTTTTAGCATCGTATTGTACTATATAGTGAATCTACAGAATGACCTTTAATGAAAATCAAGAACAAGACATATATAGTTGATGTTTATGAAATTGCCTGCTGTGTGCTTGACCCAAACAAAGGACGAGCCTTTGGAAAACGTTCACCCCAAACTTGCTTTGTCTCTTTCTCTCTTTCTCTCCTCTTTGTCCACAGTTGAAAAACAGACTGACTCAAGTGTCAGGGACAAAACAAGTTGGCCATCCTCACATACTAAGAGAGGGAGAGAGTGAACTTTAACGAACGAGATAAAATGGCCCATACCGGCCTTAAAGAGCGGGTGGTCAGCCTTCTGCTTTCGTTCTCTCTCCTTCCATCTTGGTTTGTTGCTCATCAGAAAAGAGGGATGGAAATAGTGTCGAAGCTCTTCGCAAGGAGCGACTCCGCATTAAACGGTGCTTATTGGAAAAAGAAAAGTTATTTTATTTTATTTATTTATTTTTTTAATTTGTTATTTTTGTAAATAACTCAAATATGGGAAATAATACCCAAATAACTTTTCCCTCGTGGGTTACTGTAATTCTGCTGTAATGCTCTGTACTCTTCGTTGTCTGTAAAGAGTAGTTATCGTAACCCATGATAAGACAGAAACCTCTGTTTTGTTCTTGTGTTTTGTATTGAATCCACTCAAGACCCAAAAAATAGAAGCCCACTGATTATCCATGTTGTCTTGGAGAAAAACACCCATGTTCTGCCTGCATGATAATAAACAAGGTGCCTTTAAAAATGGAACACATTGGAAAGTGCTTTGTGAATGTACACTATTATTTGATCTCTTTTGGACAATGCAAAAAAGAAAAAAAGG
Source organism: Semaprochilodus insignis (assembly GCA_034552555.1). Lineage (NCBI taxonomy): Eukaryota > Metazoa > Chordata > Actinopteri > Characiformes > Prochilodontidae > Semaprochilodus > Semaprochilodus insignis. The sequence goes on along the minus strand of CM067479.1, from coordinate 10,374,339 downwards.
AAATATTTTTGTGTTTTCATTTTTTTGCATACAAATCTACAATGGATGGAAGCATGTCTGGGGAATATATCTGGGAAGATGATGATAAACATTTGGTTTAAGTTGGGAAAAAGTCCGGAATTAAAAAGATTAGAATCAATGTTTAGAGCTGAATAGCCACAGGGGGTTTTCTCGCACAAATCCACCTAGAACCAGGCAGGAACTGGATTTCCATGAGGGAAAGAAAACGTCTGTGAAAAATGTCTTTGATTTAATAAATAACTTATAAAGTTTGCCTCAGTAGGTTGTGAATTGCTATTGGTAATGATTTTCTCACACCAGGTTAACTTTTTATGCTAAAATTGTTTCAAAAATTATCTTTCAAATATTGCTATTTAAAGGTGCGTTGAGTTCAAAATGGTTTTGGAAAAAGCGTTTCCGAAGGCTTGTTGACCTTATTTTATATTTTTAAAGCGATCTTGGGGGATTCTTGTTGGGGTCTGTACTATAAGTACCCTGGTCTAGTGTTTTGTGTATGATGGCTTGTTTCAGTCTTTCTGTAAGCACTTACAGAATGCATTTATTCTGTATTTAAAATTGTTCTTTGATAGAAAGTATGTGTCACAGGAAAATAAAATGATCCTCTGTGTAAATAAGCTCCGCCCTCATACTGTGTAGTTAGCTATGCGAGTTACTTGGAGCTAATGCTAGTAGCTAACGTTACCTGTGCTAGCTACTGGCTTTCCATCTGGACATCAACACACAGTAGATTAAAGCTGTTCCTCACTATGAAACTCTGTTTAAGATGATCTGCTTCACGGATACAATCACACTTACAGGCTGCTGTTGGGGTTGTGATGCTAATAAAGGTGGAACTGCTCCTGTTTTTATTGTTAATTGCTGAGTGAAGACGTCTCATATTGTCCAAAGTTTGGGAAACTGCAGAATGAAATGTGCTCAGGGAACGAACAACTTTAAAGTTTTTCCAGGTTCAAGACGTGGGAGGTTGACTTCCTATGTGGCCTCATTGTAAGATGAACGTCATGCCTGCTGACAGGTCGTTTCCTTGGGAAGGGAATGAAAAGTGCCAGCATCCCCTTCACAGCCTGGAACAGTAGATTTCTCCACATAGCACACCATTTTTGTTACTGTTGTGGTAGTTTTGCTGTCGAGCTAGCATATGTAAATTCTGGGGGTATAAACTTTTGCATCGTTTTGAGTCTGTTACGTGAGAGTTTAGGGTTTTGGATTCGGCCTGTTTACCGTCCTGTTGCAGGAGGAACAACTGTGAGGTTCACGGTATGTCAGGTCTGTGTACTGAACACCTACGACAATGTAAATTCTGTGGCACCTTTAAACTCAGTTTAACCTGTAACTTGCTGGGGCAAACTTTAAAACTACAATGCAGGTTTTCTGCTGAAATGAAAGGAAGAAGCGTTCAGATGGCGTTTTATTAAGTTCCTATCATGATGTGCCCAGGCTCTAGGTGGGCTGACTTGATGTACCCTATACTTCTATGTTGCACTGTTAACAAGAAAGCTGTACGCTTAATTTCTTTAAAAATGTGTGCACTTTTTTTTTTAATACTACTTTTGTTTCAGTTGATTTTTGTCCTGCAGAATTTTCCGCCACATTTGATGCCAAAGAAGAATGTGTTGTATACATATATTTTACAAGAAAGAACATATGGGCAGGTACAGTTTGACCTTCATTAATCACACACAGCCTGTAGCAAAGGCACTGTAGTAATAATAATGTCATCTGTAATGTAATGTACTTTTTTTTTTTTTTTTCTTCTCTCCTGGTGGCTAAACAGCTAGTAATCTGTGTTTTTTCATGAAACTAGTGTTTTTGATTTCTTGGTATAAAGGATATCTTTCATTTTGATATTAATTCAACATGACGTTTCTGAAAGACTTGGGGAAACTAAATAATAGATGTGTCCTTGTATAGTTGCTCAACTGTTCTTGACAGTGGATGAATTTGTACCCACCAACCAAACAAAAGCCGACTCTGGTCCCCATAAAATAATGTTCCTCTCTCAGCCCAGCAAAGCGACTTGGGGTTTGGGGTGGGCCAGTTGCATTTGTGTTGCAGCAATGTTCTGAAGATCGATGGGTCCACTTCCACCTCTGACCTCATGAAATGACATGAAAGGAAATGACATCACAGCGAATCTCTGGTTCAGTATGTATCCTCCACTCGTATCTTGCCGTCTCTGTGCCCTGTGCTGTTGCATGACATCAGTTCCTCCTCCTGTTCTCCAAACCACACTGTGGTAGAGGCACCCTTCTAAAACTGAGCATTCGTTTTGGCTACTGGTCCCTGAAACTTCCCATTTAGAGTCAAATCAGTATTTCTTTTTAGAAACTGGGTCTTAAGCTTTCATTTTTGAGCAAGGAAGTAACATGTCGTTCACCACTGTTCGACTTTCCTAAAAACATGCCCTTGGTTCACATTTCCGCTGAAATGCCCAAAGTGAACCTTGCCTCCAGCAGACCTCTGTTTTGCAGGCTTTAAGATAGGGCGTCAATAAGATGGCCTACATAATTCAAGTGACCTGTATTCATTGAAAGTGCTGCAAACTGAAACGAAAGGTACTTCGGATCCACCATGTTGCCTTATTGAGTGCACCCGTCCGTCTCTTAAAACAAATTCAGACGAGTGTGACTATAGTGGGTCCTTCTGCAAGAAGATTCCCAAAATTTGGTCAAGCTTTTACCCACTTTCAGTTGTGCTCGTAGACCTGAAATCAGTATTCTCCTGTTTTGACAGGAGGAACAGCTTTGATGAACATTCAATTGTACCCTCATTTGGAGCAGCTGAATGTTCCTCCAAGAGCTCACCGTGAAGTCTGTTGCTGTGGAGCTCGGAATGCTTGATGCCCTTGTCACTTGTAGCCAGAACTACCCTGACAAACAAATGCGAACCCGACAAGGCCATTCGTATTCTCTTTCTTTCGCGCTCTGTCAAACTTGTTATTCTGAATGAATATCATTTTTTGGAATGTTGGAATGTTAGGTCAATGCACTAATTGACGACAGTCTCTTTCTTATTTCTCCACCTTTTATCCCTTTTTTCAACTTCACCTTGCTTTGATCACTCTTTGGTTCTCACGCCTCTCCGTTTTCAATTCATCTTACTCATCAATTACCGATCCCACCTGACCTGTCTTTCCATTATTCATCTCTCCTTTATTCATCACCTACTGCTCTGCATCACCCTCCACTCATTCATCTGCCACCTGTCATTCCCTTCCATCTATCCTCATCTATCCCTCTTCCCTCCCTCCCTCCTTCCCTTCCTTCCTTCCTTCCTTCCTTCCTTCCTTCCTCCCTCCCTTCCTACCTTTCTTTCCCCCTCCTCCTCCTTCACCTTCATCGTAGACATCCGGCTGCGGGTTCGGGCAGAGTACTCCGAGCATGAGTCAGCCTTGCGTGGGAGAGTTTCCTCGGACAAGCAGCAGCCCCTGGAGCGACAGTTCGAACTGTTTAGCCGCGCCAGCATGCTCCTCCGTGCCCGGGACCTCGGCTCCATCGTCTGCGACATAAAGTTCTCAGAGTTGGCGAACCTGGACGCCTTCTGGGCCGACTACCTCAGCGGGGCGCTCCTGGAGGCGTTGAAGGGTGTCTTCATCACCGACTCGCTGAAGAGAGCGGCGGGCCAGGAAGGGGTCAGGCTGCTGGTCAGCGTGGACCAAGACGACTATGAGGAGGGCAGGAAGCTGCTGCTTAACAGCCAGGCACAGAGCAGGGCTAGCAGCATAGAGTAGAGGTGGGTAGGTGGATGTTGTAATGGTGAAGTGCTGTCTGCCCCCTTGTGGTTGTTTTCTTTCTCAAGAAACTGCTGAAAGTACCTTTAACTGAGTCTGGTGAAGTTACAGTGGTAAAAATAGATTAATAAAATGAGAGCAAGTTAAAGCATCCAGACATCCAATCAGCTGGCCTATTTAATTATATGCTGTTAATATTTGCTGGTTGCCTTGTCGAGTCTCATTACGATGACCACTTCCTACTTTGGACAGCAGCAGCGCGTAGCTCATGAAGGAAGTCACCTGGGGGTATATAAGGTGTGTGATAGGCAGTCTGCACATATATCCCTCATTACTGTCATGGGTAAAAGGGGCTTTTATTGGCTTTCGGGCGAAGGGTGCCAGTATTTCTACCGACATTGTCTGACATTGGTTGGAAGAGCTTAACCAAGATTTCCAAGTACTACCCTGGCCCCCTAATTCCCCAGACTCAACCCAATTGAGCATCTGTGGGACCACCTTGATTGTCATGTTCTCTCTGTGGATCCTCCCCCACGCCCCCTCCAGTAGCTGTGGGATGCACTGCAGTCAGCATGGCTCCAGATACATGTGACAACCTACCAGGACCTTACTGAGTCACTCCCAGCCCGTCTAGCTGCTGTCCGTGCTGCACATGGCGGTTACTCTGGATATTCGCTGGTGGTCATAATTACATGTCTCAGTTGTGTATATGTCTGTATTTACGTTAGTGGTAGATCCTAAAAGTATACTCAGAAAGCACTAGACAACACTAGCTACACTAGATACTAGCGTTGCAACATCGGAATAAGCAATGGGGATGGCAGTTCCTAATTCCCATACCGCAGTGCAATTTATGACATGTACATGCGCACCAGTAGACAGAATCCCCCCTCCGTTGAGTCATGACACGCATCAGTAAAATGCTCATGTCTAAAAATGCAGCGGCAGTATTTGAGGGGAAAAACATACTAACAGGAGTCGCTTACCTGAAGGTCTAAGCCGCTTCTTTCAGTAATCACTCACCTGCTACTTACTGCACAGTAAGTGTGAGAGTTAAGGGAGGGAGCAGAAGTTTGCTGGGCTTTGTTGTCCAGTAGTATCTCCGTCAGTCAGTTGTATGGATGCTGAAAGTCGCTTCTACTGATGGTTTGACGATGGTTATGTTCACAAAACTCCAGTCTGACGCTCAAAGATGTAGTGAAGGAGACGCACGTATTGTGCGTATACGCACAAATGATTTGAGAAATTAGAATATGAAAGATTCAGCTCTGTCTTTGCCGAGACAGAGAAGCTGCTGGGTGCTGACGTGCACACCACAGATTTATCTACATAGTGTTCAGTTCTGTTTTTAACTGTTTCACACTTTAAAGCTAATTTACATTTACTTGTTACCTGTTCAACACAATGAATACTAATTATATACCAGTAAGTACTAAACATGTCTAACATCCAGTCAGTCAAGCTGAGTGTTATTTGTGACACACCACAAAGATTTTACCAAATTAAAATATGAAAAACTTCTAAAATAGTAGAAATTGTACCCATTGTGATACAATTATTTTAATATAGTAAAATTTTCTATATATTTTTTTAAATACAGTTTTTATATATAATATAAGTTGTATAAATATCCAGACTTGTAATTTAAGTAGATATTATATATATATTTCATTATATATATATAATTAGATACCGTATCTGCCATGTCTTTACATATCATGTATTATTATCAGAATGGGAAAGGTGGTATAATAAAACCTCTGAAATTAAACAAAAACTGGATAAGAAAAACACAAAACTGGAGGATAACCATTATTTCTGTTCATAAAAATTGGGTATATGACGTTTAATGACTTGGTGGTTTGGTATTTCTTGTGGAAAACGACAGGTCACACACTGAAGTTAGACTTTCCAAGGTCGCGTCTTCAGTTTGAGTGGTGTGCAGCAGGTTCAGTTCATAAGTGTCCTGTATTTCACACATTCTTACTGAGCTGCAGACTGGTTATTAAGAATACTCATTAGTATCGACTTCTTTAAAGGCATTGAGGGTGCAACGCTGCCACAAGAGGGCAGCAGACATCATCAGCTCATTCCATCTGCTTGGAGGACTATTCACTCTGGGCAGGTTTTCCCAAACGCAGATCCTATCCCACACAGAAAGAGTTTCACTGCTCTTAATTCTAAGTGATGGTCTAATTTAGTATCTGTAAAGCAGCCATTGTAGTGATTCACAGTGTGCGCTGTACTGTTAATGACCTGCAGTTCAGGGTTGTTAATGTCACCGCCGTGTATTCATTTCACTCATGGTTCATATTTTCTTTCCAGGCCCTGAGACACGTTCGGAGATGCCAAGATGAAGTAAATGAAAGTCCTCTGGAGTTATTTCACTGGCAGAGCATTGGCGAGGAAAACGAACAGGGCCATACTGGGACTATAAGAACAGAGCTTTGGATTCACATACGGCAGAACAGGACACAGACACAGTGACGGGTTCTGAAGGAGACACGAATAAAGAGTTTTCTCTGTTCTTGTGGTCAAACCGTGCACACGTTTCCGCATCACACACACCTCTGCCGTTTGCAGCTTCCGATGCTGACGGTAGTTTGTCGGATTACAGTACTAGCTGGTCGCGCTAATGACTGATATAAAGTGAGTCCCAGGGTTTGAATTTTACGTTAGATGGACTTTGATGAGATTGCTTTAATTCTGTTGCTTGGGTATAAAAACTAAGAGAGAGCTTGAGAAAGAGAGAGTCCGTATTCTCCCAAGAATTGTCTGTTCATCATTTCCACCTTGATCAGGTGAGGTGTCTTCTGCAAGCTGCGGGATATGTTTTCACTGTGCAGTATGGTCTCTGTAACAGTGGTGTTTCTGTTTCTGTTAGATGATTAAGAACCACACCAGACTTAAAATCAGCCTAACGAACACCAGCGTTCCAAGGCCCAGGACCGCATTGATTCAGAGATGAGCAGAATGGCTGTAGCCAGTGAGAGAAGACAGTTAGAAAGCGAATGACGAGCACAGTCACTTGAACAGATGCAACAGAAGAGCTGTAGACCTTACTTCAGTACCACACTGGGCCTTTATAGGATGTTTTTGTTGTTTTGTTTTTTCTTTTTCTTTTTTAAATATATGGGAGAGTACATATTTGCTACCTTTGTATTGTTTAAACGTGTCCAAAAGAAAAAAAAAAAAAAGGTAGGTAGCCATCCTGTGGTTGGGAAGGATGCATGTCTGATTAGTCAAACAGCAGGAAGATTTTCTTTGTCTCCTACTTTTCCTCCCTTTATGTTTTCTTTAATGTGCTAATTTAATTAACGTATGTGCGGACGGTTTGATTTGCGTCCGAATTTAATTCCCAATAAATAATATCGAATGTACGTGCTTGTGGTGTTCTTGTCAGTGCCTTGCCTTACTTCAGCAATGTCAGCTTGCCCCGCAAAATTTTATTTCAAGCCCCGAGTCTTGAAGATTGAGACCTTGCAAACACATTTGGTCCCCTTGTTTATGATATGAGACTTGTGTTTTGAAAATGGGACATCATAAGCCGCATAATATAAACAAGAGAACCAAATACAATATGTTTGCCAGGTCTCAAGCAAAGGGAAAACTGCTTTATTAGGACGCTCACGTTATCTGGATGGTCTTACAGTGGGAAAGGGAATACTGTGTGGGTAGTAGCTGTTCAGCAATCTATTCGTCCTATTTGAAGGTGTAATGAAATGCGTTTATTCAATATTCAGAGTTCTCTGATGTTGTACATGTGCAGGTATGTGACGGAAAATGCCCAGATGTGGCTTTACACCCTATAATTTGGCTCTGCTCTGATTGGCTGGTTTACAGAGAGACACCATGATGATCACACAGACACAACATGTGGAAACTAGACTAAATAGAATGGGCCTCTGTGTAAACAAGCTCTGCCCTCATACTGTTGAGTTAGCTATGCTAGTTAGCTTGTTAGTAGCTAACGTTACCTATACTAGCTGCTAGCTTTCCATCTGGACATCAACACACAGTAGATTAAAGCTGTTCCTCACTATGGAACTCTCAGATACATATTACTACTAAGATGATCTGCTTCAACCGCCAAACACGGATACAATCACGCAGCATGGCGGCTACTTACAGGCTGCTGTTGGGGCTGTGATGCTAATAAAGGTGGAGCTGCCTCTCCTCTCTTCAGTCTCCTCAGGGTCAAACTGTGAGTGAAGCTGCTCCATACTATCCAAGAGTTTGGGAAAATGTCTGAAGTGAAATGTGCAGAGCAAACGAACAACTCTGAATTCAGGTCGTCCAGGATCTTCTTAAAGATGTGGGAGCTGAAGTTGGCTTTCTATTCGAGACCTTGTTTTGTGAGTTTTGCATTCCACCTTAAATGCATTCTGGCACCTGTACAAGCTGTACCATTCAAGGTGGAACTGAAAAATTTTATTAAGACGCTGGTGAATAAACCAAATGGAAGTCAATTTCGCGTCGGCTACAGATGGGCAGTCTGCTGACAGTTCGGTTGCGTGGAAGGGGTGTGAAAAGTACTTCACAGGCTGGGAAGGTGCATTTCTCAACATAGGCAGCCATTTCCACTGCTGTTTCTCCATTGTCCTATGCAAATTTTAGGGGAATAATTATTAACATAATACAACAAAACAGACTTTAGTAGAGATCTAAATGCTTAGCTTCGAGGCCGTATTGGCACATCTTCTTCTGGAGGACTTTAATGTGGATGCTGCAACTCTTAAGAACTTGAGGGAATGTGAATCTGCTCGACTGGTGCCTGTTCCAAGTCTACCATCTTTGGAAGAGCCTGCTTTTTGGTTAGAAAGCCCTCACACCCACCTCCTCATGCTGCTTGACTTGGCGGTACCAAGTCATTCTGCGAAATAGATAGCGGCCCAGCAATCTCATTCAGGGCCTACTACGACTTTGACAACTTTGCAAGGGACAAGGGCTTAAAGAACTCTCTGAGGTCCAGCCACCCAAGGTTACCCAAGGGGGTTTGGGTTGAGAGCTCATAGTCCCTTGAATCCAAGATTCTTGTGCAGGTCTAGAACCAGAAAACTGTGAGGCAAATACTCCTCCAGTCCCAATGTCCAGGAACTTAGTGTGAGCGTCTGTGTACTTTGTGGTCCAGCACCACCCACCAGCTGAAGCCGTCTTCGATGTGTTGAGTCCATCGTTTCTACACAGGATGTCAGGCAACCACATGAGCTGAAGGTGTCCTCGATGGGTTAGTAGTTTCAAACTGGCTGGCTGTCTTTGGCATCGCTACGTATATTGGCAGTCCTGACAGACCTGCGTGTGGGTCCGCAGGTTTTCCAGATCAGGCAACAATCAAGCAAAGAAGATAGAAAAAGTTTTGTTTAACTGTTCATCCGCGGACCTCAGCCAGGCTGATGCCCCTTCACTCCTATCATCCAGGACCCTGAGGTGATTGAGTATCCTTGCTTGTCCTCTGGCTTCCACTTTGAACCAGCTTCTTGCACGATTGAGCACGAGATCCAGCTTGACATTGCCTGGCCCAAGTCCCAGTCCATCAGGGAGCCCCTGGGAATGCCATCTCCTGTTAGCTCATCCTCTTTCTGTTCTAGTGAAGTCCCTGGAGTGGAGCTCGATGAGGTCTGCATCCATGTTGGTGTCCCAGGTGTGTTGACCACTGTCATTGGCTGCAGGTTTGCTTTCCAGCAAAGCAGGTGCACATGAGATAAATTGTTTGAAGGCTGCGAGCAACTGCTTCAGCAAGCAGAATCAGACGGGCTTCTGTTTGGAATGAAACCCTGCAACCACACCATCCATTTGCCGACAAGATTGGACGCCCGCCCCTGAGGTATATAAACATGGAAGCTCTCAAAATGTTACTGGGGTTGGTACCAGGAGGCCATGTGTATGTAGGAAAACACAATGAATAAAACGTCTCAATATATTTTTGCTTCAAATGAACCCGAAGTGCCATCGAAAGAACCGGCCATATAATTATGAAAAACCATGTCCATTTGGTCAAAATTTGGATGGGTCATTATGCATTTAATCCTCCAAACAGACAGTGCAGTTCAGGGTGAACTACAAAACTTCTGAAAGGGATATGATTACAAGTCTTTGCAATTTTCCCAAGAAATCTTCCTTCTTTCGATCCTAGGATGTTGACCTCAGAGGGTGAAGTGACGATCCAAACCTCAGGAGGAAAAAAAATCCTTGAAGCCACAGCTAATTGTAAACGAGGGCACAGTGACACTACCGCAAAACACTGCCCTTATAGAGCATCAGAAGCTGCTTGACGCCCCCTTGTGGAGAATTGTAACCCTGCTAAATGTGAGAGAGTGAATTTGAAGCATCTTTTATCTCTTAAAGAGTATGTATTTTTGTCTGGTACATTCGTGGATGGGAGCTGGTCAATAGTATCTCCTCTGGAAAGGGAACAAGATGGTGATGCTCTTATAAAGCATCAGAAGCTACTTGATGCCCCCTAGTGGAGAATTTTAACCCTGTTAAATGTGAGCGAGTCTGTCAGTCCATGAAGTACTTTGCCTCTAAAAATGGACATAAATGAGCCTAAGTCGGATTTTACTTGATGGGACCCTGCCAGTAGGATCTCCTATGGACAAAAGCTGCTTGACGCCCCCTTGTGGAGAATCTTAACCCTGCTAAATGTGAGAGAATCACTTTGGAGCATCCATTAGCGGACAGAGACTGGTCAATAGTACCCCCTCTGGAAAGCGAGCCTGAAGCTGATGCGTTTATAAAGCATCAGAAGCTACCTGGCGCCCCCTTGTAGAGAATATTAACCCTGCTAAACGTGAGTGAGTCAGTTTGAAGCATCTTTTGTCTCTTAAAGAGATTTTTTTTTCCTCCTGAGGTATCAATTTTTCAAAAGTTCTAAATAATTCAGTGTTTCAGATGTAAGATTTCTGGTCACCCTAATGTGACCCCGGGTAGCATGCGAATGTGGGCCACGTCTGGCAAAGCTATAGCACTGCTGGCCCGCTGTCAGCACTGGCAATCTGTAGTGAGCCAAAGCTGGCCCAACTGTCCCAAAACAGATCTGGTCCACTTCTGGCACAGATACAGTGGAGTTGCTTACTTATGGCCAAGGCATTGCCCTAATCTGGCATGTATGTGGCCCACATCTTGTAACCGGGAGCGGTCCGCCCAAGGGCCGTCAATCAATGCAGCAAGTGGGCCAGATGAAAATGGGGAATGTGGGCCAGAGCAGTTTTGCTATCTGGGACTGATTCTTGCTCAGTAAGCTTCTCTAGACCTGAGCATTTGAGAGAAAAACACTTTGAATGTTCACATCGCAACCTTATGTGGGATTGTTTTTGGAAAATAGGTGGAGTTCCTCATTAATGTCTATTTTTGGATGTATTTAAATACCTGCCACCAACTTCCTGAACCAACTGCTATCCAACTTGGTCGTTCACAACAGCATTTCAGTGAAGTAGTATTATGTTTACTTGAGGATGATTTCTCTACTCAGAACTGCGGTGTAGACGCTGTCCCTTCAGTACCACAACGAGCTGGTCATAGGCAGCTCTGACCACCAGCTTCAGCACCATGGACAAGAATTGGGAAAACAACTGCAGCACTCGCACTGTGGCCTTCCTCGGTGTCTCTCCAGAGGAGGTCCTACTGACAAGCTTTCAAAGGGTGTGTAGACTGCGACAGCTGAAGCGAAGTAAGAGTCTGCTCTGTGGTAGATTTCCTGTTTGCGTCAGAGCCCCGCTGTTGCACTGGATGCACCAGCGCACAATGAACTTTGGATATGTTGGATGGCATATGAAGGAGCCTTTAAAATGGGACAGCCTCGTCGCTGCTCTATGACACAATCTAATCTTCAAATGCGGCCTCTGAAGAATGCAGCCCCCGAACTGGGATGCAGCTACCGAGGTAACGGCAGAAAACTTGATGGTCACCATCGGTTCTAGGGACGGGAGGGATTGGTCCAGTAGGTTGCAGTATGCAGCTTCATTGTTAGAGTCACACATTGCTCCTTTAATTGTGCTGAAAGGACATGCAGCATCACTAATGCAAGGCACTGCTCTTCTAAAGCATCAGACGCTACTTGGTGGCCCCTTGTGGAGACTTTTGAGGCTGCTAAATGTGAGCGAGTCAGTCTCTTACTGCTGTTTCACATGGTTGTATGAGGGTGGTAGTTGCATAATGTATGCTGGGTATTGTAGTGAGCGAACAGGAAAGAATGAAAACATGAATATGAAATCTCAGATGCTGTCAAAGCGATGAGGCTGACAGAGATCGCTCAGCTGCAGAATGACGGACAACACATTTGTCTCCGGTTTTAGGCCACTTTACCACAAATGTGGTACAAGGAAAACGGAGGGAAACAAAAGCAGGAATAAATGGGAAATAAGTTATTTATAAGACCATTAATCATCCCTCTCTCTCTCTCTCTTTCATATCCCGTCCATTACCCAGGAGCAACCAATAGGTCGTCATGGAAACCGCCGGGAGTCACGGACATGGCCAGAGTGTGAGGCTTGCGCGCGCGTGTGTTTGTGATATCAGCACGTGCCCCCTCCCACCTCTGATCCTCTGACCCCATCACCTTTCACCTCCCATTCAAATACTGCCTCTCTCCGCCTCTGTCTGTCTGTCTCTCTCTCTCTCTTTCTCTTTCTCCTCTCTTCCCCTGCCCCCCTC
>CM067479.1:10356631-10361861 GCA_034552555.1 Semaprochilodus insignis | reverse complement strand
TGTGTATAAGAGACAGCCCCCCAGCTCTCCCACCTCTTTCCCCTCTTTCTTTACTCCCTCCATCTCCAGCTTGTCTCCTTTCTCTGCTTATATCGGACACTGAAGGCTCCATCGAAGAAACCATGCAGGTAATGTGGGTGCTGTGTTTGTTTGTTCTAAACTCTGCACTCTCTTTTCCTTTCGTCCCTCCTTCTCCCTCTTTTACTCTCCCTTTCTCACCTCCGCGCATTCCTCTCTCTGCTTCCTGTCTGCTACAATACATCCACTCTTATCCTCTTCTGAGCTGAAAGATGCTTAACAGTCAAAACTTAAACCACACGTGGCGCACGAGGCGCTTATTAACCCTGATACGTGCTCGCGCGCGCAGGAGTTTGCTTCTCGCTTCTCTCTCTCTCTCTCTCTCTCTTTATTGATCATGTATTGATTAGTTTGAAACTAAAACCTCTCTCTCTCTCTCTCTCTCTCTCTCTCTCTCTCTCTCTCTCTCTCTCGGGCGCGCGCGCTCCCTCCTCCCGTCCCATTCCGAGCGGTGCTGCTTTGCATGTCATGTGCGAGAGAGTTTGTGTATGTATGCGCACGCGCCGCGCACTCTTCTGCATGTCGTAATGACCCGCGCGGGAATGTTCGAGCTGGAATGAAGCACGGTGTGCGCGGGGGCGCCGGTCCAGCTCCTCGCGCTTCTGTATGCGCTCTTTTGTTGTCGCGCGCTGCCTTTGTTGTGCTTTTTTGCTGCTTCTGGTGCTCGTGCGGCGCCCGTGCTTGTCGGTGGTGGTCGGTAAAGCGCTCTTTACTCTCGACATGTCAGGTGCAGCTCGACATGTCAGGTGTTTGAGGGTTCAGTGTGTCCATTCTTTACCTTTATTAGAGCTTCTGTTCTTTTCAGGAGACTCAGTTTCAGTTCCTCATAGAAGTCTGTAGATACACCTCCAAAGTTCAGTCTTAGAAGTTGGTTTAGCGTTTTCTGCTTCTTTTCACCATCCAAATAACCCCAAACACATTCAGCGATGCTGAGGTTCTGGGGTCTGGGGTGGTCAGTCCATTGTTCTGAGAACACCAACAGCTTCTTTGTTTGATGCGTCTCCTGTCTCCTTTTCTCCGTGAGGAGTTACACATCCTTTCAGACCTCCATAGCCTTGAGGTGTCTTCGCACAGTGGAAGGGTGGATGGATGGATGTTCTCACATCTGAAGCAAGAGTGGAGCTTGATGTTCTCCTCTCTCTCAGAGATGAAAGCTTTAAGTGCTGTTTATCTGATGGGACATTTTTGACGGCCTTCCAGGTGGTTGTTAGGAGTCCCATTTTCTCTGTAGCTTTTAATCATTCTCTCTCTCTCTCTCTCTCTCTCTATATATATATATATATATGTATATATATATGTTCACAACATACACAATATATATATTTATGTGTGTGTTATTCTATACTTATAATACTGCAATATATATATATATATATATATATATATATATATATATATATATATATATATATTCCTACACTATATACATGAGTGTGTGTGTGTAATATATGTTTCTTGTTTCTTCTTTTACGTACATATATATATAGCGTATGAATAAATAAATATAATATATATTAATGTAATATAAATATATATACAAATATATAAACCACCAGACAGTCCTATTTATTGGTTTATTGATGTTTTGTTCATTTGTTTATTGATCCTGTCCGTCAGGTTCTGTTGACCACACAGCCTGCCTCCTCTCAGCGCGCGGCCGTGTGTTCAGTGTTTATCCGCGCAGGTGTGTTAATCAATAAGGTCTGTGTTTGTTTTGGCTGTAAAAGCTCCATAACGAGGCTGAGAATGACATCGGAGGGAGAAATCGATCAGCGCGCGGAGTTAATTACGGAGAAAGAAATCAATTAAAGAGGAGAGAGAGAGAGAGAGAGAGAGCGTCCTTACACAGTCGCATGCAGACACTTCATCATCTGAATCTGTCCGGACTGTAGACGTGTCCATCAGCCAGACAGGACAGATCGACCAGGTCTAACCAGGTTAGATTTTTAAGGTGGACGATCAGAACATCTTCAGCAATAATAATAATAATAATAATAATAATAATAATAATAATAATAATAATAACAATAATAATAATAATAAGAAGAAGAATCAAGTTTAATAGTCAGCTGTAATATAATAACAGTGCTAATCTGCTTAATTAGCGCTGAGCTGCGTTGGAGGCTTCAGTCTGGTCAGTTGTCTGTTCCACCTTAAGTAGCTCGGCGCTTAAATTCAGAGGAACACGTCAGTAATAGAATAATGAATTAACAATTAATAGAAACACGTCAAATCTGTTAAATCTGCTTATAACGTGTCTATAAACGTTCATTAGTTACCGCCCTGATAAGCGTGTCTATGTTACGTCATATTTAGTGTGATGAGCATTCAGAGCCCATTTCCGAGCAAAGCCCCCCCCCTCCCCAAAGTGAAGGGAATAGACCCCCCTGCACTAAAAAGCCTCGTTCTGTACCTTCACCGAGATATTTACAGTACATGTAATAATACAGTGCACTATGATAATGTCCATCATTATGTTGCATGAATAACAGGGCAGCAGCCTGGTTGTAATGGGCTGTTGCCCCCTGATTAGTACCTGTGTTGACTTGTAATGCAGTGTTAAGTGACCCTGTTAGACTGGAACACTGGTCTGAGACTGTCTGCCTTCATTTCACTCAGTATGTTTATTAGGGATGAGTGGAAATCAAAGCTGGCCCTGATTTCAGCCTGATTGATCCCATCACAGTGTTATCCTGGAGGCACACCCTGCTCCGCACATGTTAGTGGACCCCCTGTTTTAACCCCGCCAACCCTCACCGTGCATCTCTGAAAGGGGCTTGTTGTTGATCTGAAGACAGAATAAACGTTCTTTTGGTGCCAGGTTTCATAACCTTGTTATGAAAAAAAGCATTGCCATGTCTGAAATCTGGATCTGGAACCATGTATCCGGATCACTGTATACACCACTATTACAAGGAATTTGTGATGGTAGTACACAATTACGGGCACTAACATTAAACAGTGCAGTGCATTGTGGGTATCTGTTGTCTGCTGTGGTACACTACATATTGAGGTGCATTGTGGGATTGTTTGAGTGCACTGGATCCTAGAATCCCAAAAAATTAGTTCACTAAATATTGGATCATGCAGTTTCAGACACAGTGTATAGTGTCTTTTAGAGGCGTTCAAGGCTCCGGACGTCTGGTTCCGATCACTGCCACTGTGGACAATCCTGAGCTTTACATTTTACAGATTTGAAAAGCTCATTTTCCCCTTTAAGTGTCTGTTTATACACTGTAAAATGTGTTTCGTTGGTCCAACCTAAAAAAAATGACAAGCAAATGAATTCAGCTTATGCAGTCTAATAAAAGGCCTGTGAATGAACGATTCTTTTTAATATATATATTTTTTATCTTTTGAGTTGACTGGAACTTATTCAGTTGCTTGTAACACTTTTTTTTAGGTTGTGCTTCTCACAGTGTACAAGTATTAAACCCTGTATCTCTCCACTGTAAAAAGTGCAACCTAAAAATTAACTCATTGTAACAACCAATTGAACACGCTTTATTCAACTCAAAAGTCCTTTTTAGGTTGAATAAACCTAATTAATTAGTTTGTAACAGCATTAAGTCATTTTTTTTAAGTTGGACCAACAAAACACTTTTTACAGTCTGGGAAAATGGACAAAGTGCTTTAAATTTCTCATAATTCTGTACATTTATGATCTTAAAATTTCCACAAAATTCCCAAACTGTAATTTTAAGCATAGGTTAAAAAAATGGACACACCTAGACCCAAAAGAGGGATAGTTATAATTAGGTAGTCATTTTTTTAGGTTGCACTATTTAGGCTACAGTGTACAAGTATTAAACCCTGTATCGCTCTACTGTAAAAAGTACAACCTAAAAAAATGACTTTAATTTGTTACAAACAACTGAATATGTTTTACTCAAAAATGACTTTGATTAAAAGAATTGTTTGTTCAAAGTCTCTTTTTAAGGTTGAATAAACCTAATTCATTTGCTTGTAACAAATTGAAGTAATATTTTTTTGGTTGGACCAACAAAACACATTTTACAGTGTGCTTTACATTTCCTATAAATCTGTACATTTGTAATGCTATTCCATAGTACATTTTTAAGCATTGGTTAAAAAATGGACACAGTTGGATCAAAAAGAACACTGTAAAAAGTGTTTCGTAGGTTCAACCTAAAAAAAATTACTTCAGTTGGTTACAAGCAATTGAATCAGTTTTACTCAACTCAAAAATTACTTTGATTGAAAGAATCGTTCATTTAAAAGACTTTTTAAGGTTGAATAAACCTAATTCATTTGCTTGTCACAAATTGTTTAGTCATTTTTTTTTTAAAGTTGGATTAAGGAAACTCTTTTTACAGTCTGGGAAGATGGATGAAGTGCTTTACCTTTACCATAATTCTGTACTTACATAATTCAAAAATTTCCCCAAATTTCCCCAAATGAATTTTTAAGCTTAGGTTTCGTAGGTCCAACCTAAAAAAATTACTTCAGTTTGTTAAAAGCAAATGAATTAGGTTCATTCAACCTAACAAAAGGACTCTGAACGAACGGTCCTTTCAATCAAAGTACTTTTTTGACTTGAGTAAAACCTTAATTCAATTGCTTGTAACAAATGGAAGTAATTTTTTTAGGTTGTGCTTTTTACAGTGAGAGAAAATTCTAATAAAACTCATAGTGTAAAATAATGCACTGATCTAATAGTCCATTTTTTATCTAGCAGTTTAAATAATACACCATCTGTAACACATTTGCATGTCTATCGATCAATAACACAATTTATGTAGAGCAGCAGTTTTACTTAATAACAATTATCTATTGTGTTGTATGAATATAATGTATGCATAGTTGTCTGTAAAATTAAATCTGTAAAATTAAATTAAATTAATAAAATTAAAACTGTAGCTTTCCAATATATCAATATATATCAGTTTTTGTATATGTGTTATTTGCCCACAAATAAATAATAATAAAATTGCCAGAAAATAATGGAAACATTATTACGTACAACAGCTTTATATGTGTTTTAAAAGGACAAATTTTCCTAACATGCCATTCATATCAGCTGCATTATAGTTTTCGTAAGTGGATTAACCAAAAATAAACTATACAATTTTTCTGGATTCTCATTATTTCCAGTGAGTGTTATTTAGAGTGAATGTGGTCTTATTCTTTG
>CM067479.1:10293726-10315692 GCA_034552555.1 Semaprochilodus insignis | reverse complement strand
GGGGCACACGAGGGACAACCATCCACCCCCCACCCCCCACCCACCTTCTATTCCAGTCCACTTGAGGATGTCATCTGCCCGAGAGACAGAGAGCGAGAGAGAGCGTGAGAGAGAGAGAGTAAGGACTGAGAGTGAACTTTCTAAGGCACCTATTTTTTATATAGATGGACAGAAGGGGTCTAAAAGGATTCAGTGCATCACCAAACTTCAGATTTCACTATGATTCAGTTCAGCTTGATTGTTTGGGGGTGATTCATTCTTTGGGTATGACTGTCAGAATGCACTAAATGAACTGGCACCATGTGGCCAAAAGTTTGTGGACACCTTTCATTAGTGACTGCGTAATGCTCAATGTTATTGTCATTCGATTTATATTCTTCCTCTTTTTCTTCTTTATTTTCTTCTTCTTCTTTGTTCAAAAGATTTTTGTCGAACTAGTCCCACGGTTTTTGAAATATCGACACCGTTCCAACAGCAAAATATTTAGTCGGGAATGATTGGGAATGGTGCGCTTGTATACAGCTTTTTGATCTGACTTAGAGTATACGGAAAAATTCTGGAAAATTCAGATTTTATCCCCTATAAGAATCAATGGGATGAAAAAGCACACGCCCATCTACTGCATTTCTGGTTGACCAAAAGACACCATTTTGCATACATATCTCAGGGCAGACCGCTGAGCACAAATTCAGTGTTGGTCACCTTAGCAACCACCTGAGACCTCACAGCAACTGCCTAACAACACTATAACAACCAGCTGGGATACCATATCAACCACTTGGAATACTTTAGCCTAGCATCATCTAAGCAACTACCTGGGATACCATAGAAACCACCTAATAATACCTTAGCAACCACCTAGGATAGTTAGTAAACGCCTAGCAACACCTTAGCAGCCACCTGGGATAACCTTGCAACTGCCTAGCAACAAGCTTAAGCCGCACAATCACTTTCCAGACAAACACTGACAGTAGTGTGGGTCATACTAAACAGCTCAGTCACTTCATACGTGGCTCTGTCACAGGATGCCACCTTTGCTTCACCTGTGCTTCAGTACTCTGCGGCACAACTCTAATGAGTTTGTACGGTGTACCACTTCATGGCTGAACTCTTGTTGCCAGTTCACAATAATTGCACTTACAGTTGTCCGAGGCAGCTCTAGCATGATTGCATGTGGTTGATTGTATACACCTGTTAGCAATGCAGAATGCTGAAACACCTCATCTCAATAATAACGAGTGGTGTCCACAAACTTTTGGCCATCTAGTGCCAGTTTATTTAGTTTATTCTCGATCCTAGCAAAGGAATTAATTGTGACAAAAGAATCCAACTGAGCCAAATCATTGTGAATTTTGAAATTATGTGATGCACTGAATCATTTCTTATGGAATTTAGGCCCCTTCTATCTATCTGTCCATCAACAACTCCTTTTTAGAATAAATATTCATCATTTTTATTGCAGAATGACCTAACAATATTATAGCAATTAGCTATCAGGCTGCAAATTGTGAAAAATGAATATATATATTTAATTAATCAGTAAGGGATATCAACATTTTAAAAAGGTCAGTTTAACACATTATACAGTCAGTTTATTATACTTTATTATAAATAAATGCATATATTATAAATAAATTCACATTAGAACAGAATTCAAAACAGAATTCAGACAGTCCAAATACAAGACAAACAAAGAACGATTTGCAGAGTACAGAATGAGAGATGCATATATAAGTGGTGCGCCTATAATTGGTTATGGGATGTGGGTTATTATTGGGTATTTTCCAAGGGAATACTCCACAGTGCTCTACTGCTAGGCTATTCCGTCTACTTCCTCTGCTAATAACTGTACAAACCACTGGAACAATCCAATATTTCAACCACTTGGAAACTCCGTCGAGGGCTCCGGTTAATCGTTAGCATGCCGTCGTGACAGGCCTTGTGTGGTTTGTCGAATTATTGAGTTTCACAATGTTCCAGTAAACCACCAATGCCGCTTCACAATATGCTATTGCTAGCCTACTTCACCTGCTTCCTCTGCTAATAGCAGTAGGAACTAAAGGAATTATTCCAATATTCCCGATTGGAAACTCCAGGGAGGATTTTAGCTAATCATTAGCGCACGGCAGTGACAGGCTATCTGTGATTTTAGCCCTGGCCTCGTGGGACCTGTGCAAAGTGGGAACACAAAGCAATCGATTCGGCTGTGTTAGCCTATGGATTTTTCTATTTACAAAATCTATATTGACCATAATCTTGTGTGTAAGCATGCGTGTGCTGGCCGGGCAAGGCTGCGAAGGATTTGAACCACCGTGTGTCTCAAATTGGTTCCTATGTAGGAAACAATTGCTACTTAAGGAATTGGCCTGTTTAAGACATGAAGAGAACTAGGTTTCCTGGGACACTGGAGCGCTCAACCTTCCTGGATAATCTGTGATGATGACTGATGTTACCTGGCAAGGATACGGCAGATGAGTCAGGAAAAGGCTGACAGCGTATTACATATGCTAGCGACAATGTCCAGTATGCTAGGATCATTTCTACACTGGAACACCCTTAACGTGGCTGAGTTCACAGTTGGTTTACATGTCAATGCCACAACTGTAAGGGCCGGCTCTAGTCTTTTGAGGGCCCCTAAGCAGGGCTTTCTGGGTGGCCCCATCTTGCTCACTGATGTGCTGTAAAATTAGAGGCTAACTAATTGCAGTGGCTACCACAAACTCTCTACGTTATATACATTTATAACTGGATGGTATGGCCAAACGTTTATATCAGGGTATAAATATGATTTTTGATGGTTTTGATATATACAGTATTATGGGATGGTGCATTTACTCATGCATTCATTCAGAGCTGGTTATCCTTCTGGGTTGCAGGGCAGCTGGAGCCTATCCCAGTACACCCTGGACAGGCTGCCAGTCCATCACAGGGCAGGTGCGTTTATGTATATAAAGCTATTTTTGGTTATTTAAAAACAGAAACTCATGAACTCTACCTCCATCTTTTCCGTCTGTTTCTCAATGATCCTAGACGTATGTTACATTAATTATATAGTGCTGACTGGATGTTCATTTGGGGGTTCTAATAGCCTACAATTTGAACTATAGATAAGCCATGCAGTACTACTTGCTTATCCAGCAAACCTTAGGTATTGCCCAATTTAACCCTGGTGGTACAGTTATAACCCAAAAGTTGTTGGGTGACCATCTGGTGGCCGCGTGGCCCTAAGCAGCTGCTTATGTTGCTTATTAGGTAAATCTGGCACTGCAACTGTTTTCTTGACCTTGACAGCAGTGAGCTAACTGCTAACTGACTGGCAAATGTATCGCAAATGACATGATGGCTAATCATGCATGAACACTGAAAGTGACAAAAGCGGCACAGCATCCGGAAGTCATTCATGTTCAGTGAGAGTCATTGGCGTGCAGCGGCATGACTGGGAGCGACGCAAGGTGGGCAAATTCAGCTACGCGATCAAGCTGAGCTCTGCTCTTTTGCCTGGCAGCTCGGCACAACTTCATGCAAATGAGCAATGCGCATGGGGGCGACCGCCAATCAGCAAACAGGTCCTCATGTTCCCTCAAAACCATTCCACTGAGTTTAGTTCCTACTGAAGATTTGTTCTTTTCACAAAAGAGACTCGTCATTGCCATGTCCGGATTTTCCCATAATGTGTATTTGTATACAGGGACCTAATTGAAAAGTTTTCAGGAAAAGTTTCGGGAATTGTTGGGGTCCCGGGTGACCTGAAGTAGGTTATTGCATGATTTTATCTGACATATGAAACTGGAAATTATAGCATGGTTAGCCAGGGTCATTGGTTCAGGGTCATTAGTGAATAAATGAAGTCTGCATACGCAATTTGGTTATCTTGGTTGCTGTTTCTTTAAAAACATGGTTTGCTTGATGACGCAATTCCGTCCAAAATGCTGCCTTCCTGCGTGCTTCCAGCGACTCATTGCCTGCTGTACAGGTGATGCTGAGCCATTTTATTGCTTGTGGTGTGCACACAGGGTAACAAAAGGCTAACAGCTTTTATCCTTATCCTTCTGGATCGTGGGGGGTGCTCGAGCCTATCCCAGTGCTATTTGGGCAGAGGGGAGGAAACACCCCAGACAGGCTGTCAGACCATGGTGCACAGGGTGCTAAGAGCATATTAAACATTTCAAATTTTAAAAACCCAAAAGGATATAATGTACTGAGTCAAAAGGAAAAAGGGACTTGCTAACATAAAGGGGCTGTAAATTAGCAAATTAGCGTTATGCTATAACCACAAACCACAGTATGTCTGGTTCTCATACATGATTGTATAGTATGTAGCACAACAGTGGACAACAGTACCACAGTTGTCCACGTCAAATATGCTGTCCAATCCTTGCAGTGAATTTGCAGCACCACATCCTACGTGTTTATGCACTATCGTCACATTCACAGGCTCAAAAAGAAGGTCCAGCTTGTGAAGTATGCCTTCCAACTGCAGTTCCACCAGTTGGAAGATTGTAGGGCTCCGGGAAGCAGGATGATCTTACCGACGCATTGCACACCATACCGGATGTACAGATACTACCATAGCACACTGTTGGCGGCAGTGGATAAAAGAAGCCTCGCACTAGTGACATGAAGGATCTAGGAAACGTACACAAACCACAAAGAGAGAGAACCAATGAATTGTCTGACATGCACGGAGTGGCCCGACCGCCACGATTGTGGACATTCAGTGAGCAGTGATGTCCTCAGTGAGTCATCCTGTTAGTGCAGCACCATTGGCAGACGACTGCATGACGCAGGACTACATGCACACAGGCCGCTACAACGACTGTCCTTAACACCATGTCAACGTCACCAAGGACTGCAATGGTGTCGTGCCAGACTGTCATGGAGTGACTCAGAATGGCAGCGGGTCATCTTCAGTGACGAGTCCCGCTTTTGTCTTGGTGGAGATGACCGAACGAATCCGTGTGTGGAGGCACCGTGGTCAGTGCCAAGATGAACGGTTTGTTGTCTCATACCACACGTCCAGAAGGCCTGGTGTCACTCCACCTCCACCCCTACCGCACCATCTGCAGGAACTGTGTGAGGATATTCAAGCTGCATGGGATGGATTATCACAGGACATCATTAGGAACCTCTACAACCAAGACGTCTAGCATGGGGTTAGCAAACATGGCGGGCTGATGCCATACTGAGAGACACTACTTCTGTATGTGTAGCTCAATAAATATTGATAATATCAGTCTAAATCTATCATCATTTATTGTTCCTGGTAACCTTTATCTTCCTTCCCAACAGCACTGCAATCCCACACTTCCGTCTGGGTGCAGCTGTTCTTTTGATGATGAGTGTATTTGGTTCTATGTACATTTTCCACCAGACATTGACTGGATTCTGAGTTAGTGGAAGTTAGTGGGATATTTTAGCAAGCTGATGTCAGTTCAATGCACAGAAGGTTTGCTTGCAGCATGTTAACTTCTTAATGACCATGTGATTCAGAAGATCCAGTGTGCATTCTGAGGAACGGTGTACGTATAGAGAAAGGTATCAACTTTGAAGCATTTTTGCTTAGCACAAGGTGGGACTTTTGAGAACACCAATCAATGTTCCTCATAGAGAAATCTGGTAGGACATGGAGCTCCAAATATGGGCTGTCTACAGATTGACAGACGGCTTCAGAGCTCATGGATACAATAGATAGACCCATCCCCTACATTTATCAATGCACTGCTGGGATGCTAATAGAGCAGAGTGCATTACTGGATAATGCTGCTTTCAAGTCAGGCTGTAGATTAGCTTTGTTAAGTGTGGTCGTAAGCGTGGCGCTATTTGCGTTCAAGTGGTTTTTGGTTGGAAACAAGATGGACTAGATTCGAGCAATGTTTTTTACATTTCTTTTTTTAAGGTATTGCGTGTTTAAGGTGGTAGTGACTACTGGCTCCTGCAGATGGAGCTGCACGAGCATGATGGGGCTATTAACACCTGTGTGGTGTGAGTGACAGGATTCATAGATGGAGAAGAGGTGCTACAGTGCAGTGTCCATGTGTGGAAAATGGCTCCAAAGCAGATGTTAATGTTTGGCTAAAAGGAGTGACTGCATTTGGGCGTGACAAAGACCATAGTGTGGAGGAAGTAGCTGAATCTGCAGGTGTATGGAAGCGTACGGTCATACGGGTCTACCAGCAGTCTACAGGGAATTCTCCTTGGAACTGTGCCAGGGAAGGCATCCACCAAATCTGGACCAACTGCGCAATTCTTTGAGTGGCTGAACATTGATGCGGCCTACATCCAGAAACTTGTACAGTCCATGCCAAATCCAGTCACAGCTGTTATTGGTGCTCATATTAATCCATTACAGATATCAGTATCAAACTGCATTGCTTCTTCAATGTGGACGTGTCATTGTGACAAAGCTTTATAGACAGTCGGGTCACATTATTATGACCACTACTATCCAGAGTAACCACTGTGTGCAGCACGGACAACAGCTACATGGGCTGGGAGTGACTCAGTAAGGTCCTGGTAGGTTGTCACAGGTATCTGGAGCCATGCTCACTGCAGTGCATCCCACAGCTGCTGGAGGGGGCGTAGGGGGAGGATCCATAGAGTGTACATGACGATTGAGGTGGTTCCACAGATGCTCAGTTGGGTTCAAGTCTGGGGAATTAGGAGGGCAGGGTAGTACTTGGAAGTCTTGCTCATGCTCTTCCAACCAATGTCGGACATTTCTAGCCGTGTGGCATGTGGCACTGTCTTGCTGGAAGATCCCATCTGTCCCAGGGAGGACAATCAGCATGTATGGGTGTATGTGATCATAACCAAATCGGTTGAAAGTGGCTTCCACGTGGATGAGTGACCCAGAGAATGCCATGAAAGCATGACTTCATTCATGAGCTATGCGCTGTAGAAAGTGGTAGGAACTAGAAATAATGAGGTCATAATAATGTGGTTTGACTGTGGATGTATTGTGAAACAGAGCCACATACTTTTCCCCACAAGTTGTATTTCCTACTCGGAAACTTAGGAAAACCCTGCCCAACTTCTATCTGACAACATGTAGCTACCATGTTTGGACTTTACGTAATGCTTAGTTTGGTATTGCTAAACTGGTTTGGCTAACACTGGCTAACAGCTAACCTGGCTAGTGAGCAAACAGACTGTATTCTGAAGAGCAAGCACAACAAGGGAATTCCATCAACTCAGGTGTGAGGTCATTCCCATCTCCAACATCAACTTCCGAGCTAAGTGGGATGTGCCATAACTTCACTTGTTCAAAATTCACTTCAGCGACATTAACATTTATGATACGTGTGCAGTTTATTTCTGGCTGTTGTCTGCCATCCCGCACCATGACGAAAACACATCACTACAATCACAATTCGCCCCCAGTGTTTCATCATCCCACTACGAAGGCCGTTCATGTGCCTGGAAACTCGTTTTATCCTGAGGAAAAAAAACGAGCTGGAAAAAGCAGCAACATCTTGAAATTGGTCACATCCTAGAAAATGGAGGAATCCCTAGTTAGGCTTACTACACTGGGAAAAGCGCAGTCGCAGTGAACGCCGGTCCGTTAGTGCTCTAATGACGGTTCGTGTTTGATTTATTAATTTTTTTTAATTGCTCTAATTCTCAACCGTCACAGCCGAGCTCGCGACTGCTTCTTTTTTGGCGCCGTTTCCGAACGCCGCAACGCGATTGGTGGACGCCTCCGAACGGAGCTCTGTGATTGGCGGATGAAAATTTCAACCGTTGGCCATAATCAAGCGTGTAATTACGGAGGACAGTCGCCTCGGCTGAGGTAAGAGGGAGCCAGAAAACCGGCGTGGAGAGCGAGCGAGTGAGCTAGGAGCGGCCAGAGAGAGATAGAGGGAGAGAGCGAGAGAGAGAGGGAGGAGGGAGTAAACGAGGGAGTAAGGGAAGGAGGGAGGGAAAGAGGGGGGTGAAGTGGTGATGTGATGTGTGAGTTGTAGCGGGTTTTGCTCTCGTTTCAATGTTGCGGGCAGCGTGGAGGCAGAGAGAGCCGTTGAGGAGGGAGCAACAAAAAACAGACCCAACAAAACACGCAGGCGGACGGACGGCACGATAGGCAAGTGATTTCCAACCAAGTACAAACAGAAAGAAGGGAAGAAAGAAAGAAAGAAAGAAAGAAAGAAAGAAGGGAAGGAAAAAACAGACAGACAGAACGAGCTCCACATGCTCGCGCTGCGTTTATTTATTTATTTATTTCCCGTATTTATTTATTTATTTATCGATTGATTGCGTTTTAATTACTGGCGCGTGACAGGCGCGCGTGGGAGGGGCGAAGGCAGCGGGCGCGAGCACGTAATGTTGCCTTATTTTTCTTACGTTTCTACGTGCACGCGTGCCGTATATTTATAAGGACATTTAATTGAGCGGATTTTAAACCAAATAATATTAAATAAATAAATAAATGAGCTCTCCGCGACTTTGTAGGTGCAGTAGACTGTTTAGCATGTAGCAGCTAAGGGAAAAAAACCCGAGGGAAAATAAAAGCTAAAGACCAAAAAACTACATAAAGACCAAACAAACTAAAGAAATGCAGGAGAACTCCATATAGGAACACAATAAGCGCTGTGTTTATAGACTAGGAGTCTGAGTGTGAGCTCCTCTCTCTCTGTATTATTAGGAATTAATGCAGAAACAAGCCAGACAACCAAAGTCGGGGTTTTGGGGGGGGCAAGCTATAAGCTAACCAGCTCGAATATTCACTAATTTACCTCAGACCTAAACTGCATTGCAAACCGCAGGGAAGTGCATTTCTCAGCGATAACCCGACATACCTGAGGCTCAGTGTTCTACATAACATACATAGAACACGGTAGCTCTGTGTCTGTCCGTCTGTCTGTCTGTCTGTCCGCCTGTGTGTCCGGGGCTTATATATACATATAGAGCCACACACACAGATATATACATATATATATATATGCACACACCAAATGTATATATATATATATACAGACTCTACCAAATTAAGTAGCTAACGATGCCAAAAAGACCCCCAAACTCGAACACGAGCGAGGACGCGAAGAGCCGCCGCTGCGAAGAGAGGGAGAGCAGGAAGAGCCTGTAGAAAGCCGCCCGCGCCGCCGAGACGAGAAAGAAGAACACCGAGTGGAAGAAGCGAAAGAGTGAAGACAGAAGAGAAAGAAAGGAAGGCGGGAGACAGAGGAGCAGCGGAAGGAGCGATCATGTTCGTGCCGTTGCCGGTGCCTTTCGTGCTGCCCAGTTCGGACCTGCGCGCCTGGCGCCTCAAGTCTCCGCTGGCTCTGCGCACACACGCCGGTAAGACCTCCTCACACACTCAAACAGAGCCGCGGAAGGGCACAGCCGTCCGCCGGGAAAGGTGTCAGTTCTCCTCCTTCTATCCATCCCTCCATTCACACTTCCCCTTGCTTGGTATCCACACAGATTCCCAGAACATGACGCCAAAAAAGTCTGGAATGTTTCCTTTTCCTTGCGCCTCTTTACGTCAGGTTTATTTTTTCCCACGTGGGGTATTTTTTTCCCGGGAATAGAAAAAGAAAGGAATATCGCGTTTAAAACCTTTGCTCTTAGAAAACAACAAAAAGACAACAAAAATCCCTTTATCGTTTCGTATGTTAGCATGTGGATGTTTCCGCTGGGCTGTTGGGCTCCGTGTCTCCTTCCCCTGTTTCCTCCTCGTCCACCTCTTCCCGTTCTCCCGTTCCCCTCTCTTCCAGCCCTGCGCCTGGCTCCGGCTCCGGCTCCGTCTGCCTCTTCCCCCGCACTGAAAAGCCTCCTAGCCGGCCAGGCTGGGAATATTCATGCCAGCTTATCGATCCCAGGCCCGGAGATCGATTCCAGGGGGCCGGCGGAGGAGAGGAGAGAGAGAGAACGAGAAAGAGGAAGAGAGAGAGTCAGAGAGGTACAGGGGGAAAGAGATGGAGGACGCGGAGCTTAGAGATTTCTGTGTGCTTGAGTTTCAGTATGCTGGATGTGTTTCATTAGGACCATGCCAAGGGGAGCAGTGTGTGCAGGATAGCAAGGAAGGTTGTTGCTTAGGAGATCCAAATTTCCTTGAATGGTTTCTTGGTGGGTTGCTTGGTTGGTTGGAGGAGGCTCAGTGCTTGGAGAGACTGAAAGGATGTAGTTGAAGGAGGAGGGAGGAGAGCGGGGTGTCTCGGAATCCCTCACGTTTGGCCTAGAAAAGGAACAGGTACAGTCGTTCGGGAAGGCCGAGGGAGGAAAAGGTGGACGGATGGTTTTGTGGTTATGAGTTAATGGGAGGCAATTTAATAACTCATGCTTTCTCAAGTGTGTTCTTTCTGGCTCTTTGAATTGCAATAGCTCTTTATTTGGTGTGTGGGTGGGGGGGTACTGGACAAAACATGGGGGGTGCTGTGCAATGGCGTGCAACCTGTGCATGGTTTTGTCTTCCAAATCATCCCATTTGCAATGGTGTTTGCCTATTGAAACATTTCTGCACAATTAAATGGCTAACAATGCTATTGTAGAGTCATAATTCCTCACAGTGGTGGTGAATGGAACCAGACATCCACCTCTAAAAGCTGCCACACAGAAAGATCATATACGAAATGGCCAGGCGCCCGAGATGCTGTTTTACAGCGGGTTTACAGCAAGACCTTGGAGAGCATTGTAAGATAGCACCCAATAGCACCCAAAATGATAATGCCATCATCCACATTACATATAACACCTCACTGGTGGTTTGGGTGGGTAATAAAATGGCTATATTTGTGTTGCAGACATGGTGACGCCTGGTTCCATTCACCACCACTGTAAAGAAATCAGAGGCCCCATTAACACCTGGTCATTTCATGCATCATGTGCTTTATAGAAAGTTCCTAGCGGATGAAGCAGAGATGCATCATCTCGGCCTCTGAACGATCTTTCTGTCAACTCTTCCATAGTAAGAGTAGAAATTCCTGAGTCTTTGGAGCTCTTCTTGAATTCCCAGCATTTCCATCACTCTGGATTTGACATCATTGTTTGTCATGTTTGCGCATGGCATAGAACACAATTTGAGATCTGACTTGAGTGTCCAGAGTGTCCAGACCTGGAATGCAATTCCAATTGGAATTGCATTTTAAACCACCTCAGAATGTGGCTTGTAAAAATCAGACTTGACAATCTGTATATAATCTGGATAAGGCAAAACTCGGAGGGTACAATACGGATACTACTCATATGTAGGCCTGGCACAAGTATTACATAGTCGCCTAATTGGAATTATTTGAGTTGATTGCAGTTATTTAGGCTGATTGCTGTTATTTTCCAATCAGGCCAGGGCAGTACTTGGAAATCATGCTCTTCCAACCAGTGTCGGACATTTCTTGCTGTGTGGCATGTGGCATTGTCTGGCTGGAAGATCCCATCTGCCCCAGGGAGACAATCAGCATGTATAGTTGTACGTGATCTGCAAGAATGGATTCATACCCAGATCGGTTGGGAGTGCCTTCCACATGGATGAGTGAGCCCAGAGAATGTCATAAACACATGACCTCCTTAAGCTACACGTTGCCGCTGTCGAATGTAGGAAGTGGTCATAATAATGTGACTCGACTGTGTATTTCCCACCATATACAGTATAGCACACTGTACCTGATGTCTATAGAAACACTGAGGGACTAACTTGGTGCTCTAACAGGGAGAATTAATAGACTAATGTTTGTTTATTTGTTAGCTTTGTGGCCTAACTCAACTCTACACATAATTCCAGACATGTCTGTGAGTACGGGAGCAGTATTAATCCCTCAGTACAACATCAGCCTGTTTGGCCACTTTAGGCTGGTGTTTTAAATAATAAACAAGCAAAGACAATTACATCCATAATTGCAGTTATATATATATATATATATATATGACAATTAATTATCAGCTAAAACTTTGTGATCGTGAGATCCCTAGTCACATGACATGACAGGGAACAGGCTCTCTACAATGAACACACTAAACCCCTTTGAATGACTGTTTATGTCTCAGTGATGGAATGACCACCACTTAACATCCCAAGGAACCCACGGGTGCTGCACAGACAGCAGCTAGACGGGCTGGGAGTGACTCAGTAAGGTCCTGGTAGATTGTCACAGGTATCTGGAGCCATGGTGACTGCAGTGCATCCCACAAATGCTGGAGGCTGCGTGGGGGAGGATCCGCAGAGCGAACATGACAATCGAGGTGGTCCCACAGATGCTCAGTAGGGTTCAAGTCTGGGGAATTAGGGGGCCAGGGTAGTACTCGGAAGTCTTGGTCATGCTCTTCCAACCAATGTCGGACGTATGTCAGACATTTCTAGCCGTGTGCCATGTGGTATTGTCTTGCTGGAAGATCCCATCCGTCCCAGGGAAGACAGTCAGCATGTATGGGTGTACGTGATCTGCAAGGATGGATTCATACCCAAATCGGTAAACTGGGAGTGCCTTCCACATGGATGAGTGGGCCCAGAGAATGCCATGAAAACGTGACTTCCTTATGAGCTACATTTTGCCGCTGGAACTGGTCATAATAATGTGACTTGACTGTGTATGTATCACCATATGCAGTATAGCGGACTGTCCAGCCTGTTTAGTCCACTGCAGCTTGTATTAGTGAAGGGGGCTATTTGAAAGCACGGACCACTCTTCTTTGCCTTCCTCTTAGCAATAACTTTACAGCACATCCCTTCTTTTTTTACCACACCAAGTCCATTCTGCTCAGAGAACTTCATGGGGAAGATCAGGCTGCTATAAAATCAGATCACCTTTTCACAAGGACGGCTTCACTGTTCTAAACGTTCCTCTCTCAAACCTGACTCTCCCCGCCCATGACTTATTCAGCACGGTCTCACAGCCTCTCTCCCTCTCTGTCTCTCTCTCTCTCCGGAGATCAGCAGAGGAGGGAGCAATGGAAGGAGGAGTTTTACGCTGCTCTTCGCTGAAAAATGGCGAGTGTCAGAAGCAGATAAAAAAAAGAGGGCAGAAAAAGAGGTTGCGGAACGGCGAGGGGAAAGTGGGAGTGGATGACAGGGTGAAAAACGAGCACGCGTGAGGAAAACCGAGTTTGAGTGCGGAGCCGGAAGTGGGAAGCTCGGACTGTCGGAGCGCACAAGTCACTCTTATTACTGATGCGCATGTGTCAAGCGACAGCGTGCATTAAGCAAATGCATGCACTCTTACATAGCACACCAGCCGGCTTCTGTTTTCATAGCATTCATCCTCTCGGGCTAACATCGTTACTCATTTCTCATACCAGTGAACACTCATCATGAGTTACGTTCAGAGCTGCTGTAAAATAATCCATATGCCATTATGTAAATAACATATCTGCACACCCGGTTATTATACTGGCAGGCAGCCTTATGTACTTCATATACCTATTGCATATGAAGTACATTGTGTGGTGGAAGAATTGTTAAGAATGATAATTGACTAATTTATTGATCATGTCATATTAGATCTTTAATATGGATATTTTCCTTGTATTTGCACACGGCTTTGTAATGTTGATTCCCATCATATCTAACAACACAATCACTGCTTCATGCTTCATTAAAAGGTTTATCTGTGATCAATTGAGGATGTATGAGTATGTATTTCCAGCTTTTCCATAATTCATATGCACGTTATTTGTGCCTGCTTGTGTGGGTTTCCTTCCTTTTCAACGATGCACACAAAACAACTTGAGTGCTAATAGCTCCCTCTTGTGGAGAATCAGCCTGCTAAACCAGAGTGAGTGAGTAAGTTAGAGACCCAAATGGTTGATGTCACCATTCTGTACTTAGCGTTTGGTAAGAAGTTTGGCTTTCGAGACTTCATGTCTAATGAGGTGTGCCCAGTTTTTTGCAGCAGTACCTAATTTAAAGGGAAGCTCAATCTCAAGTTTAGTATCATAAGAACGTTTGTAGTATATTACTATGTGTTGTCTCCGACTTGCTTTGGCAAGACATTCAATGTTCCGTTTAATTAAGTTGTATTTGTTCAGAACTGACGTAAACTTCTGCATGTGTTGTCTAGGATTAAGAATCGTGTGGTAAGTTAGCTGGCAAACATTAGAAATAGAGTTTCTTCTTAATTACATTGTTTTACTGTCTTATAGAAGAAGACCTTAAAAACAATGGAAATTTCCTTTTTTGGGGGAGGGGGGGCATTTACACCCTCTGATGACTACCTAGGTCT
The DNA here is from genome assembly GCA_034552555.1 of Semaprochilodus insignis. Classification (NCBI taxonomy): domain Eukaryota; kingdom Metazoa; phylum Chordata; class Actinopteri; order Characiformes; family Prochilodontidae; genus Semaprochilodus; species Semaprochilodus insignis. Next base: position 10,301,545 of record CM067479.1, on the reverse strand, counting down.
TTAATGGATGTTGGGTGTTGATGAAAGAGAAGAGAAGTCGGTTGTGCCGGGTGGAGTGTAAGTGGCTGTGTAAGTCCAAGGAGAGAGGAAAATCAGTGTTTTCTGAAATGTGCATGTGTGTGTGTGTGTGTGTGTGTGTGTGTGTGTGTGAGTGTGTGTGTTTGTGTGTGACTGCATCGGGGGAGTTGGAGGGTTAAGATGATTGTCAATGACGAAATATCAGCTTGAGTTGGTTAGTAGCATAATGGGAAATCAATAGACACAAGAAAGATGTCAATACAGCATGCTTTACTGCTTTAAGCTTACACCTCTCTCTCTAGCACTGATTATAGCTGGCAGTCACAATATTATAGATATTTTGGAATCACCTTTTTATGGAACATTGATCCCACCACTTCAAGAAAAAAGTCTATATAGTATCTCATAATTATGATTGACTATCTCATAATTAAGACTTACTATCTCATAATTAAGACTTACTATCTCATAATTATGACTTGCTATGTCATAATTTTTACTTACTATCTCATAATTTTTACTTACTATCCCATAATTATGACTTAGCATCTCAATTATGACGTACTATATCATAATTATGACATACTATATGGCCTTTTTTATTTAAACGGCAGAAATGGGCTTCCATACCTTATAATACATATATAAACATAAATAAACATTATAAACATTATAAACATAAATAAGCAAATAAGAAAATTCCCATATTTGAAAACATATTACATACCTTTATGTTTATATATACCATTGGCTATTTGTATATCAGTGAATAAAGGAAATCAAATATGATATATTCAGTCATGTGACTTGTAAATGTTATTATTAATATATATATATTAATTAATATATATTAAATTATTAAGTAATATTAGCTGGAGTTTTCTTTTCATGGAAAACATTATTCTGCTGTCCTGTGGGGGTCCTGACCATTGAAGAACAGGGTAATACAGTATACAGAGAAACAGATAGACTACAGTCTGTAACTGTAGAACTACAAGGTGCTCCTATATGGTCAATGGAGCTGGTGAAGTGGACAATGAGTGTAGATACAAGTGGCTGGTGGGTGTAAAATCTGAAAAAACAGTCATTTAATCTTTTTCTTTAACTGTCCATCAGTGGAAACATCCATTAATCAGCATTCATAGTATGACTAAAGCTCTTAGTGCTAACGGCAGAGAGAAACTGAATGAAAGGGGCCCAAGACCATAGCCCTGTGGTACCTCGATTAGATTTAACTGCATGGCAATTAGAAAGTCTACCTTTACACTAGACACAGTGCAGACTTCTACTAGCACTTCAGCTTTCCAGCTAACAATTTATAGTCCGTAAAAGCATGTCTAAAATAAAGTAAAACAGCCTTAACAGTAATGTTTTGTCCATGCTACTTCCAGCCAGTCGTCAATCGTTTGAAACAATGCAGTGATAGCCGAGTGGTCTTTTCTAAGAACAGGGTGGAAATAGGTAGTAATTTTGTCTTCTGACAGCTAATTTTATATTTGGTTGAAAACAATTCCCTCCTTCAACTTGATAAATACTGCAACCATCCTGATAGCTCTGCTGTCGAAAGCTCTGAGGGGCTTTTGAGGGGAAAAGTTTTCCTTTTGGACTTTTTCCCAAATCTGTGAAAAATATAATTTGTCAAACAGAGATTAAAAGTTTGGCACTTATAGTAGATGGTGAGAGAGCTGCCTAGCTGGACTCTTGTCCAGTCTAGTTACACCACAAGATTTACACCTCTGTCTAGGCAATGGAACAAGGAGTCAGTTTCTCCAGCAAGCAACCAATAAACTGATAGTAATTATCTCTTGTGATCGAGACTCGGATCATTACTGATGATTGTTAGTATCATTAACAAGACTTAATTTCCTACCAATGGTTAAAAATTTTCACTCAGTGAAGAATGTCTTTAGCCGGTTTTATAAAATGTATTACTTTTACTAGGGCATTTTGACCATTTGTATTATTATTTGAATATCCATATTGTTCAGTAGATAGTATTTAAATGTCTCACTGAGAAATTATTTCACATTGTTTATTTCACATATGATAAATGATAAGTATGATGGTTTAATATTAATTTTCTGCAGTTCAGTTATGCTGGATGGTTCGGTTGATTTGGTAGTTTTTAGGCATGTGATTTAACACATTTGAAGAGCATTAGGGCAATGGGACTGACTGACAGAAAATACTAGTTTTATGATAATATTGCTAGAAATTGCGATTGTTATGGTACATATTGTACATTGTACACTATACAAAAGTAAACCTGACATTAGAATGGACCTAATTTGTGTCTTGCTAGGTCATATTCCAGTAAAACTAGTGGTTATACTATATGATTATCTTTAATTTGGCTATGAAACTGTAATTCATATAGTGACAAAGAATGAAATTGAAGTGTTAATGTAGGATATCACATACACTCTACATGTTTAAAGGTTCAGTTGTGGGGATACTAGTGTCTTGCATGGTTTGCTTGAATAAGTCAATGCACTAGTTTTAAAAATGGCAATAAAGGGCTTTTTACCATCACTGGGAGCATAATCATAATCAGACATGGAATCAGACAATGAAAGTAAGATGTGTTAAGATTTCTAATTGACATTAATTTTAAAAATGGACTGGTTAGTCAATAATGTGACACAGTTAAGGATTGGCCTATCTTTTATTAATGCCTTGATGGTGATGGAGGTACTAGAATTGTGAGTGGTCGGGATGCCTACGGCACATAGTATATATCACTGAGATTGGTTTGAGCGGTCATTTCAATGTCATAGCCTACTTTGATATTAAATATGCCAAGGTCAATATTAGCCCCTCACATTCTAAGTATGAACAGTTGATTACCTATTGAAAGTCTTTGATTTAATGTTCTCCTGTGCTCATGTGAGCATGATGCTTTTTTATATAGTAAAAGCTACTTTATAGAAGTTCTGGGGATTTGGAGACCTCTCTGGTGGAAATCTGTAATTGCACACAGTACACAGATGAACATTTTGTAAAACGGATTGTATGGAGTAAAATTACAGTCAAAAAAACTGGTGCATACTCATCCACTCTCGTACATAAGCATATTTGTTGTACACAAAAGTCTGCTTTCATACTTTGACCTATAGACTAAATCATGCATAAACACATTGTGTGGTAATGCTGTGTGTGTTTTGTGAGAATACAGCTTGTAAACTTTACGAGTGTAAATATTTTCACTTACGTCTGAGTTATTTCGGACACGACCTCTTAGTTATGAACACGGATCGAAAAGAGAGAAGCGACTGTCAAAAATACGTCACTGGAGTCACTGGTTAAACGCATCGAGTAGAGGACCAATCGATTCGGCTCAGTGAGCATGTGTCTTCGTTGGCGCCCCGGGTAGTAAAGCTTGAACCCGGGTTTTCCGGAATCAACTCTGACTCTCGACTCCTGCCACTGGAATGATAGAATCCTTGACTCAGTTTCTCTCTTGCTTTCCACTCGCCTCTGTTTTAATATCCCTTTTCATGGACTACGAAGCAGAAACATGGAGTCAATGGAGCCGACTCTCAGTATCTTGACTCTTGCAGTCGTTGACCAAAACTTGAAGAATCAACTCTTTTGGAATCGACTCTTCATCACTGCTCCTGCTTTTGACCGTTGGCGGCCAGCAAGATGGCCGATGGAGTGAACGGCAGCTCTCTAACTCAGTGTTTTAGTACTGAGGAGCTTTCAGAATTGGTCAGCTTCCAAAACACGGAGTCTTGCTTTACTACACGGGATGCCAGCGAAGATGCATGTGCACTGAGCCGAATCGATTGGTCCTCTACTTGATGCGTTTTGCCTGTGACTCCAATGACGTATTTCTGACAGTCGTTTCTCATTTGGTCCGTCATATTTGATCCGTATTCATAATTAAGAGTGATGAGTGATGAAATGCTTATAGTTGTGAAGTTTACAAGCTGTATTCTCACAAAACACACACAGCATTACGACATAATGTGTTTATGCATGATTTGGTCTATACCTGAATGTATGAATGCAGACTTTTGAGCACAGTGAGTGTGGATGAGTACCGCACCAGTGTTTTTGACAGTAATCTTACTCCATAGGATTGCGCTTCGGAATTATCTACTCTCGTCGTCATCTTCATTCGTATAATTTTGATTTTGCGTTTGAGACCTGACATCGAGCCAGACCTTCTTGAGCCTGTGCATGTAGTACGGTGTGGTCCGTAAAACCCAACATCTCAGACTTTTTAAATTCCAGTATTATTTACAGGGTGCATGTGCACGCCGTGCTACTTCTTTCAATTTAAAACAACAAATAAACGTACAGAGTGGAGCTTTAAGGATAAGGGTTGGGGATTATGTGTAATGGTGTGTCTAGCAGGCCTTTAATCAACGGGGATGGGCTTCCCCAAAGTGCAGTAGAACAGAACTGTAGGGGAAGATTCTACAGAAGCAGCCAATTTAAAGACTCTTCCCAAACATAAAGGTGATTTCTACAGTGCTTTGGGGGAACTGGGCCTGGGCCTGCGGGAGCTAAACTGAGATCAATACCTGTCCTGCTGGAAACATTAAAACAAGTTATAATAGAGCACGTTGGCTGCTACATTGGTCATTCAAACATGCATGAACAAGCACATACTTCGGCAATACAGAAACCTGTTATGGATAAACCAAACGAGCCAAGATCCAGATATTGCCGACATCATGTTCAGCTTTTTTTTTATTTCATTTTTTTTGATTGATTGATTTGATTGAAACAGAATCAATGCAAGATCAGTGCTGCTTGGAGCACATTGCATGCGTTCAAGTGCATTCACACATTTCGGTGTGTTTCTGATGTTGCCCATTCACTGGACAGGCAGCCGGATGGGTGAACGGATGGATGGACAGATGGATGATGAAATGATTGCCTGGGGTGATATAGTTGGATAGATGGATAGGTGATAGAAAGCTAGCTAACCAGATTGGTCTATGAGTGATGTGAAGCAGATGAGGTGATATATTGAAGGAGATATTCAGATGTTAGGCCTGTGCCAGGAAGACGGATATGTGAACGAAGGGATGGAGTGATGTCTGGATGATGGAAGGATGATAAAATTGACTCAGCCAAATGTAATGTCCATTTGTCAGTGTTCAGTGTGTCCATTCTTTACCTTCGTTACAGCTTCCTTTCTTTCAGTTCTTCATAGACACGCCTGTAGACCGCCTCCAAAGTTCAGTCTTAGAAGTTGGTTGGTTCTGCTTCTTCTCACCATCCATATAACCCCAAACACATTCAGGGGTGTTGAGGTTCTGGGGTGGTCAGTCCATTGTTCTGAGAACACCAGCAGCTTCTTTGTTGGATGTGTCTGTCTCCTTTTCTCAGGCAGGAGCTTCTTGAACAGCTACACCTCCTTTCAGACCCCCATAGCGTGGAGGTGTCTTCTCACAGTGGAAGGATGGACAGAAACACGTGTGGATGTTCTCAGATGTGACGCGAGAGTGGAGCTTGATGTTCTCCGCTCTCTCAGAGATGAAACTTTTAGGTGCTGTTTATCTGATAGGAACAATTTTGACGGTCTTCCAGGTGGTTGTTAGGAGTCCCATTTTAAGTTTAATTAGTTTTGGAAACTCCTTTGTCACATATTTTCTTGTGACCTTCTCCTTATTCTTTTTACATGCAAGTTGATTATCTTATATCCAGTCTTTATATCTGGATATCTCCTGAATAATGAAGAACCTGTACTTTATAGACGCCTCAGACTTTTGCCCAGTATTGCTGTTATCGTTGAGGATGGTGGATGAACCTCAACATGTTTCATTTGTCCTCTGTGTGATAATTGAGTGCGTGTGTGTAATATATATGGACCCCTCTCCGTCCGACTGGGCCCCTAAATCAAGAGTGTTTTGTTCCATTTTATATAAACTGATCAGATTTACGGCGCTCGGGGCAGCGTGGTCACCTCTAAGGCCCAGCCACTGTCCTTCTGTGTGCGACTGTGTGTGTGTGCTCCGGTTACGCTGCTCATCTGCTTTGGCACACCAGCGGCATAAGGGAGCTTCACCAGGCTTGACAGTCACTATAGCACCTCCTGCTGTTATACTCAGAGTGCAGCGCAATAATATGCATACTTCTGCACTTCTGCTTAACGAGTAGCCTGCAAGTGGGCGGACGGTTCTTGCGCGTACTATATGAAATATAATCCCACTCTGAAAAAGATTACTAGAGTTTTTTAAATAGAATTTTCCCTCAAATGTAGTAACGTCCACTAGGGCTCCTCCTATGCATCCTCCTACACAATGCTGCCCAGCTGACCAGCTAGCATGTATGCAGTATGTGTGCGGTAACAGCTGCTAAAGCAAGATCACCGGACAGCTCAACACGCTTGGAGGAGAGCACTAAGTGCTAATTCTTGATGATTGTGTTGACTAGCATCACACTGAGTGATGGGGGGGATGGAAGGCCATCCTAACTCCTGTCATACAGGAGCACCATTCAGGACCCTGAATAGTACAGCCTGGTTTCTTTGGCAGGAGTTTCTGCTCATTCTTGTTGTCAACAAAACTCTCATTCTTTTAGGTTTGTTAATGACGGACCAAGTCTTGCTAGTTCAGCTAAATGTGAACAGATATTAAGACCTGTTTTTGTTATTATACATGCTCTGATTTTTTAAGTTAATGAGTTAATGCTCTTTTTTTAGTGTGCTTTTTATTTGTATTTATTTTATTGTTTATTTTTTATTTGTTTTATTGTTATATTTTTTACTGCCAGAAATACAATCACTGCTGAGATTAATAGTTTAATACAGTTATATTAATATATCTTATATATTAATATATCCTATCCTATATCATATATCATATATTATATGATATATGGACATATATATAATATATACTATATATAAATATGTATATAACTATAGTACACACACACACACACACACACACATATATATATATCTATATGTTATACACAGGATATATGGATATATACACACATATATATCAGGAAATTTACAAACAATGTATATGGGGAGGGGCATTTTCAAATTATGGAAAAAGAATATGTCAAAAATGTACCTAGAAAACAATCGGTTCCACTGACTTATCTTATATATATATATATATATATATATATATATATATATATATATATATACCTTAATATATAGTATTAATATAACAAAGTATGTTTTTTCTTCTCCTGTAATGTGAATTTGGAGATTTTGTTTCCTACAGCAGCGATAAATATATGTCATATTATTACATATAAACACTTACATGTATATTTAACATATATTTGGATGTATGAAAATGTTATTTTTAGATACTGTGTATATGTACAGTACACTACAATGCTATATATATAACATTTATTACCTCACACTGTTAAAAGATATAACACAAGTGTACGTGTTTAGGGCAGGGGAAGACAGGGACTATGACTACTTGACCTCTCCCCCATTTCAAACGGTCTTGCCCGGTCTCCTTGCTCTCCTCCGCCCTCCCAGTTTGTGTTCTTTTGTTCCACTTTGTTGTTTCCCAGTGTCTGATTCCTTCCCAGCTCTGATCCCTCTGGAGGCCTTCCACACGGTAAACCTCCACTAATACGTCTGTGTGCGGTTCCTAATGTAAAGCAGCGTATGAGGGGAAGGCAAGTTCGACTGTTTTCACTCAAGTAGGAACATAAATCTAGTTCACATTTAATGAAATTGTGTCATAAAAAGTCGCTTTTACAAAAGCGCCTCCCCTCACTTCTAGTAATTGGCCACATGCTGCCTTGAGTGACAGAAATAATCATCAATCAAATTAAGATGTGAGGGGTGGGGGGTGGGGGA
>CM067479.1:10269061-10288807 GCA_034552555.1 Semaprochilodus insignis | reverse complement strand
CCTGCTGAATGTCCCCTCCATTAAGACCTACTGAGTGTCCCCTCCGTTAAGGCCTGCTGAATGTCCCCTCCATTAAGACCTACTGAGTGTCCCCTCCGTTAAGGCCCTGCTGAATGTCCCCTCCATTAAGACCTACTGAGTGTCCTCTACATTAAGGCCTGCTGAATGTCCCCTCCATTAAGACCTACTGAGTGTCTACTATATTGAGGCCTACTGAGTGTCCCCTACATTGAGACCAAAGGTGTGTCCGCTCAGTTAAGACCTACTGAGTGTTCTCTACATTAAGGCATAGTAAGTGTCTCCTTACTTTGAGAAATGGAGGTGAAAATGGTTCTGCCCTGAGAAAACGTGTGTTGAAACGAGTCTGGGTGAGCATCCCCCACTGTAGTATTAATACTACTTTATCACTGATGTTTCAGTGGACAACAAATATATTTAATACACACATATCTTATAAACAGGGATGCGTGTTTTGTCCTATTTCTTTATCTCTTGCTCGTCCGCCTCTCTCAGAGTGGCCTGATGCAGGCATTTTAAAGAGGTTTGTGTATGTGTGTGTGTGTGTGTGTTCGTTCATTGGCCGTTAATGAGCTGTGCTTGTGTTCGTCTCCGCTGGCCTGTCATAGCCCTGACACTGCTTATAGCAAAATCAATACAGAGGGGAAAGAGAGGGAGGGAGTGAGGGAGAGAGAGAGAGACAGAGAGCATGATGGAGGGAAGGAGGGATGCAGAAGAAGAAAAGCCATATGGTCAGAGATCGGGCTGGATAAAATACTAGTACTGTGAATAGAATTATGGCTGTGAACGAATACAAAAAGTCACAGTAATATAACAGAGATTTACTGAACCATATTAACAGTAATTAACAGTAATAATAATAACTGCATGCAGTGACTCCACAAGGACCAGGGCCGCAGGATTACTGTGATGTAGCTGCATTCTGCTGTACACATTAGGGGTGTAACGATACACACGATTCAGTAGTCCTGCGTCATTTTGAACAACCTTTGAATGATGGAAAATGATGACTATAATGATATTGTTGCACATCGTACTAACAACGTTACAGTCGGGAGGCAGGAGGAGTGCTGGTGTTGTTTGGTACTGCTCATTTGCAAACACTTGTTTAACCAGTGCAGTTTCATTAGATGGCATAATTAATATAATGTTCATTTTCCACAATGCAGATTGTCACAGGTCTGCATTGTGACATCACAGTTTCACTATGCATTGTTACTGCCCTACAACACATACAGTAATAAGCTGTGAATACAGTACAGATATTCTCCTGTATTTATACATAACAGCTGTAAAAGTAATGTAACTCATTAGATGGCAGTTTATAGCAAATGTACATATGGTATTTAACTTAATATATATATATATATTTTAACCAAGTTCAACATATGACAAAAACTTGTGACAAAAAATATGATAAAAAACATTTAATTATTTAAAAATCAAGAACTTTAAATCTCTTTAAAACATCAACATTTTAAAATGTTTATAGAAAATGTTCACTTCTTTTTAACTCCATTTTTAGTTTTTAATTTCAGAAAATCTATAAAATACTGATATGTTTTTAAGGGGCTAAAATTCCTGAAAGCTGATAATAATAACTAAATTTTAATGTTATACTCCAAAAATAAAACTGTTCTTTTGGGTGGATTCCTTGCAGTTATGGGTTTTTTCTTTATTATTTCATTTTTTGTTGTTGTTTTTATTGGATCTCTTCATTAAAAAATAGTTACATGACATACATAACATGTTATTCTCATCCTAAAGGTCTGATTTGTCTTTTTCATGTTTACAACTTTTTCAGCATGAAGGGGTTCAGATTTGCTAGCGTCATTAGCCTTCGTTGGGGTTCTGTAGTTAAATGGGGTGATTCTCATTGATTTTGTCCTAAACAAACAAACAAACAAACAAACAAACAAATAACTGTCAGTTTTTAACTGAATGACAAAAATGGAAAAGAACTTTGACTAAACTAAATCTAAAAGCATCTAATCTAACCTGTCAGAATCTAAGACTATGGAAACACGTTTAATGGTAATGAAATGGAAATAAAATGGAAATAAGAAATAGCAATTAGCATCCATACAATTTGAGTAGCAGCACAACCAAGTGAAAGTGTTGACCATGTGGAACACTGTCACAGTTTCTAAGGAGGAAATCACACAAGACATTGACCATCTCTGCTCATGCTGTTAAAAAAGTACTTCATGTTTTTTATTAATGCTTAAAAAGTTTATTGAACTTCTAATGGTTAGATCACAGAGCAGTCATTTGTTTTATATTCTCGTTATTTGAAGTTATTATTTGAAGGCAGAAGGGAAAGTCCCTGTGAGCACAGCAACCAAACTGTTTTTATTTACAAAAAGGTATTTATATATTTATACAGATTATTATTGGTAGGGCTGTTCAATTAAGTTCAATTAATTAAGTTATAAAATAGCTGGAGAGTTGTAATATGACCAAAAAATGAGTGCATGATTTATTATTATTATAATAATAAATTGTGATTGATTATAGCTTTCTGTCATACAGTGAAATACCTCCAGCGTGAGTGTGTATGTGTGCGTGCTAATCTGTCAACACTGAACACTGAGATGTCTGTGTATATATATATATATATATATATATATACATACACAGCTGTGGAAAAATTTAAGAGACCCCCTCAAAATGATCAGTTCCTCTAATTGTACAGTTTCTGGGTTTGTGTTTGACCAAAATGAGCAGTTCTGTTTTATTCTATACACGTGTCCCAAATTCCAGATCAAATATTGTATTTTAGATCTGTTTATTTAGAAAATCACTAATGACGCCTCCAGAAGCCTGTTTACTGAACCATGCTCTCTGTGCATTTCACCCCAGCCACCACTCACCAGTCTTTCTGTAGGTCACTTGAGGTCATCTTACGGTGGTTAAGTGACATTGGAATGAGGTGGCGCTCATCACGGTCAGTAGAGAGTGGTTTTGGCCCTCTGCCAGTCTGTAGCTGTGTTGTCCTGTGTGTTTGCTGCTTGACCTTGTTCTTATGAACCAGACGCTCACTGTATCTGCCAGTAAAGCTAGAACCCAACCTTCTGTTCCTCACTAAGAACCTGCTGTACGTGTGGAGATGCTGAAACTGGAGAGGTCTCTTATTTATTTCCAGAGCTGAATATAAATATATATACACATAATACGAACTTGAAGATTGTATAATATATAAAGAGAGAAAGCGAGAGAGTGAGAGCGGATCAGGATGGCTGGAAATTCCCCTCATTCGCACACAATCCGCTCACAAACACACACTCAGAGTTTATCTCACACACACACACACTCTGCTCAGCTCGCGATGTGTCACTTCCCTCTGGAGCGAGGGAGGAAGAGGGGATAAGGGGATAGAGAGAAAGTGAGAAAGGTTTGGGGTGGGGGCGTGCGAGAGAGAGGGACAGATAGCAGCATTAAAATTCATGACTTTTTTACTCTCTCAGCCAAAAATCAATAGTGTTTACTATGAATGAGCAGAACGATGGACAACAGAGGGGGATGGACGGAGGGCGACTTCATTACCGCAGGCACAGACACCAGGGGCCAAGGTTAAAGAGGGGGAGGAGAGAGAGCGAGAGACGGGGGTCTACCATTTATACCCAGTATCACGTTGCTCACATTGACTCGGTGTCTTTCAAGGCTGTAAATGGTGGAGATGTACCGTGGTTAATCAGATATACGGATAATCAGACTCTTCTTATTTACTTAATCAGCTATTTTAAATGAGGCGTCTGTAGTTCAGAATAAACAAAGTCTAATAAACTGAGCATAAGATATCAGTGGTGGACAAAGTACAGAAAGCATGTAGTTGAGTTAAGGTAAACTACTCCTCTAGTGTCAGTAGAAGTTCCTCCTTTTAGACCTCCACTGGAGTAACAGTACTAAAGTTTTTCCCTTCAAATGTACTTAAGTATGGAGAGTAACAGGAGCATGATTTATTATGGCTCTAATGTCCTGTTATCATTTCTGGAACAAGACTCTTAATCAGCTCAGTGTAGGTGAAGAGACTCTAGTGTCTCTCAGTCCACCAGTCTTTAATAGAAGCTCATTAATTAGTCTGACACTGATGTCTATTACAATCATCATCAGCACAGAACACTGAAAGAGAACAGTTCCTATTAGCTAGAACCAAGCTCTGTCCAACAGCTCAAAACAAGTTCAGAACAAAGTGACCACTGTACCCTGATTGGTGGGCTCACTACACACTACTTACAGTACACTAATGCATTACACTTACCGAGTTACTGTACACCAACATGCTACTTACAGTACACTAACGCATTACACTTACTGAGTTACCGTACCCCAACACACTACTTACAGTACACTGACACATTACACTTACTGAGTTACTGTACACCAACACGCTACTTACAGCGCACTAACACATTACGCCAGGTAGAAGTGTCTAATAGAGTGGACAGTGTTTAAACACTCCAGCAGCGCTGCTGTGTCTGATGCACTCACACCAGCATGACACACACTAACACACCACCACAACATCAGTGTCTTTCTCAATGCTGAGAATGATCCACCACCCACATAATATAAATATATGTAAATATATTTATTAGTTTTTGGGCTGTAAAAATGAACCAACACATCCTGATCAACTGCACTGATTTTGGAATGAATATGTTTATTATATGACGTACTAAAATAAATCAAAAAGTAATTTGAATCGTGGTAGAACAGATTCTGTATTAACCCAACTTCTAAGACTGAACTTTGGAGGTGTGTCTCTTTGAGGAACTGAAAGTGAGTCTCCTGAAAAGAGAAAAGAGGCAGTAATAAAGGTAAGAAGTGGACACGATAAATGCTATATTATGGTATATGATATGATGCTATAATATATTACAGTTTTGAAGCTTCCTTTTAATTTTCTGTTGAATATGTTCTCTCCTGAAGTTCTAATAACTTGTGGCTGTTTTTGGGTGGCTGGGTGGATTTTTGTACTTACACACGTTTTGTGAGGTACAGTAGCCCCCTGATGTACAGCCAACCGGGGTTTAATCCTGCTGGATCAGGCTCGCATCCGGGTCCAGACCTCCGTCCAGATCTTGGTGTCGGGTTTAAAGATGGCTTGAGGCTATGTGTTGTCTCTGGAGGACATCGGGACATCTGGCTACAGTAGATTAAGATGGCCACCAACTGTACTGACCTTTGGAAGCGTCACTCCCTCTCTCCCTCTCTCCCTCTTTCTTTCTTTTCTCTGCTTGTCTTGTAAAGGAGCATGTCTTTTTCCATATGGCCCGTATACAGGGCAGGGGCCTGTTTGATATTCAGGCAGACTCATGAATGATGGAACAGAAGATGCTTGTCTTGGAGGCAGGTGGATGTGGCAGGGCAAAATCTATGGAATTTCAATGAAAAGCTGAAGTTTTGCATCAGCGTCCATTTGCATCCACGTCCTCGCGATTAGAAGGCTGAGTCATTTCCCCCTCGGATGCTGGGTTTGGTCCATTTGCAGTCCAATGAAATGAACTCTAGATTCTGCTTGAGCTCAGTCAGCTGTTTGTATTGGTTAGCGGTAGGGCTGCCCTCTAGAAGTCGACGAGTCGAATCGTCAGTCGGAGACCCTTTAAGTCGACTGAGAACCTTAAAGTCGACTGCCAACAGTGACCTTTTTTTTTTCTTTCGTAAAACAGACTAAAGCTTACAAAATGCACAAGAACTTTAAGAATTTAAAAAGACATTTTAATAATTATTAAAAGGGGAATAATAAATATACATTTAAGTTCTAACTGGGCTATGACGCATGCTTGCTAAAAACTTAAATCCATGTGACAACGTGCACTGGCGGTTCACCGTTGAAGGAAGCTAAAGTTGTGAAGCTGAGAATCATGGGTGGAACCTGTGAACCTAAATTACAGATATTTTTATTTATTCGTTTACAGCTAAGATTATTTTTATTTAAAGATAAGTATAGTCACTTAATATGCCTGCCGATAAACAAGATAATACAAGACAATAATTATTTCAGCGCGGATAATATAATAATTAAACGGTTCAGGTCTACCATTCTTCTTTTCATCTAAAAATAATTTAAATATTGACTAATTAGGTTTTATTTATGAGTTCATTATTTATGAGAGATGAAAGACGAAGGGTCATCCTACTGAAGAAGCTGTTAAAAGTGAAATTAAAAAGACAGGCTAGAAGCGCTAATTTCTAGCATAAATACGTGCTTGCTGCCCGATGCTATATCCTTTAATTAAATCAGGCTCCAATTCAGATCGTTCATCATATGCCACGTCTCTTTTAGTTCAAAAATATGTTCCTGTGACTCTGCTGACTTTCTAACTGGCATCAGGACATCAGATCTGAAACATATGCAAACTGATTTACTGATTACTAGATAATGTATATGGAGAAAAAACATGAACGAATAGTCGAATCGTCGGCCAGGACGGGTGAATCCGATTCAACTGACAAAATTCTGAGTCGGGTACAGCCCTAGTTAGCGGTATTGGCTTCATATTAAAATGGTCCATATTATTAAATATCCAGCTGTGCGTGCACTTAATAATCAGATAAAGAGCCCGCAGTGGCATATGTGTCACAAGCCCTTAAACAACCTGGAATGTTCCTTATACCTAAGTGACCTCTACTGAACATCCTGGATGCAGTCACATGACAGTTTGTGCATTGAAGAATCATAAGAGATTGAAATGACAGTGACAGCATGTATGCCAGTAACTACTGTATATGAAATAAACTCTAGGTTCTGTTTGATCTTCATCAGCTGTTTGTATAAGTTAGCAGTATTGACTTTTTATTAAAAGGGTCCATATTATTCAGTTTTCCCTGCTTTTTTATGTATTTGCATGCGCTTAATAACCAGGTAAAGAGCCCACGGTGGCGTACCTGTCACAAGCCCTTTAGAGGTGCGGAGAGTTCCTTTTACAGCTTTATCCTTCACTCAATCTCACGTAGTCCCTAAGTGACCTATACTGAACATCCTGGATGCAGTCACATGACAGTTTGTGAACATGTGACCTCATTTACAATATGATGATGTGCTTGGTTAGTGCACTCCATGAGTCCACACTAGTGGACTCCATGAGTTGTTTACGTGAAGGATAAAGCTGTAAAAGCAATTTTCTTACATTTACGTAAGGGCTTGTGACACGTACGCCTCCATGGGCTCTTTATCTGATTATTAAGTGGATGTAAATGCATAAAAAAGCAGGGATATATTTGAATAATATGGACCATTTTAATATGAAGTCAATACTGCTAACTAATACAAACAGCTGATTAAGATTAAGCAGAATCTGGAGGTCATTTCATATACAGTAGTTGTTGGCATGTATAATGTCGCTGTCATTTCCAATCAGTTATGATTCTTCAATGCATCATAGAACTTCTAATATCATCACGATTCAGTTTAATTCCATTCGTTAAGTGCAAATACAAAGCTAAGGAGTACCAATAAGAGCACTAATGTACACTAATGAGGACACTGCTATACTTCACCTACTACACTAATGAGTACACTTCTATACTTCACCTACTACACTAATGAGGTTACTTCTATGCTTCACCTACTACACTAATGAGTACAACTCTATACTTCACCTACTACACTAATGAGCACACTTCTATACTTCACCTACTACACTAATGAGTACACTTCTATACTTCACCTACTACACTAATGAGCACACTTCTATACTTCACCTACTACACTAATGAGTACACATCTATACTTCACCTACTACACTAATGAGAACACTTCTATACTTCTAATAAGGGCACTTATAATAGTATACGTTCTGTGCTATTGTGTAGTGATGTGCAGTGGGAAATCTCAGCTGTTTAGAGTTCAACTTTACAGCAACAGACCTAGTAAAAAATATTAGTAATATATAAATCACTGTATCAGTTATAATTTTAATAATAGGATTTTTAGAGAAAAGTGTTTTTCTGCCCTTGCTGGCTCAGTTATGGCTTTGTTATCCCACCACTGCACTACCGAGTGAACTTGAAGTTGCCTACCAACATCGTGGACGCAGAAGCATGTACAACAGAGCCCCATTAAATAATACTGGGCCTGTAATCAGCAGATTTATCGTTATTAATATTTATTGCTTTGATCTGTGTTGTACTTGTGATGAGGTGAATCACGTGAGGTAGAAGTAAAGGATAAAGGAACCTGATGAAGAGGCAGTAGTGACTCTGCACTGTCTACCTCTACTGTACAGCTCAGACACAGGCACACTTACTCACAGCTCTTTAATAATGGAATATCACCTTTCAGCTTTTGGCAATGAGAGACTCCATCATCCCCGATTCACCGCCAGTGTTCTTCACGTGTCTGATTGCAGGCCGTGTGTGTCGTTGTGGCGAGTTTGTTTGATTCACGTCATGTGTTTTTACATGCTGTGCTTCTTGTACTCCTCGTCTGTCCATCTCTCTCTCTCTCTTTCTCTCTCTCTGGCCTCTTGCTCTTTCCCTTTTATTCTTTTTCTCCCCCAGCCATCTATCTCACTCCCTCTCTTTCTCCCAGCCGTCTGTTCCCTTAGCGACCGTTTCCAAGGCGCCCGTTCCCAAGGGCTGTGGGAGGGAACCTGTGATGTCACACATGCATAACGACTCACCTGAAAACTTCCTTCTCTTTCTCTCTCACTAGTTCATTGGCTGTAGTTTCGCCTCAACATCTACATTCTCCATACCTGAGTCTGTTAACAGACACACTCGTATAACTGAGAGCACTCTATTAGAAGCTAGTCCTGCTATTATCACCATATGCTCACCCCACTTTCTCCTTAAGCTGTGGTGTTCATGGGCGTACAGGCTAGTCACAGGAGCATTCTGCCCTCTCTCCCTCCCGCTGTTCATTTGTTAAGGCTTTTGAGGGGCTCTATAGGTGGTGTCCCACCACTGGCGTAGTCATTAGTAAGCATCTGTGTTGGGAAAGGAGCTCCGGAAGCTCCTGCTTACCTAAGAGTACTGCTACGATATTGATCACTCAGTACAAAAAGTGCCAAGTCTAAATAAAGGAAGTGGTTTCAGTGTTAGTCAGAATATCTGTTCCAGAACTGGGACACGGCTGCCCATGCAGCTCTGGACACGGCTACTCATATAGCTCTGGACACGGCTACTCATGAAGCTCTGGACACGGCTGCTCATGCAGCTCTGGACACGGCTGCTCATGCAGCTCTGGACACGGCTACTCGTACAGCTCTGGACACAGCTACACATGCAGCTCTGGACACGGCTACTCATATAGGTCTGGACACGGCTGCTCATGCAGCTATGGACACGGCTACTCATGCAGCTCTGGACACAGCTACTCATGAAGCTCTGGACACGGCTACTCGTATAGGTCTGGACACGGCTGCTCATGCAGCTATGGACACGGCTACTCATGAAGCTCTGAACACGGCTACTCATATAGCTCTGGACACGGCTGCTCATGCAGCTCTGGACACGGCTGCTCATGAAGCTCCGGATACGGCTACTCATATAGCTCTATGATCAGTTTCTCTAGTTTTACAGTTTATGGGTATGTGTTTGCCCAAAATGAGCAGTGTTGTTGTGTTCTGTCAACTACTGGACACACGTCTCCCAAATTCCAGATAAAGTATTGTATTTTAGGTCTTTAAATTTTGAACATGAATAATGGTCAAAATAACAGAAAGTCTCCAGAACCGCCCTTGTAGTGCATTTCACCCCAGCTGCCGCTTGCCATTCCTTTTGTAGGTCTTATAGTTGTTAAGTGACGTTCGATAGAGGTGGCGGTCATCACAGTCAGTAGAGAGTCGGTTTCACCCTCTGCCAGTCTGTAGCTGTGTTGTCCCATGTGTTTGCTGCTTGACCTTGTTCTTATGAACCTGGCGCTCACTGCACCTGCTGGGAAAAGCTAGAACCGAACGCTTTCTCTTACCTTTCTCTTCAGCTCTTTCGGGATGGTCTGGATAGATAGATAGATAGATAGATAGATAGATAGATAGATAGATAGATAGACAGATAGATAGATAGATAGATATGCACACTCATTATTAAAATAATAGTTGCACAAATAGTTGCACCCAGAAGGAATCAACTGACAGGGATGAAACTTGGTGTGTAGGTTTAACAACATGAGACATGCAAATGATTCAAGTTTCACAATTAGCCACTTATGTGACGTAAGCAAGGATGGGCCTTATCGCTGTACCTGACTGACCCAACAGGCACGATTGTGGACATTCAGTGAGCAGTGATGTCCTCCATGAGTCATCCTGTTAGTGCAGCACCATTGGCAGACGGCTGCACCACGCAGGACTACGTGCACACAGACCGTTACGACGACTGTCCTTAACACCACGTCAACATCACCAAAGACTGCAATGGTGTCGTGCCAGACTGTCATGGAGTGACTCAGAATGACAGCGGGTCATCTTCAGTGACGAGTCCCGCTTTTGTCTTGGTGGAGACGACCAATGAATCCATGTGTGGAGGCATTGTGGTCAGCACCAAGATGAACGGCTTGTTGTCACTCGGCACACGTCCAGAAGGCCCGGTGTCACTCCACCTCCACCCCTACCGCACCTTCTGCGGGAACTGTGTGAGAATAGATAGATAGATAGATAGATAGATAGATAGGTAGATATTATATTAGATAGATAGATAGATAGATAGATAGATAGACAGGCAGGCAGGCAGGCAGGCAGACAGACAGACAGACAGATAGGCAGACAGATAGACAGACAGACAGACAGACAGATCGATAGATAGATCGATAGATAGATAGATAGATAGTTAGATATTATATTAGATAGATAGATAGATAGATAGATAGATAGATAGACAGATAGACAGACAGACAAATAGACAGGCAGGCAGACAGACAGACAGACAGACAGATAGATAGATAGATAGACAGACAGATCGATAGATAAATAGGTAGATAGGTAGATAGATAGATCGATAGATAGATAGATAGATAGACCCTAATGGCGCTGTTGGTATTTTAGGCATAGCTGTGAACTTCTTCATGCATGCACTATTTATGGAAGGCTCTGCGTTTGATGTCCCCTACATTATAACGGAGTGTAGTGGAGCTTCAGCGGAGAGGAGATGAAAGAGGCATGCAGACATAAACAGCAGTAAATAACACATTACAAATCCTTTAACCTTACAGCTTTGTTTCCTGAGAGAAAGCCAGAGAGAAACTAGATCATGGAGCTTTATCAGAAGATCAGAGATGTGCACAGTGATAAGAAGGCATGAGAAACAGAACCACTTTCATCCCCGCATGTATTATTTGTAGTATAATGCCTCAGTCTTTTATCTGACTCTGTGTGCTGTATGTAAAGCAGCTCTTTGGTATTGTGCGCCGACTCTGTGGCTCTGTCCTTGGTGTATCCACGCAGATCTGATTGATATTTAACAGGTCATTTATCAGTTTGGACGTGTGCGTATGTGCGCATGTCTGGGTGAATACTGAAAGGAGAAAGGCGGAGATTAGCTTCCTCTGTTTGACCCCAAACTGTATCTTTTACTTGAAATCAATCAAGTAGCTATTAAATAGCCATAGATGCAGTTTTGATGGTGTTTCAAAGACGTTTATGTGATATGTACTAAGTTAGCGTGCTAACCAGCTAGCCCCGGCCTGTCCTGTCTCATAATACCACTTGGTACCTGTAGAGGTGATAGTGAGTCACTGTAGTGCTGCAGGAGTGGAATCAGTCAGCATGAGAGGATGGAGAAGTAGCGCTGCTGCCCCGACGGCGTATTCTAATGTCTTATCAGTCATGTTGAAGGTGCTGCTCCCGGTTAGATCATTTAAGGGCAGGTAGCCAATGAAAGGAGCAGTAAACACAATGATGGCTGAAGCTCTTGGTGAGCAACCGCTGCCACCGCCACCACAGTGGTCACCGCTGCCCCGCCACCACCACCACCACAGTGGCCAGCGCCATGCCACTGCCCTGGTGCCACCGCCACCACAGTGGTCACCGCTGCCCCGCCACCACCACTGCCACAGTGGCCAGCGCCACGCCACCGCCCCGCTGCCACCGCCACCCACTCTTGGCAAGAAACCACATTCAGCAGCAAACAAAAGAAGTGATATAAACAGAAGCAGAACACAGGACCTAACATTTGAGCTAACAATTATCTCTTAGTAATTGGTGGGGTATAAGTATCTCTTCCTATTTGGTGGGCTACTGGGTAGGGTATAAGTATCTCTTAATAATTGGTGGGCTAATTGGTGGGGTATAAGTATCTCTTCCTATTTGGTGGGCTACTGGGTGGGGTATAAGTATCTCTTAATAATTGGTGGTCTAATTGGTGGTGTATAAATGTCTCTTAGTAATTGGTAGGGCATAAGTATCTCTTAATAATTGGTGGGGTATAAGTATCTCTTAGTAATTGGTGGTCTAAGTGGTGGGGTATAAGCATCTCATGCTAACTGGTGGGCTAATTGGTGGGGTATAAGTATCTCTTGCTTGTTAGCTACCTTAGCCTTGTTCCTCATGTGCCAAACTATAGAAGCAAACTTCAGGCGTCACACGTCTTGCATGCTGACCAATGACATTATGTGTAAAGGGGAAAAAACGTAAGTGAGTTTCTTCGGCCAAACTATCGCTTTAACCTTTCCTCCTAGCTCCACTTAAGTGGTTTATTTACTGAGAAGCCCACTTAACACTATGCAAGTGCAACCATCATCACAGAGAGCGGATATATTGCATAATGTATGGGCTTTATCAGGAGTGATTATTGCACTGTTACTTGCATGAGGGTATTAGTTACCAGGCAACGGGCATCGCTGTCTGTAGATATGCGTTCTGCTCCTTAGGGGAGCGGAAGAGCGGCGTGTGTGTGTGTGTGTGTGTAAGGGGGTCAAGTTGGTGTGAGAGGGGATTAATGGTTGGGGGACAGAGGGTCTGCGGGCTGTGTCGAACAGGCTGCATGTTGTTTCTGCTCTTTGAAGCTTTTGTCTCGCCGATTCGCTCCTGTTTTTGAGGGGGAGTGGAGAACGCCCTGCAGCGTGCCCTGATGTGACACACACACACACACATCACTCAGATGTGACCCCAGCGTCCGTCTGCAAGTGTGTCATCCTTATTCTTCTCTCTCAGTGTTTAGCTTTGCCTAAGCATGATCATTATCGAAAGCTATTTTCATCACCAGGTTCAGCTCACCACTCGGAGGTGCGTCACACCCACGTCGCACAAGTGGCCGCTCGCAGCACAAAGGGGAATAGGGGCAGCAAGGAGTGGACTTTTCAGCTGAGACATACTCTCTGGCCTCAGTAAGCCAATTAGGTAGCCATGCCAACTTTGTACACACACATTTCGGGACTAGTTGCTTTGTCTGCCTGTAAGCTGGTTTAATGCTGGTACTTGTTGCTAGCTGTGCAGACTTTAGCTTGATAATTAGCAGGCTAGCAGAGCACAGTAATGAAGCTGTATCAGGAGTCATGTGTATGTATAGTAGTTTACCAGTTTGAACACAGCAAAGTGAATATGACAGGTTTGAAATATTTGCTGTTTCAATGTGAACCCAGTAAACACAGACCACCTATTGTTTTGGTGCCCACAACATTGTCACTGAAATGTGATTCCTCAGAAAGTTGTGACAACGTAGTCGCAATGTTGTTGTTACGCCGTCACAACCTCCGAGAATCTTTCATAAGTTCAATCATTATCATCCAAATCCAAATCAGTGGGCATTGTTATCCGATTTATATCCTTCTTCTTCTTGGTTGAGAGATTTTTGTCCAATAACTAGTCACACGGTTTTTGAGAAATCGACACCGTTCCAACTCTGAAATGTTTGGTCTGATCAGGAATGGTGTGCTTATATACAGCTTTTTTTCCGACTTAGATTTTCGGAAAAACTCTGAATAATAATAATTCCCATTTTTTTCCCATTTAGAATGAATTGGGTGGAAAAGTACAATCTTATTTACTGTACTTCTACTGGAGCGACAGACATTGTTTCACATACATATAGACTCCCAAGCATGAATTCAATGTTGGTCTGACCTGCACTCGTCTGTTTGTCTCTGTTTTCCATCTCTTATTTCTCCCATAGAGTCCCATTCATTTTTGGCCCCATTCAAACCCTATTGTTTCCCTTAACCTAGAGCCACCAAACTGCATGTACTCGTTGTTTACTACTTTACCATTAGAATTAAGAACCAGTCTGTGAATTATTTAACCCATCTGTGAAGTGAAACACCCACATATACATACTCTAGTGAACACACCCACTAGGGGGCAGTAAGCACACTTGCCCAGAGCGGTGGGTAACCCTATCCACGGCACCCGGGGAACAGTTGGGGGTTAGGTCGTCGTTCAGTCGTTACTGTTGGTTCGACCAGTCACAAGGCTGGTTTCCTAACCTACTGCCCCCATGTAGTATATCGTCGCTGTCCAAAGAAAAACATGTGTCTCCACTTTTCTTGATTTTTACTTTTATGCATCATTTGAACACAGAAACTGCCGTTTACATTGTGTGAAAATGGCATGTTGAATGGAGCAACAGAAATGGTCAAAACTGCTTGGAAAGACGTCTAGTTCGTTGACTTACGTTAAAGTTAAACAAGGTTTTTGCCCTCTCCTGTAAAGTTGCCATTTTGGCGGTAGTTGTTTTTCTTTGGATAGCAACGATATATATCACTTCTGATGAGCAGTCGAACGCAGCATTAGCTTGTTAGCTACTAAACTAGATAACACACTAAAATAGTGGTTTTAAGTTATCAATCTGTCATTTCAAACATATTTACGTAGATACACTATACCTACTTTACGGTAACAAACTTTATCCTAATGAAAATGGTACATACCTTATTGAAGACAGAAAGTTAATATGTTGTTCGTTTATTGCAACTAACATAAATGTTTAACTCACTTCAACAGCTTAGCTAGCTACCTAGCTAGCTTGCTCACTAGCTTCCACCCGAGTTGAGGCCTTCTCCTTCTCACTGCTTTCTGTCCCATGTCTTCTTTTCCTCTCTCTTTCTTCGCTCAGTTCTGTTCTCTTTCTGTTGACCAGCCCTCTCTTCTCTAGACATAAACTCTCTTTCCCTTTTTCTCTCTCTCCCTCTCTCTCCCTCTCTCTCTCCTTTCTCTCTCTCTATTGATCCACTCATAGTTTGCTCAGTTCTTCACTGCACTGCCTCACTTTAATCAATACAGATAATTGTCTGCTCCCCTCGTTGGCAGTCTCTCTCTCTCTCTCTCTCTCTCTCTCTCTCTCAGTTTTTTTTTATCAATGAACTCTTGCACCCCCCACACCCCCACCCCCGTTTGGGATTCCCTCAGTTTTAATGACAGAAGATAACCTACTCTCTCGCTCTCTCTCCCGGTCTCTCTCTCTCTCTCCCCATCGATTGGCGTGGGAGCTATCGACTCACACGTGTAAACACTGTTCACGCTCTTGTTGCGGTTTAGGCTGTTCGACCCGCTCCCACGCGGCTGCTGTAGAGGCCTCACAGCGTTCCGATCTGCAGGCCAACACCTTTACTCACTTTTGCTTTAGGAGTTCTAGGCGTTCCTCCTGGTTACTTGGTGCATGGTCGTCAAGGTCACCCCGCTAATCACCATCAGTTAGCGTCCATGTTGACATTATGCACCCAATTTCATTAGTTCATGTCCGTACCAAATACAGTATTGCTGCAACGCAAGTGCGGTGGCCACATGTCCGGTTTTAGGCCGTTTTTTCAACTCCCAGTCCTCCGTCCGGCGCAATACCTGGACAGACGCCTGGACGTTAGTCCTCTTTTCGGGATGAACTATTTAACACGTTCACTCGCCAACAATATTATGTGTGCCATTGGCGCACGTCTGTGTCAAAGGACATGCCTTGCATTTCATTGGTTTAACAAGGTCATGTGACATCGTGACTCGCCTACCGGCTAACCACAGATCAGCTCCCGTCTGACTCACACATATCATCCATTCCACCCAGTTAGGTGAGTGAAGTAATTGTTTATGTGTTATATAGGTTCGGTCATGATTTTAATTCTGTCTTTAATTCCGAGTTTGTAGGAAAGTGGGAGTATCCGTGGGCTCCTGGAATGTGTGTCTCTGTATACTTTATTACCCTGTTCTTCAATGGTCAGGACCACCACAGAGCAGGTATTATGTGGGTGGTGGATCATTCTCAGCACTGCAGTGACACTGACGTGGTGGTGGTGTGTTAGTGTGTGTGGTGCTGGTGTGAGTGGATCAGACACAGCAGTGCTGCTGGAGTGTTTAAACACTGTGTCCACTCACTGTCCACTCTATTAGACACTCCTACCTTGCTGGTCCACCTTGTAGATGTACAGTCAGAGACGATAGCTCATCTGCTGCTGCACAGTGCAGTGTTGGTCATCCTCTAGTCCTTCATCAGTGGTCACAGGACGCTGCCCGCAGCATGCTGCCCACAGGAGGCTGTTGTGCTGGATAGTTTTGGTTGGTGGACGACTCTCAGTCCAGCAGTGACACTGAGGTGTTTAAACACTCCGGCAGCACCGGGGGCTGTAACTTGGTTAACCAGGAACAGGCCTAGGGTGTAGAGTGGGGGCTGGGGAGTGTCCGCCCTGCAGCCCAAGCTTAAAAATCAGTGATTCCGTCAAGGCTGAAAGAGAAGGGAATTATGGATGATCGGCCACACTCCGGGGTGTGACAGCAGGGGAGTGTCCCACCGGGATATTTAACACACACCCGCCCACACATACCCACCCTGGACTCAAAGGGTCAGTTCTTTTTTTCCTCCCTGTGTTCAGCAGTTCATTACATTGTGTCTTTGTGTGTGGGGGTTGGCGGTCGGGGTTGGGGGGGTTGCATGCACATGTGTGTATTATGTTTTATGTGGTGTGTTCCTCTGTGTTAGGGCCCTCTTCTGAAGGGGACAGGGTATTGGAAATTTCTGCTTAAAGGGGATTTTTTTTCCCAGAATGTCTGTATACTTCAAATGATGGTTAGTCATTCAGAGTGGGTTTGGTGTGAAATGCTGCATTGTAGAGAGTGTTTACAGCGGTGGTGATGGGAGCCAATGGTCACAATATCTACAACACAATATAGACACTATTTATTATCCGAAACCACCAGCTAACGTTCAAATGAGTTTTATATGGAATGCTGATGATGGTAAAGCGGCATACAATCCGAAAGAACCTGCTTTCTTTGGGGACGTGCTTTCTTTGGGGACGTGCTTTCTTTTGCCTCACAACACCTTGCACAAACATCTCATGAATGGATATAGAAAAATGCATTATAGGCCAAAAGCTTATCTCAGAAAAAAAACATGGTTTCAGGCATAAGGCAGGTGTATTCATAACCATCTCATGTAATAACTTTCCTTGAGGCAGCGTTTAGAGGCCTCGGACGTCTGGTTCCATTCGCCACCACTCTAAATAACCTTGACGGATAATTCCGGCTCTGGAGCAGAGAATTCCACACCAAAATACTAACTCAATCATTTAAAGACTTGGGGAACCTACGTCTGTGTGCTCTTTCTAATCAGGTGAGTCTCGTTCTTGCAGGTAAACAGTAACCCCTGTAAGTAACGTCCCACTGAAATGGCCGGTACATTTCACAATACTTCTCCCCTCTCCATCTAAACTGGGCGGTCCTAATCTTGGGTAGCGCTTCTGTAAGCATTCCCTGAACCAATCACAAGGCTGATGTCTCTTGCCTTGCCCACACAGAACAGTTTCAGAGCCAGAGAAGCTTAGCGAGCGAACGCTACCCAGCATAACCAAAAGCTAAGCTAGGAAGCTATGCTTTACCCATGCACTATTTGTTCCCCACACGGTGCTTCATCCGTCCATCAGCACATCTGTCCATCCGTCCATCAGCACATCTGTTCATCCGTCCATCAGCACATCTGTCCATCCATCCATCAGCACATCTGTTCATCCGTCCATCAGCACATCTGTTCATTTGTCCATCAGGGCATCTTTTTTGGTCCAGTTGTCGCCACATAACAGCTGGATGATTATGTTAGTTCTGTATAAGGGGCGGAGCAAGTTGCTTATTAGCCACACCCACACCGTTCTCAGATAGGTCTGACCAGCTGTTTGTAAGCCATGTTGTATCATATTTCTATCAATCAATCAATGAATCATTCTAATTATATACACACACATATATACATCCTAAGTTTTGGGATCTAATATATATATATATATATATATATATATACACACACACACACACAAAAAAAAAAAAAAATCCTGTAAATTCTCATATCTTATAGATGTAGTTTTGCTGGATGTTTAATATAACACTCATTGTCCATTTTTCGGAAAATGTGGGAATCTTTCTTTATACATGCTGTTCCGGAGTAACTGATGTACATATTTACTGCCCCATAGTCATTTGTTTAGTTTACTTTAAAATTTATTTTGTTATTATATTGTTCACAAATGTTGTTTTTTTGGCCATATTTTTTACTTGTTTTGGTTTTATTTATTTATTTATTTATTTATTTATTTACTTATGTTTTGGATTGGACCATGTATTGTATTCCATTAAAACCTAATAAATAAACCAGTGAACAACTAAAACCAAAAAGTTTAATATAATTTACAAAGATTTTGAATATTTAATTCTGTGTTGCCTGGAACTGTAATGCAGGATGTATTTTTTTAGAATTGCTGGAATTCTTAATAGGAATACTGCTTCTGTAGTGACGACCCGCTTCAGTAAGCAGAAAGTATTAATAAGACAAAATCAGCCAGATGAAACTAAATAGATTGCTTGTTTGTGGTGATGTTGTGGACCCACTGGACCTGCTAGCTTCTGGCAGGGTTTTACCCCGCAGTGTTCTCTAACACTAGGCCTGAAACTAAAACTAGAAGTGGTCAGTAGATGGCGGCAGCAGCAGCAGCCCCCTCTGCTGGCCAACACGAGCACAGCGCCAGACATCTGTCCGTCTGCTCTGCTGCAGGCCTTTCCCCCGACTTTCTAGTGTGTTTATGACTCACAGTTAAGAACCGGGGACATCAGCTCCAGCTGATGGCAGGACACAGAAATGGGGACTGTCCCTGGAAACTGGGATGTCTGGTCACCCTTGTGTTAAGCTAAGATTAGTTAGCTAGCAGGCTAACTGCTTCCTCAGGTTGGTGTATGAGTTGTGATAGGAGGCGTCTTTACTTCTTACATATTGACGTATGAATATGAAACGATGGCCGGTGTGTGATTGCCTGGATGTGGAACAGAGACAGGTGTAGGACACCATCAGTAACAGAACCTGCTTTTTTATCGGTGTTTGCTTGTCAGAGAGGAAACGAGAGATACGGACACTGAACACTCGGATCACACTGTGCATCGCAGCGCCGTCATTCGGTGTGCATGCTTTATGTAGTGTTTGTGTTTATGCGGTGTGTTATTATGATGGACTCATTCATCAGATTTACTGCATTCTTTTCAACGCAGGAGAGGAAGGGAGGTAAAGAGAGGAGGAGGAGGAGGGGGGCGCTGCTGTCGTTGGGAAAGTTCCTCTGATGGGCGTCTGCACGTTCCCCCCTCGCTTAGGGCCCCGATCGATACCAACTCAGAGCAATAAAGCTTTCCTCTGTCATCTCCACAGAATACAAAGCAGAGAGAGAGAGGGAGAGAGAGAGGGAGAGAGAGAGAGAGAGAGGTGAAAAGCTGTTCCGCTAGCCAGACTGATTTCCTAACCCCCTCCCCCACACTCACTCCATCTAACACGGGCCCCCAATCTTTACCTTTACCTTCCTCTCTCCTGCTTTCTCTCCTTCTCCTTCTTTATCTG
>CM067479.1:10249530-10268726 GCA_034552555.1 Semaprochilodus insignis | reverse complement strand
ATTTATTTCTCTCTCTCCTTCTTCTCTTTCTTTAATTCTCTCTCTATCTTCTCTTTCTTTTATTTATTTCTCTCTCTCCTCTCTCTCTCCTTCTCTCTTTCTTTAATACACTCTCTCTGTTGTCTTTTTTCTCTCTCTCCTTCTCTCTCTTTTTATTTCTTTCTCTCTCTCTCCTTCTCTCTCTTTTTTATTTCTCTCCATCTTCTCTCTCTTTTTCATTTATTTCTCTCTCTCCTTCTCTCTGTCTTATTTCTTTTTCTTTCATTCCCTTGCTGAATGTCCCCTCTTCTTTTTCCTCTCTCTCTTTTGTTGTTCTTCTTCTTTGCCTTGCTTTCTTTTCTCATACTGTCCGTCTTGCCCTATCTGTGGGTCTCTTTCCTCGTTTTTCTTCCTGTCTTTCTCAGCTTCTCTTTGTGTTTCGATTTTCTTTCTTTTTTACTCTCTTCTCCTACCTGTTTTCTTTCACTCCTCTTTTTTCTCTCTCTCTCTCTGTCTCTCTTTGTTTTTTTTTCTAATTTCTGTCTGTCCTTCTCTCGTTCTGTTTCTTCATCTTTCCTTCTCTCTCTCTCTCTCTCTCTCTCTGGCCCCCCTCTCTCCCCCAGCCTGCGCTCCGTCCCGTGTGAATGTTGGAGATAAATAATGTGGGGAGAAAGTCTTATTCTTAGTCATTATCACAGACGCAGAGACAAGGATGGATGGAGCGAGAGCGCTGAGCGGAGAGGAAAAAGAAGTAAATAAATAAATAAACTGCGATGCAAGGGGTGAGAGAAGGTGGTGAGAGAAGGAAGCCGCGGACGGGTGGAGAGATGGAGCGTAGGATAGGAGCAGAAGATAGACGGGTTGAAGCAAAAGAACGAGGGAGTGAGGGAACGGGGTGATTGGAGGAAGGGAGGGGGAGAATGAGTGAAAGAGGGATTATGGAGTGGGGGAGAGACGGATAGCAGGGAAAGAGGAATAATAATGCAGAGAGAAAAGGAAAGAGTCAGCAGCAGCAGTGGAGAGATAGAGAACGAAAGAGTGAAAGAGGGGTTAGAGGTCAAATGAGTGTTCCTGCAGCGTGAGGCCAATCACCAGACCAGTCGTTTTAATCAGCATTCAAAACCAGTGTGTGTGCATGTGTGTGTGTGTGTGTGTCTGTATGTCTGTGAGTGTTTTTGTGAGAGTGTGTGTGTGCGTGTGTGTGCGTGTTTGTGTGAGTGTGTGATTGTGTATGTCTGTGAGTGTTTGTGTGAGAGTGTGTGTGTATATAAATTTGTTTTAAGTGTGTGTGTTTGTTTAGAGTGTGTGTGTGTGTGAGTGTGTGTTTGTTTAGTGTGTGTGTGTATATTTGTTGTGTGTGTGTTTGTTTTGAGTGTGAGTGTGTGTGTGTGTGTGTGTGTGTGTTTGAGTGTGTGTTTGTTTAGTGTGTGTGTGTGTGTGTGTGTGTGTGTTTGTTTAGAGTGTGTGTGTGTGTGTGTGTTTAGAGTGTGTGTGTGTATTTGTTTTGAGTGTGTGTGTGTGTGTTTAGTGTGTGTGTTTGTTTAGAGTGTGTGTGTGTGTGTTTGTTTTGAGCGTGTGTTTGTTTAGAGTGTCTGTGTGTATCTGTTTTGAGTGTGTGTGTGTTTATTGTATTTGACTGTATTATTTGTATATGTAACAATATTATAGTTTTTCTGATTAAATAATGGTGTAATATTAAATACCTGTTAATGTAAAGTTGATGTAAAGAGTTTATTCTGAGCATCTCTACTGATCAGTCTATCTATCAATCCATCACAAAAATACAACATAGAAAATTAAAAACATACAGGGTTTTTTTTGGACAGTGATGATCTGTTTGTTCTGATATTGGGCACGAGGGCGGATAGGGTGACTCTGGCCATCCCTATGGGTCTTTTCTGGGAGGCCCTGTTCTGAATAATTCTGAAAGTCCTACTGGGCTTCCTCCTATGCGGCTGCTACAGACCTGTATGGGTTTTAGAGAGTGATGTAGAAGTGAAGTGATGAAGAGTGAGGTTAGTTTACAAAGGGAGTCATTAGTA
Source organism: Semaprochilodus insignis (assembly GCA_034552555.1). Classification (NCBI taxonomy): domain Eukaryota; kingdom Metazoa; phylum Chordata; class Actinopteri; order Characiformes; family Prochilodontidae; genus Semaprochilodus; species Semaprochilodus insignis. The sequence continues at coordinate 10,266,705 of CM067479.1, read as the reverse complement.
AAGTCATCTGGTTGTGAGTGTGTGTGTGTGTGTGTGTGTCAGTTTGTGTGTGTGTGTATGTGAGAGTTTGTGTGTGTGTGTCAGTTTGTGTGTGTGTGGGTGTGCGTGTGAGTGTTTATGTGTATGTGAGCTTGTGTGTGTGTGTGTGTGTGTGAGAGAGTTTGTGTGTGTGTGTGTGAGAGTTTTTGTGTGTGTGTGTGTGTGTGTGTGTGTGAGAGAGTGTGTGTGTGTGTGTGTGTGTGTTTGTGTGTGTGTGTCAGTTTGTGTGTGTCTATTTGTGTGTGAGTTTGTGTGTGTGTGTGTGTGTGTGTGTGAGAGAGAGAGTTTGTATGTGTGTGTGTGTGAGTGTGAGTTTGTGTGTGTGTGTGTGTGTTTGAGAGAGAGAGTTTTGTGCGTGTGTGTGTGAGAGAGAGAGAGAGAGAGTTTTTGTGTGAGTTTGTGTGTGTGTTTGAGAGAGAGAGAGTTTTGTGTGTGTGTGTGTGTGTGTGAGAGAGAGAGAGAGAGAGAGAGAGAGAGAGTTTGTGTGTGTGTGTGTGTGAGAGAGAGAGAGAGAGAGAGAGAGAGAGAGTTTGTGTGTGTGTGTGTGAGAGAGAGAGAGAGAGAGAGAGAGAGAGAGAGTTTGTGTGTGTGTGTGTGTGTGTTTGAGAGAGAGAGTTTTGTGCGTGTGTGTTTGAGTGAGAGAGAGTTTGTGCGTGTGTGTTTGAGTGAGAGAGAGTTTGTGTGTGTGTGTGTGAGTTCTGCTGCTCAGTAGTTGTTTTCTTGATTGACAACTGGCAGTAATGTGGCAATCTGGCTGCACCACCATAAACCCAATAACGTCACTACCCTAAAACAACAGTGCGTGTACCAGCAAATCCGCATCTTCACATAAACACCTTTACCTCTCTCGCTCTCTCTCTCTCTCTCTCTCTCTCTCTCTCTCATTTCTGCCTTTATTGGAAAAAGATGGGGGGAATCCTTCATCTCTCCTTTAATTCCCTTCTTTTATTGCACCGTAACAGTGTGCCCTCATGCCCACCTCCTATTCTCTTTCGCTCGTTCTTTTCTTCCTCTTTCTTGTTGTCAGTCCGGCTGAAATGACTGATATGACTGAAACGATTGTATACTGCTGATTAGAAGTATGAGCATAACCATATATCTCCATTTTTCCCCATTTTCGTTTTTCTATACCTCAGATGCTGGTAACCACATTCCCTTGGAACAAGGTCTCGTTACAGCTGCCTGCATTAATGGGGTGTTTTCCTGGGAAATGGCTGTATTTAACATGTACATTTACTGTATAGATTTATTGGACTGCGCAAAACTGAATGGCCTAAACTGCTTGGTTGAACTGCCTGCCCTAACAGCGTGAAGCGCAGCAGACGGCGACGTGCGACAGCATGGCCAAATCATATTGAAAATATATAGCAGCATATTCTACATACGCTTTATAACGCACTGACAGATACAGCAGTGTGTCGAAGGGCTGTGTCAGGACAAAGCAATAAAAGCCGCTGCACGTTATTAACCATGTTTTCCCTCCGCATTTCCCTCTTATTCCTTTCTTTTTTATCAGTCTCCTTTGTTCCTTTATTTCATTTCATTTTCCTTTGTTTTCTCCTTTTTCCGTTCCGCATCCCTCCTCAGTTCTTATTTCCCTTTCCAAACTCTCAGTGCAGTAATAATAGCGCTGATAGAGGCAGCGCTGTGTGTGTGCGCGCGTGTGATTATTGTCGTGTCGGGAGTCAGAGAAATCGATCGATACAGAAATATGAGCCGCAGTGTCAGAAACAATAACCACCTATTCCCCTGGTGCTCGCGCACACACACACACACACACACACACATACAAACACACACTTTGCCGAACGCAATAAGGAAAGGTAAAATTCCATTATGTATGCGCACAGTCCTCGTTCTCACAGGCTTTCTAGCACATATGAAAACACATTTTCGCACACTGCCGTGCAGAAGTCAGAGACCACCCCATCAAAGCTGCTGAAAGACAATTACAGAAGCTTCGACTGTAATATCATTTGTTCAGTATTTAGCGTCTGCACAATTTGTCACACTCTTTTGGGGAGATATTTTTTCCACCCCCTCCGAAGTTCAGGTCTTGGGAGTTGCATTTCCTGCAAGTAATGCCAAACGCATTTAGTGAGGTTGAGGTCTGGACTACGGGGTGGTCATTGATTAGTGAGACTCCTAACGATCACCTGGAAGACTACCACAACCGCCCCTCATCTGAAAGACATGGAGGGAAACAAAGAAGCTGCTGGTGTTCTTTGTGATTAGTGGACTGGCCACCCCCTCTGAAGTTCAGTCTTGGAAGTTTAGTTTCCTCCTTCTCACAATCCAAGTAATCCCAAACACCTTTAGTGATGTTGAGGTCTGGACTCTGGGGTGGTCAGTTCATTGATCATTAAGACCACCAAAACCGTCCCAATCTCAAAGACGGGGTTGGAAACAAAGAAGCTGCTGGTGTTCTCAATGACCAGTGAACTGACCACCACCTGCAAAGTTCAAGTCTTGGAAGTTTCATTTCCTGCTTCTCAAAATCCATGTAATCCCAAACACCTTCAGTGATGTTGAGGTCTAGACTCTGGGGTGGTCAATCCATTGAGCATTGAGACCACCAAAACCATCCCAATCGGAAAGACGGGGTTAGAAACAAAGACACTGCCAGTGTTCTCCAAGTCCAGGTCATGGAAGTTTCCTTTCCTGCTTCTCACAATCCAAGAAATCCTAAATGCATTCAGTGATGTTGAGGTCTGGACTTTGGGGTGGTCAGTCCATTGTTCTGGGAACACCAGCAGCTTCTTAGTTTCTGCCCCCGGTTTTGGTGGTCTTCCAGGTGATTGTTAGGAGTCTCATTTTCTTTGAATCTGTTCATCATTTTTATGGAAGCTCCTCTTTTTCACCCTTATATATTCATGCCCTTCTATAAAGAAACAGATTATCTTGTATCTGGTCTCCTTACAAACATATTCTGGAAAGTGGTTTGCATTTAATGGCTGTTTTGATTGGGAATGTGATAAACGAAGGGTGGTCTCTGACTTTTGCACAGTACTGTATATATACACACACTTACTCACATAAACGCACACCAGAGACCTTTCACTACTGTTGCTTAGCAACGCAGCCCAGTGTCCAATCACGGTGCAAAGAAATGTCCAGTGATGTCACAGCTTGTGCTGACCAGCAGGTTTGGGAGTGGGGAGGGGTTAATAAGGCCTTAAACTGAGAAATAAAGAGAACACGTTGGACAGTTTGCTGGCAGCGGGACCGTCTAGGAGGGTAGAATTAAATACCTACAAGCTTTGCTTCTTATTAGGACTGGTGTCTCTATATGTGTGTGCATTAAAACCACCTCCTACACCCATTATCAGCTCCACTGACCATATAGGACACTCTGTAGTTGTACAGTTCCAGACCGTAGTCCATCTGTTTCTCTGTATACTGTATTACACTGTTCTTCAATGGTCAGGACCCCCACAGGACCACCACAGAGCAGGTATTATGTGGGTGGTGGATCATTCTCAGCACTGCAGTGACACTGACGTGGTGGTGGTGGTGGTGTGTTAGTGTGTGTTGTGCTGGTGTGAGTGGATCAGACACAGCAATGGCGTGTATGTACGTATATATATCCACCCATTGTTTCAGCCCTCAAACATAAACACGCACACATATACAGGTCATGTTGGGGTACGACAGTATGAAGATTGGTGGCTCTCTAGAGGCCTGAGCACCTCACTTTAAACAGACAGCTTATCAGATAAAGGAGGAGAGAGGATGAGTGGAAATAAGAGAGCAGAGGGGCCAAGGGGAGGTCAAAGAAGAAAAGAAGGGATGGATAAAGAAGAGAAGAAAATAGAAAGAAAAAGAAGAAAAGAGATGATGTGTAGAGAAAAGGGGAAACGAGAGAAGAGTGCAGTACAGAAGGGGAAAGTGAAGAGAAGAGAGGGAAAGAGACAACAGTGAAAAGGGGGAAAAGAAAGTGGAAAGGATGAGAGGGGAAAAGGAAGAGAAGGGGGAAGAATGAGATGACAGGGAAGAGAAGACAGCACAAGAAAAGGAAGCAAGGGAAAAGATGAGGAGAAAGGTTAGGAAAGAACAGAGGACAAAGGAAGAAAAGAGAAGTATATGAAGAAGAAAGAGTGTGGATAATATGGGAAAAGGAAGAGAAGAAAGAAAAGGATGAGAAAAAAGGGACAGAGGAGATAAGAAGAGATGGAAAAGGAAAAAATAAGAAAAAGGAGAGGAAGCCAGAAGAGGAGCATGGGGAAACAAAGAAGAGAAAGGAGAAAAGAAGTGTGAAGAGAGAGGAAGAGAGAAGAGAAGTAGAGAGAGAGGAGGAGGAGAGAGAAAGAGAAGAAAAGAGATAAGGGAAGTAAAGAAAGAGGAGGAGAGAAGTAGAAAGAGAAGAGAAGTAAAGAAAGAGGAGAAGAGAAGTAGAAAGAAGTAAAGAAAGAGGAGGACAAACGTAGAAAGAGAGACGTAAAGATAGAGGAGGAAAGAAGTAGAAAGAGAGAATTAAAGATAGAGGAGGAGAGAAGAGAAGTAAAGAAAGAGAGGAGGAGAGAAGAGAGGAGAAGAGAAGGAACGAGAGAAGAGAAGAAGGGAGGAGAGGAGGAGGGCTAGTGTGCTCTGATCAGTGATTCTACTGTTGGTCAGTTTTTAGTCCACACGTCTAAACAGCTGCTCACAGCCATCATGCTGTATAGTGTGATGAGGGAGGTGTTTCCATGGAAACTGAGACATTTTGTTGTCTAGGCAACATAATGACCTCCAATCCTGTTGACATACGTGGCTCCGGCCTGCCTCGACCCCACTGCTGTCTGTCCACCCGACCTGACCTTTGACCCCTGCTGCGCGCAGCCAGACGGACAGCCTGTCTGCTGACCATGAAACACACAGAGGAACATTAAGTGTGGATTAAAGTGTCCAATTAACTCTGAGCTCACACTCACATGCTGACACCGGAGCTCTGCCCGTCCTCGTCCTCCAACCACTAACGCCTGACACGTCCTTCAGCACTGCACTTACAGGGGAGATACGGATACAGATTCTCCAGAATTCCTGAATAATTCAGTGTCTGAGGTGTAAACAGATTAATTCAGAGCAGGTTTGGTGTGAAGTGGTTGATTGTAGAGTCTCAGATGGTGATGGGAACCAGGGGCCTACAACACTATAATATAGCCATATGCATTTACTGTCAAACCCACGAGTGAACCAATACGTGTCTCCTGAGAGTTCATATGGAATATTGATGATGGGAAAATAGTGAGGTAATAAGCTTTTTTTGGGAACTACTTTGCCTCACAACGTTCACCAATGTATCCCTCTACCATAAACAGAGTTCAAAGCTAAAAGCATCTCTAAACTGTCATAAACAGCGTCTCAGACATCAGGCAGCGGATTCATAACCATTTCATGCTGTAACTTTCTGTGAGGGAGCTTTTAGAGGTGGACGTCTGGTTCCATTCACCACCACTGTGAACAGCTCTGAACCAGTTTCAGAGCACTTCACTCCAAACCCTCACAGAGTGTTTTAGTGGACTATTAGTATTGATATCCTATGTTCTAGAAGATACTGTGAAGCAGACTTTCCGTAATATATACAGAAGACATATGATAAAGTTCACAGGTCATTCAAACCAGTCATGCGCTCAACATGCACTCAGTCCTTCCCAAAGACTCAGAAACTGTAAGCAGGCCTTTACAGCAAAGTGAGGGGGGTATTTTTTTTAAGTCGCATAGCCAGTTGAAAAATGCCCCCATTTCCTGAAAGCTGTTTCTTTTTAATATCTGACAGTAGTTTTACTTTTGATTTTTAGGGACAGTCATATGCAAATATATTCATTTTTACAAATGAGGTGAAACACTGAAATGGCCTGATATGGGCAATATTTATTGAGCTACACATACAGAAGTAGTGTCTCTCAGTATGGTGTCGGGCTGCCATGTTTACTATCGCAACACGCCAGACGTCTCGGCATGGAGTTGTAGAGGTTCCTAATGGTGTCCTGTGATAATCCATCCCATGCACCCATTGAATATCCTCACACAATTCCTGCAGATGGTGCGGTAGTGGTGGAGTTGGAGTGACACCAGGCCTTCTGGACGCTGACCATGGTGCCTCCACACACAGATTTGTTGATCGTCTCCACCAAGACAAAAGCGGGATTCGTCCATGAAGATGACCCGCTGCCATTCTGAGTGACTCCATGACAGTCGACACCATTGCAGTCTTTGGTGACGTTGACGTGGTGTTAAGGACAGTCGTCGCAACGGTCTGTGTGCATGTAGTTCTGCATCGTGCAGTCGTCTGCCAGTGGTGCTGCACTAACAGGATGAGTCTTGGAGGACATCACTGCTCCCTGGATGTCTGCCGTCGTGGCTGTTGGGTCAGTCAGGTACAGAGATAAGGCCCGTCCTTGCTTGTCAAACCTACCCACCAAGTGTCATTCCTGTTGGTTGATTCCTTCCTGGTACAGCTATATGTGCAACTATTATTTTGATAATGAGTCTGTATATCTATCTATCTGTCTGTCTATCTATATATCACTACTTATATATCACTATCCTAAAGTACTGGATTTGTGTTCTTTGTCCACCACTGGTTTTGGAGTGGAGTTGGTTCAGGTGTTCATGTCTGCTACATGAGTGCAGTAAACACTTTGCTATGTTTATTCTTAGTACATAACTCATATAACCATTTGGACCCTGCTCACTGTTAGTGTCTGTTGTTAATAGCTCTTCTGGAACTCTTAGTCTATTTATTGTATGTCTTACATGCATACATACATATATATTTATTTACTTAGCAGCATATATATATATATATAAAAGACAAAGGGTATACATTATATATAATATATATAATGTATGTCTTTCCCTGTACAATAAGTATAGTACTTATTTGTAGTTAACTTATTTTTCCTTATCTTGTATGTATATGTATATATGTGCAGTGTGTTGATCAATTCGTGAAAAGACAAACCAAATTTCTATATATGTATGTATGCTCTTACTGCAGTGTTTGTAACTAATGCATTTTGAATGTAAAACTATTTCATGTTCATATTAAATTCAAATATATATATATATATATACATATATATACACAATGCAAATACAATACTGTTTTCAATAAGATAAATATAACAGGCCATACTGTTTGTGGTTTATACCCCAAAACAGTGGTAACCTCTTTAGCGTGATGCGTCCCTACCGCACCAGCAGTGAAGGCAAATTCAATACAGATTAAAACAGTTATAGAATAGGATGTATTAGAACACAGAATTTAATCAGATGAGAACTGTGCCAGACTGTCTGGGATGTCTGGATGTTTTTTCACAGTAGGTTATGCAATGCTGCCCCCATGTGTTAACCACACAGCACTGCAACTAGACGACTAGATAAGTAAGAGCCTGGAGCGAAGGGTGCTTGAAAACTAGTGTGATATAATATTATGCATTTGTATTGTTTATAACTGAACAGGCTGTCTTAGACTGCTGTACCTTTACTTCATACTATTGCTTCGTAATATAACTAATAATATAATGTAATATATACATACTTATAATACATATACTATATATATATATAACAATAAACTTATTAGGTGTATATATACAATATCTACATATATATACATATATATATAATATATACATACAAATACATATAATATAACATAATACACTTAATACATGTATATGTACAATATATACATACATATACATAAAATACATATATACAATATATACATACAAGTACATGTAATATAACATAATAAACTTAATACATGTATATAGATCAAATCAAATGATCAAATAAAAAAAATTAACTACTAAAGAGATTCTGATGAAATACTAAGAAATGTAGTTTCAAATGCATCTTTAAAGTGAGGACTGACCTGGACTGTCTAATGGAAGTTGGAATTGAGTTTCACAGTTGCGAAGCAGAGTAACTGAAAGAGTCTCTGTACGTTTTCTGGTTATTTTTAACGGAAGATGTTTACAGAAGGTCAGTATCTGCAGATCTAGGATCACCAGTTGGCACCTGAGCAAACAGACATTCTGTGAGGTAAGTAGGAGCTTTAAGGTCATTTAGAGTAGTAGAACTTTAAAACCTAGTCTAAGATGCAGGCAGCTAATGCAGTTCTTTTAAGACAGGAGTGATGTGAGCTCTCTGTTTGGGTGTTGTTTGGGATGTGTGCTGCTCTGTTTTGTTTGAGTTGTAGAGGATGGATTGCTTTCTCAGTGAGAGGACCATTACAGTGATCAACTCTGCCGTAGCGAACGCATGAATATGTTTCTCTGCATTGCTCTGAGACAGAAACGGTTGAACTTTAACACTGTTTCTCAGATGATAAGAAACTACTTCAGTGACTGTGTTTACATGTGGGATAAAACAGACCACACCGAGGTTTCCTACTTCAGGCTCCATTTGCTTGATTTTGTGACACCCACTGAGAAACATCTGACGCACAGCTGGTAAGCCTGTGGACAGAGTAATGCGTGCCATTAGCATAGCTATGAAAGTTGATATTATGTTTCCTAATGATATCACCTAGGGAGAACATATAAAAAAGGAAAAACAAAGGCCCTAAAACTGACCCCTGTGGTACTCCACCGCTGTGATTTTTGATGAATGATTTCCCAGTGAAACCAAGAACTGTCTGTTTGCTAAATATGAATTAAGCCATAAGAGAGGCCGACCCAGCATTCAGCATAGTGGATAAGAATCTTGCGACAGAAGCTGCACTGAGACCCAATATGACCAAAACAGAAGAACCAGTGGTGTCTCAGTACTATGGTTAAGACTAATACATGATAGAAACTTCTCCTACAACTTGTTTGATATTAGATACATGTTGAAATTTTTATTTTTCCAAGACATTACATGTCTTGAACAAGAATGGACGGCAACTACTGCAACTTTAAAGTCTTAAAGTAGAATTAATGTTGAAATTCAGTTAACCGTGAGACATTGCATTAGTACATGTAAAACATAAGCATAAAATATAATGTCTGTATTTAAATGTTACAAATAAATGAACACTCATCCTATATAAACTTGTTACCTATAACTGCTAATGTATGAGTCTTAAGCTAATTAGGTGTGTTAGATTTTTACTACAGTTATTAAATATGATAGGCAAACTATATAGACCTGGGGTGTCCAAACTTTCTGTCTTGGGGGGCCACACTACAATGTTTGTGGTGGACCCAAATGACAGTACAGCTAGCTAGCTTGTTAACTCAACATTTTCACAAAATGTGAAGAAGGTGTTCTGTTTTGTTGATAATTCTCAATGTTTGCGGCTGTCTGTTATGACCATACTGTCCATTTTTGTTGTCAGCTCATACCTGGTAGCTTTATATATGTTTGTTATATCGTCGCTGTCCATAGCAAAACATGTGTCTCAATTTTGGTCGAGTTCTACTTTTATGCGTCATTTGAACACAGCAGCTGTCGTTTACATGGTGTGAACCAACAGAAACGGCCCAAAGCCGCTTGGTAAAAAGTCTGGTTCCGTTGACTTATGTTAAAGTTAAAAGTTTTTTTCCCTCTCCTGTAAAGTTACCATTTTGGAGACACTTGTTTTACGTTGGATAAGAACGATATATGCAGTTTGGTTGGCTTCAAGTTTGTGGTGTAGTGTGAAAGGTCATATATATTTACATAGATTTGGCTCGATTTGGTCTCTTATTTGCTAGCGTTTTGTTCAAATGGTCTGTTCCACCTTAAATGGAGCAGCAGTTACATTTACAACCTGTACAGACACCTATATGTAACTGCTGCACCATTTAAGGTGGAAATTTAAATAAGAAACCAACTTAAGCTTTGATGTTTTCTCAAATCGTTTGTTTCATACATGCATCCTATATACCCGTCTCCGACTGTCAGACATTGCTGGACTTATATTACTTATATAACTATTATTAGCTAATAACACATAAACAGTTCTACCTTTCATGTTTTTATTGAGGACTTTGAGTAACATCCACAATGCAGGCTAGAAAAAACTGTTCCTCTTTTTTCTGGTGAGCTCATGAATATTTAGATGAGCGCTGCACTGATTGGTTGGTTTACAGTGAGACGGCACAGTGATCACACAGAAGCAACATGTGGAAATAGACTATATAAAATGAGCCTCTGTGTAAATAAGCTCCGCCCTCATACTGCTCAGTTAGCTATGCTAGTTAGCTTGCTAGTAGCTAACGTTACCTATACTAGCTGCTAGCTTTCCATCAACACACAGTAGATTAAAGCTGTTCCTCACTATGGAGCTCTCAGTTTAAGATGATCTGCTTCAACCGGCAAACACGGATACAATCACACAGCATGGCTGCTACTTACAGGCTGCTGTTGGGGTTGTGATGCTAATAAAGGTGGAGCCGCTCCTCTCTTCAGTCACTTCAGGGTCAAACGCTGAGCGGAGCTACTCCATACTGTCCAAGAATTTGAGAAACTGTCCGGAGTGAAATGTGCAGACTGCAGGATTAAAGATGTTCCGGGATCCTGTTAGAGATGTGGGGGCTGAAGTTCCTATTCACCAGCTTGTTTCGGAATTTTCTGTTCCACCTTAAATATCACAGAAGTTACATTCTGGTGTCTGTACAAGCTGCAGCATTTAAGATGGATCGGAACATTGGATTAAGAAGATGGTGAATAGGAAGCAACTTCAGCCTGGTTTAAAGAAGATGTCCACCATGTACCGTTGACAGTTGGGCTCCTTGGGAAGGGAACGGAAAGTGCCGACACAGTTCCTTCACAGCCTGGAACACTAGATTTCTCCACCATGTTGGTTGCTGTTGCTCCGTTGTTGTGGTTGTATGTAAATGTTGGGGGTGTAAATATTAATGAGTCTGTAACAGTTTAGGGAATCGGCCTGTTTTACCGTCCCTCTATTGGAAATGCAGGATTTGTATTTGAAGAAGGAACAGCAGTGTTTGAGGTTCACGGTATGTCGGTTCTATGTACTGAACAGTCGAAAGTTAAAGCGATTCGAGTTAAAGTGTTGTTTTGATACAGAGTGACCGCAATCATGAACAACTAACTGTACGTCTGCAGTTGCTCAGGCCTCTGTAATAGAAACTGCTCATATTGATACTTAGGTACATTTAAGCCTAAGTACGTTTATACTTTTACCCAGGTAGAAACATAGACAAGATACTTGTTGTGTAGACTACAGACTACAACTGTATACGAAATGGCACACTACTATACCGCACACTGTATACTACAGTAGTATGTACTGCATACTGTATACGCCCCCTGTGTGTAGTATACAGTACAGTAACATGTTCTGACATACAGTGTAGTATACTAATACAGTCACATGACCAGTTACCTCACATTTACCTCAGAGCTGTTATTACTGTATCCACTGTTTAGAGCTAGCTGCTGCTAACGCTGCTCAGTTCACCTGAAATATGTTTAGCCTAGCTGTTAGCTACCCTCGGCTATTTCACTCTAAAACTGATCCTCTAAAGCGAGTTCATCTTTTATTAATCTTCAGACCTGTATATTTTAACTTTCTGAGGCTCATTCTGATGAAACTCAGAGGTGGCTGTATTTTGCTCCCCAGTGTTACCTGCCGCCATGCTCTCTGGCTGGTGAGGCCGCAGTGCATGATGGGATACAGTACACCATGAAGATAGATCCCCCTGTATACTAGAACCTCTGACTGGAGTAGAACACCATCTGGGTATCTCCAGTACACCATGAAGATAGCTCCACCTGTACACTAGAACGTCTGGCTGGAGTAGAACACCATCCGGGGATCTTCAGTGCACTACAGATCTTCAGTTTGGTCACATAGTACATACTACTATTAGGTAGATTTTAGTAAGCGAGTAATATGTAGTATGTAGTATGTAGTGTGCCATTTCGAATACAGCCTGTATCTACCTTTGCTCAAGCTACTACACTGAAGCTATGAGGCTAAGACGTAATGGAAGCTAGCTGTATGCTTAAACTCACCACATGTAGCAGCAGCAGTTTGGAAGGCTGAAATGTGTCTATGCTGATGTTCATTGTCATCGATAGCAGTATGTTGTATGGTTCACGTCAGCCACATTAACCTTATAGCTCCAGTGCACAACTAAACAAGCCATTTTCTTGGCTGTGTAAAGGTGCTTCACCCTAATGCTTTGAATAGCTGTGGTCAGTTTTGTTTTCAGGCCTGCAAAGTCTATATTGGAGGGGATGCGTCACAGCTCAGAGAGAGTGAGAGTGGAAAGACGAAGTTAAAGGCGGAACACGCTTCCTCATTGGTGCTGTCTCTAAGGCTGTGCGTGTGCGGTGGCACTGCTGAATGTGACAGTGATGTACAGTGTAGATAGTGAGCGCTTCACCGCACGGCTCGTGAGCGACTCTTTCCAGCAGCCCCAGCACTTTCCAGTGGCAAGAAGCTCTCTCCCCCTCCTTCACCTCTATCACTTCATCTGTTTATCTATCCTTTCATCTCTCTCTATGTCTCTCTCTCGTCAGCATGACCATCCCACTCTTCTCTCTCTCTCTCTCTCTTACGCTCTCTTCATCCCCCTCTCTTCCTCTTCACACAAGACACTGCGAGCTACCCACCATTCTACACTTGTTTACTTCCTTCTTCCTCTGGCGCTCTCTCGTTCACCCTTTCGCCCCGTGCTACTTCTGCTCTTCTGCTTGTTTGCCCCGCCCCTTCCCCTACCCTGTATGCTTCCCTATATAACATATAATACTTTAAAATGTATTACAGTATAATATGTATATAATATTTTGGAATATACTGATAACTTTAAACAGTATGTTTCATTTGTATATGCCACTGTCTTTACCCAGTGTGTTTTAACGTCTTACATTCTAACAGACTCTAAAAGAATAACAGGCCTAGAGTTTATGGGCTTAAATGCATAATTTAGAGGTTAGCTTCTGGGTAATTCATAATAGCTACATAATAATTCATAGAAAGCCTGATTAATTAATAAAAGGTGCTGAACATTTCCTAGTGAATAATCAATAGTAGTTGTTGCATAATAATTTATAGCAGATGCTCAACAATTCATACAGTTTAGGGGGTCATTCGTAATGGTTACTGAACAATTAGTATATATAATAATAAGTAGTTATTGAATAATATAGTAGCATAGCTGCATAATAAGTACCTGGAATACCTTTAAGTATGTAGGTACTTAGAAATTAGTTTCATAGAAGATACTGAATTAGTATTAGTTACTACATACTCCATAGTACTTAGTGAGTAATTCATAGTAGAAACTGTAAAATTTGAGGAGTTACTATTTAATTCATAGTAGTTGAATAATCAATAGTAGCTACATCATAGAAGACCTGAGAAATTCGTAGTAGATACTGAGCATTCATAATGCTCACCGAACAGTTAGTATATATAATAATAGGCAGTTATTGAATAATTCATAGTATTTGCTGCATAATAAACTTTTTTTTGACTGACCCTTAAGCTTGGAGCTTAAGGAGTTACTTTGCATTACTGTCTTAGACGATACTGATTCTTAAGCCTGGGGTTGACTACATAGAGTAGATTGACTTACACTCTGAACAATCTGTAGTGGTTGCTTAGTTAACAGTGCCTGAATAATTTATGGTACTCTGACTCATAAGCCTGGCATTTCAGAGGCTACACTTTTCACCAAACATAGTGAATAAGTCATAGTGATTAGAGAAGAATTAACATCAGTTACACACTCCATAGTAGTTACTGAATAATTTATAGTAGTTACTGAATAACTCGTAGTGGATACAGGATAACTCACAGTAGATACTAAATAATTCCCAGTAGATGCTAAATAATCCTTAGTAGATATTAAATAATTCATACTGGATACTGAATAATTCTTAGTAGATACTGAATAACGTGTAGTAGTTACTGAATAATTCATAGTAGATACTAAATAATTTGCAATATACTGAGAAATTCATAGTAGATACTAAATCATTATAGAAGTCACTACTTAATTTATAGTAGTTAGCAAATTATCCGTAGTAGTTACATAAAAATTCATAGAAGGCATAGAGGAATTCATAGTAGATACTGACCCATTCATAGTGGTTACTGAGTCATTTATAATGGTTACTGGTTACTAGTCCTAGCAGTTACTAAACAATTAATTGAAGTTATTGTTATAGTAGTTACTGAATAATTCATAGTAGTTACTGCATAATTCATAGTAGATACTGAATAATTCCTAGTAGTTACTAAATAATTCATAGTAGTTACTGAATAATGCATAGTACTTACTAAATAATTCATAGTAGATGCTGAATAATTCATAGTAGTTACTGCATAATTCATAGTAGTTACTGCATAATTCATAGTAGATACTGAATAATTCCTAGTAGTTACTAAACAATTCATAGTAGATTCTGAATAATTCCTAGTAGTTACTAAATAATTCATAGTAGATACTGAATAATGCATAGTAGTTACTGAATAATGCATAGTACTTACTAAATAAATCATAGCAGTTACTAAATAATTCATAGTAGATGCTGAATAATTTATAGTAGATGCTGAATAATTTATATTATATACTGAGCAACAGAATATAGTAAAGAAGAAAGAAGTTAATAATAATATTAATATTTGATAATAAGCCAAGTGTTCAAGGGGTGACTGCAAAACTTCCATAGTAGGTTAATGCTTACCAAATGATAACCTACATAAAAACCCATAAGGTCAGTAACTGAGTAATATTCCTCGAGTTTAACGGGTCACCTGAGCGTTTAGTGATGAGGTGCAGCGTCCACAGTGGTGAGAATCTACTGTACAGTGCGTGTATGTGCGTGCAGGGAAATGTTTAGCTGTCTGTGGGGTGAGGAAGTGTTGAGGCCGGGGGCGGGGCCGGGGGTGGAGGTAAGGTGTGGGAGGAGGTGAAGGAGGAAGGGAGGAGAGAGGGAGGAGTGGAGGAGTGATTTTTTTTCTTACTTTCCTCCCCGTTCCACCAACACCGCAACCAAAACTACGTTATCAGTTTGTTCCTTTTTATTAGCCGTATACTGACAAGGGCTGAAAGAGAGCGTCAGAGCGAGAGAGACCGAGAGCGAAAGAGTGCAGTGTGTGAATGTGTAAAAGGAAGAGAGAGATAGAGAAATAGAGAGTGAGAAAAGAGAGAAGAGGACACACATCGCTTCCAGCATGACCAAGACGGCTCCCATAGCAGCTATGGATTACTCTCACCTGTGGTTGCCAGGTATGTGTGTGTGCGTGCGCTGTGTGTAGGGTTGCCAGGTTGGCCTTTTCTGTGTGCAGCAATGCCGGTTAAGCTGAGGGCTGAAAGCGATTAATGAGTACCTTTCAACGGCCGCCGCCAGGGCTTCATAATGATGACCGGGCTGCAAAACCTCCTGTTTGGTTCTAGATTGTCTCCAGCCATCATGTGGATCTGTTGTATTCCATCAGCAGAACGGCACCGGATTGCATTTAATGAAGTATTGCTTAGTCAACCCAGGGGTTAGATCAGAACTACAGCCAATTGTAGCTAATTGAACTCTGAATATGGTCAAACAAACATATCACATACTGTATTAATGCTATTTGTATTCATTCGAAGAAAGTAGAGCATATCTGAACACACTCGGGATTAGGCTTAGGTTTAGGCCTGTGATCTTAACAAATGGAGGACGAGCTTAGGACTGTACAGTAACTCAAACCCATATGCCAGTCAAACGCTGCTGTCAGAACAAAACCTTGTGCATAGTTTGGAAGTAGCTGTTGTCCTTGACATTGTGTAAGAAAATCACAAAGAATGGACCAAAGGAAATGGCCCAGAATTACGTATAAAAAAGTCTGGTTCCATTGACGTACATTAAAAGTGAAGTAAGTTTTTTCCTTCTCCTGTAAAGTTACCAATTTGGAGAAACCAATGTTTTGTTCAACAGCTGCAAAAAGTACTTAAATTAAATAAACTCTAAAGTTAAAGTACCTTGATTACAAGTGCAAAAGGATCACATCTGCTGAAGCACCGCTGTGTTCAATGCAACGTCTGAGAACGTCCAGGATCTATCAGTAGAGGAACTGTATAGTTACTAAATGCTAATGGCTAAAATGGAAAAGTACATTTCCCTTCATCATTTAATATACTTATTATTTTACTTATAGCACTAAGTTTTACTTGAGTGCATGGAACCCAAGCTGATCCCCGTTTGGGTCCTAGGGTCCTCATATATGGTGAGATTATTATTTTTATTATTGTTATTATTATTAAGAGAATGAATGATTGTTGAGATTAGACTAAGGCTCACAGTTAGGTCTAAAGAGTTTTAGTTGCAGTCAAATATTGGTAACACAGGTCAGTATGTAGAATATGATTGGTTTAGGGGTATAACAATCTGCAAAATTCAGAATTTCTTTTACAATTTTTTACATTAATATGGCAAATGTGTTTTAATTAGAGCACTTAACATGATAAAAGTGCCAATGTTAAATTCTAGCCTGAAGCTAATGTGTAAGCCACAAGCTAACACACTAGCCACAAGCTAACACGGTAGTCACAACATGATACCATGTGTTGTTACATTCATAGTAAGATTTTCATAGTAAGAAAACAACTCAGACGGGTTCAGACTTTGTGTTGTGTTAAATATTGGGCTGTAAATGTATATAAACATTCTACGTGTGCTTGTATATATACTTGTGTATGAATATTCAGACTGAGAGCTATGATCTGGTCAAGATCAAAGATTCACTGATTTGTAAATCCGCATGTTTCACAACAGTGAGCAACACAAAGCAAAGGTGGTCCATTTGGATATACTGTATATCACTGCTACTGGAATTTATTTTTGTCATTTTTCAGTTTTATGACAAAATTTGGAAGTATCTGTGGCCCTTTATATTATAATTATATAAATTACATGATGAATGGATGAAAAGAAATGTCCCAAAATTACATTACAAAATCTGGGTACTTTGACTTCCAATGAAAGTACAGTATGTGTTTTTCCTTCTCCTGTGAAGTTATCATTTTGGAGATTTGTTCAGCTTAATTTGTTTGACTGTCACAGCTTGTTAGATATATATATTAGCTATATATATATATATATATATATATATATATATATATATGTGTGTGTGTGTGTGTGTGTGTGTGTTATTGTCTGCAGGATTTTCACTGTATATATATATATATATATATATATATATATATATATATATATATATAT
>CM067479.1:10207609-10245516 GCA_034552555.1 Semaprochilodus insignis | reverse complement strand
TAAACAAATGAATTCTATCTATTCATTCTGTATGCTTTTAGCTCCTGCGCTGTGTATGCTGTATGTTTAGGGTAATTACAGACGTCTGACTATGTTACTACACACACGTCCAACAATTGTTTTACATATTTTCATTTAAAAGCCATAACCGACATTGACTGGACATACACATCATCTGAATGACAGAATACCATCAACACGGCCACAGAATACTTCTTCCAGGTTTTGTGAATACTGTGGTACACCCCAACTGCGAACTTAATACTAATACTAACTAGTTTTTGAGTATGTAGTATATAGTACAGTTATGAATGAAGTTGAGTACACTCAAAAACCTACAATGCATACTTAGAAGCAGTCGAGTTTTGAGTATGGTAATGATGGACATTACTGTTCAACAATGCAATGGGAAATAGAAAAAAGGAGGAGCTTCTTGCATCTGGGAATTTGGTGGGCGGTGATGCAATGGTGACCAGAAATGATTTGAATGTTCAACCCAAATCTGTCCCAACAGCCTGTGAAATGTTCAACCCAAATCTGTCACAACAGCCTGTGAAAATAAATGTATTCTGGTAAATGGTCAACTTATTTGTTTGTTTGTTAACCTCCGCTGAAGCAGCCCTCAGCTTGGTATGACGTAAGCTTCAATACTTTGTGTTAGTAAGAAATGATGTAGTGTGCTAATACAGTGTATACTAACCTGCTGAACTCATACTATTAAGATTAGTACATAGTATATACTGTGTAGTATTAGTGCGTAGTATGCAACTGAGATGCTGCCTCCCTATTGTCCTTTTTTGTTCTAGCCTAATGGGCACATCACTGGATGAGTAAAGGACTGCCCTCTCCAGGTTAAGCCATTACCTAACTCTAGTTTGGACATCACTTTGATGATTATTTAGGAGGTTTTGGGACATTCTGACATGATCAGTTATAGCTGCAGCCCTAATCCAATCCTGAACATGGCATTTTCGTGAATTTTGAAACCAGTCCATTTACCACAGAGCATGATAAATTACTTCAGTGATAACACACAGAGCAGTTGTTGAGCCTGATGACTCCCGCGAGACCCATAATGTCTCCAGCTGGCCATACCACTGTTCATCCATCACAGCCTTCAACCATTGGCAGTGAACAGTGTGAAGTCAAAAGCATCTTTTGGACCTCTCCGATGGTAAACATTCCCAGGTGTTGGGACAAATGAAAGAAGATGACTCACCAGGCTATATAACTTTTTGATTGCTGAGGGGTTCAGCTTTTGTGCTTACATAAGACCAGGTTACGTGTCGTAGTGCACTGGCCTTGGGTTTCGGAGCAGCAGCTCTGTCACAGGGGTGTTGATTCAATCCTGTGGTTAGTTTTTAGGCCATCCTGCATCCAGCTACTATAGCTAATCTTTACTATATGTACACTGATCAGCCATAATGTTAAAACCACCCCCTTGTTTCCACCGTCATTGTATCAGCTCCACTTACCACATAGGTGCACCTTGTAGTTCTACAATTACATACTGCAGTTCTTTTGTATCCCTGCAAACGTTTTTAGCCCCCTGTTACTCGCTGTTGTTCAGTGACCCGGACCCCTACAAGACCACCACAGAGCAGGCATTATATGGGTGTTGGATCATTTTCAGCACTGCAGTGACACTGACATGGTGGTGGTGTGTTAGTGTGTGCTGTGCTGGTGTGAGTGGATCAGACACTGCAGTGCTGCTGGAGTGTTTAAACACCTCAGTGTCACTGCTGGACTGAGAATAGTCCACCAACCAAAACTATGCAACCAACAGCATCCTGTGGGCAGTGTCCTGTGGGCAGCATCCTGTGGTGAGCGTCCTGTGACCAGCGTCCTGTGGGCAGCGTCATGTGCTCACTGATAAAGGACTAGAGGATGACAAACACAGATGAGCTGTCGTCTCTGACTGTACATATACAAGGTGGACCAGAAAGGTAGGAGTGTCTAATAGAGTGGACAGTGAGTGGACACAGTGTTTAAACACTCCAGCAGCACTGCTGTGTCTGATCCACTCACACCAGCACAACACACACTAACACACCACCGCCATGTCAGTGTCACTGCAGTGCTGAGAATGATCCACCTCCCAAATAATACCTGCTCTGAGGTGGTCCTGTGGGGGTCCTCACCACTGAACAACAGGATATGCAGAGAAGCAGATGGACTACAGCCTGTAATTGTAGAACTACAAGGTGCACCTATGCGGTAAATGGAGCTGATAAAATGGACAATGATTGTAGATCCAGGGAGATGGTTTAAATATTATGCCTGATCAGTGTATGTATGTTGATGATACATTTGGACAAAAACTGTTTTCAATAGAGGTTAATTTTGCTTAACAAGATCCTGCATGTACTTTTCTGCCATGACTTTATTTAAAAAACATGGGAACCAGGGTCGGGAAACACTGCTGTAGGCCACAGTCTTACCTGGTTTAAGGCCAGGGTTCTATTTCACTTTCTGTGAGGTGGCTTTAGGAGCCATAAACTGCTTCAGATATCTGGTTCCTATCATCACCATTATAAACAATTCTCAGTGGTAATTCAGTACCTCTGTAAAGCTTCTTAACTGTTTAATTTAGCAGGAATTAAAAAAAAGAAATTAAAGGAATTGGCCTTTAAACAGTATTGCAGTTCCTTTGATCAATGCTTTGCAGTTTGACTGTTTGACCTCTTTCATCTTCTTTTGAAAACTCACAGATTGGTAAGCAATGGATGTCAGCTTTGTAGCAGACATGTGCTGCTAATTGATGCTAATGTTCTGACTCTGTGTATTTGCCTCTGTAACTGTGAATATTCATAGTTCAAACACTCTCTGCACACCCCGTCCTTATAACTACACTAACTGGCAATTTTATCAGAAACCCCTATCATATACAGCTCTGGGAAAATTTAAGAGACCCCCTCAAAATGATCAGTTTCTCTAGTTTTACAGTTTCTGGGTTTGTGTTTGACCAAAATGATTACTAGAAACATGTTTTCCACTACTGGAAACATGTCTCCCAAATTCCAGATCAGATATTGTATTTTAGATCTGTTTTTTAGAAAATGACTAATGACGCCTCCAGAAGCCTATTTTTTGAACCATGCTCTCTGTGCATTTCACCCCAGCCACCGCTCACCAGTCTTTCTGTAGGTCACTTGAGGTCATCTTACAGTGGTTAAGTGACATTGGAATGAGGTGGCGCTCATCACGGTCAGTAGAGAGTGGTTTTGGCCCTCTGCCAGTCTGTAGCTGTGTTGTCCTGTGTGTTTGCTGCTTGACCTTGTTCTTATGAACCAGACACTCACTGTATCTGCCAGTAAAGCTAGAACCCAACCTTCTGTTCCTCAATAAGAACCTGCTGTACATGTGGAGATGCTGATTTAAGAAGAAACTGGAGTGCTATTTATTTCCAGAGCTGTATATATACACCTGTTTTACAGGTTTCTACAGGTTCCTACAGATTAGTTATGTGAGCAGTAGCATCGCAGGACATTCATTTTAAACATTTATGTGGAATATTAATAATACAACACACAACAAGTGAGCTCTGCAGAGCATTTTTTCCCTGATGGTAGTATAGTTATCGTGTAATCACTGGACTAGCTTTTAATATTCCTAAATATTTTTCATGTTTTCATTTTCTCATGTTAACTAAAATCTGCACAAATAACACATAACAATGTTAACATCCAGTAATTTTCCATGTTTGTTTGGTTGGGAATGAAAATGTGCCCAAACTAGTGCGTTGGCTCCCTTCTTCTGGACAAGCTTGTCCATTTCGCTGTTGTGGTTCCATGTGAATATGTTCCAGCTTTCTTTGCCAGACTGAAAATCTGCATTATAATCTTTCCAAGTTCCTTTCCAAGAGTTAGGATGTGTGTAGTTAGTTAGTTGGCGATGTTCTGATTGCATAGCCTGTGTTTTAGTCCAGTCTAGTCTACGTATACATTTTTAACTTAGATTCGAATGATTGTTCAAAGGGAGTGGTTAAATAAATGTGAAGCAGTACAAAATATCATAGTAAATTATCAGAAAGTTCATTAATATCAGTCACTGCACACCGGGGCTACTGTGTGGAGATACCGTGTGAATGCTGAGCTGGGTAGCATAGCTATCAGCACCTCCACTGTGATCAGTTATCTGTACTTTATACCTTGCAGATGATATTTAGTTATATTGTTTGGCAGATGAAATATCCCATAGTATCAGCAGGACTGTCAAAGCACTGGTAAGGGTCTTCAGATGTTGCTTCAGAAAACCGCATCGAGAAGTGTGATGATAAAGGCCTCCAGTAACTGGCTTTGTGAATTAGTGGTTTCTTCTCTATGCATATTAAAGCAGATTTTGAGTTTCTGCTCATTAAATCCGTTTATTAAATACTGATGATCACATCTGACACTTTAATAATCGTTTAGCTTATCAACCAAACCTTTTGGAATCTGTTCAATATTGGGCCTTATAAGATTACAGCTACTTCCAGTTTAGTTGGGACCTGTATGACTACCATTCATTCCATGACACTCAAAGTGACTGAGGCACTAATAGAGCATTGATAGTGGGATTGAGTGGTGCCATACTCACAAATGTGTTCATACAAACAAAATGTTTATGCATATTTGATAGAGGACAGTAAGATTTCTGTTGAATTGTCATTTAAGCAGTTATAGAGTCAGATCTCTAAGTTTGCATCCAAAAATGTCTTTGTACACTTTACAGTAAACACAAGCTCAGTCTGGTCCAGTCTGGTTAGGGTTCTTCTCCAGGATGCAACCCATACAGGGAGTCTAGCATCAGTTTAGAGTTGTGTTAACAGCATTTGTCTCTGAAACAAACATTTTGTGGTGGTTTAAAGCGTTATACGCAGTACCATGAAGAAGTTCATTAAAGATTACCAATCATTAAATGGTTAAAGTGTCTAAAATACTTTTTAAGCTGCTGTGTGTCTACTTTAGAATAGAAACAGATTCAATAAATCAATTAATTTAGCTTTAAAATATTCCAAAATAGTAGCAACCGAAAGTATGTTTCGGCCGAAAATGGTGAAAAAAACACTTAAAGTAAAGTAAAACACAATGATGTTTTTCCAAACAATGAGGTTTAGATGAGATTTAATGAGAGTAGAGGGGAACCAGAGTGGAACCTTTTTCTCGTTGAAGTGAAGATATCGGCTGGAAGGTTTTTATTGCTTATATGTTTAAGTCATATTGTGATTTGTTTGTGTCTGCTGGGATGTTAAAATGATCAGTGTTGAAAAATAGTTCTAGTTTTTTCCTTTGAAATCCAAGACAAAAATACATTTAGCATATTTAATTTATGCAATGCTGAAAAATGTGGCAAAATTAATGAAAGACTGTGAAAAAACGTGTTCGGTATTTGTTACTCAGCCTTCGGCCAAATGTTTCATTTTGTTTGGTTTTGGCTTTGACCAAAAAAATTCATATCGGTGCATCCCTACAAAACAGGGTTCTGTCTATATGTATTGTAGTATAAGTTAAGTTGTAACTGGTTTTAAATAGTTAAATTTTTGCACATACTATAGTTGAGATTATGTTTGTCCAACTGGACCAAAAACTAAAACTAAAATACAAAACAAAACTAAAGGTACAGTGTTGCAGAAGTATCTACAGAAGTTAGCGTGCTAACCAGCTAGCCTTAGCGCGTTCCTGTCTCGTTACACCACTTTGTACCTGAAGAGGTGATAGTGAGTCACTGTAGTGCTGTAGGAGTGGAATCTGTCCAGCATGAGTGGATGAAGATGTAGCTCTGCTGCCCCGACAGTGTATTCTAACCTCTTATCAGTCATGTTGAACATCCACTTATAAATTATTTCTAAGTCATTGTAAAGCAAAGTGTTTAAAGTAAAGCAGTTTAGATGTTTGACTTACATTACTCAGAGACCACTCCTCACCCTGTAGTGGGCCCACTCGTTACCGTTATTACAGCTTCCATTCTTTTCAGGAGATTCACTTTCAGTTTCTCATACGGACACGCCTCCAAAGTTCAGTCTTAGAAGTTGGTTTAGCTGTTTTTCTGTTTCTTCTCACCATCCAAATAACCCCTAACACATTCAGTGGTGTTGAGGTTCTGGACTCTGGGGTGGTCAGTCCATTGTTCTGAGAACACCAGCAGCAGCTTCTTTGTTTGATGTGAGCTTCTTGAACAGCTACACCTCCTTTCAGACCCATAGCATCGAGGTGTCTCACGGTGAAATAGATGTGCAATGATAAATTGACTTAGTCACATAAAATCAATGACCAAATTAGTTGGCAACTAATTTAATAGTCGATTTGTTGGTGACACCATTTCCTCCATTTTAGTAAAGACCTGCGATTGTAGTCTGTCTACAGACAGACAGCAGAATGCACAAAGCACACATTAGTAAACTGTTTAAATGTAAAATTTAATTTAAATTTTATTTAAATTTAATTTAAAATCTATTTTGTTTATTTGATGATGGGTCAGCTGATTTATTCCTGCTACTTTGCACAGTGTTGACTTAAAATCTTGACTGGAAAACGAGATTGGAGTTTTATGTATCTTTCATATTAGTTGGAAAGTTCAATATAACAGTGAATTTTTAAATGAAGTATTTATCTTTATTGTCTTTATGGTTACTTAGCAAGTGTATAAAACAACCTCAAGCTACATTTAAAAGCTGGTGGCTACATAAGAGTACTCGACTATCAGAACAGTTGTGTGTTGGAGCCACACAGTAGAAGGATGGACAGAACCTGTTTGGAAAGGTTTTTTTTTTTCCTTTTTCGTTTATTTTGTATGCGAGTGGATGGTATTATGTCTAATCGTCCCAGAAATATTTCCCGAGAAATTAATGACTTGGTGGAAAAGACTGGTTTGACTGGAAAAGGGTGGTCTCTGAGTTTCACACAGTACTATAAACTGAGAGCTAACTGAAATTAGCTTAGTTATGTAGAGCATAAAATGAAGTATCGGTGTCAGTATCAGATAATGTATCGTGCCATCTGTAATTGGTGCAGTCGTCAACTTGCAGGTATTGTTCATAACATTTTGCAAAGTACAAAACACACACACACACACACACACACACACACACATACATACTTATAAAATGGAGTAGAAGAAGAAGCACCAGTGACATTCACTCACACACACACACATATATATATATATATATATATNACATCCTGATATACCACATATACTCTTGATGTATCACAATATTATATTCCTGCCATATCGTCACCTCTAATATATATATTATGCTAATACATACATACATGTATATACATATATATATATATATATATATATATATATATATATATATATATATATACAAATATATACACAATTGCTATTTATCGAGTAACATTTCTGAGGGCAATAAAAACGCATAAAATGTGTCCTGTGCATATTTCATGCTTTATTTGCTTTACATATTCCCAATATATTACAGTCAGCAAATAAACAGACGTGCTAATGTTTGCAGGAAATGGCATATATAGAGACATATAAATGATATATCTATATATACATGTTAACTTGCTCTACAGATGTTTAAGATATTGTATACAACTGTGCGTTCTAGGTATGCACACAGAACGACCTAGGCAGTGCTTTAGTTCAGAGCTGATAAAGACTAACACATTGCGCCGATCACGCATCAGTGCAGAAGTGCTCGAATAGAGAAGTTGATATCGCTTACAAGATTTAATTTTAATATTAATATCTGGACATGAGTCGTATGCACATAATGTATACATAATGTACGCAGATGTGAGTTTATAGACAGTGGCTGTGAGTATTTGTGTATGTGTACATGTGTTTATAGGTCTATATTTACAGGATACGTCAGCGGGACAGACTGCTGGGAGCGTACAGACCACACAGAGTTGAAATGTGTGTGAGTGCATCTCTGCACATCAGTGTGTATGTGTGTGTGTGTGTGAGTGTGTGATTATTAATAGCCATTCTGACAGTAAGGGTTTGGTTTAGCACATTGTGCTCACCCCAGTCTAAGGGGAAATAGAGAGGGAAGTGAGACGGAGGCTTTCGGCCTCTATCTCACCAACTTCATCATGAATAATATACTCCACAATCACTTCATACGAAACTGCGTCCAGTTGACCCAACATTTCTTCATTTATCGCTTATAATTTACTGCAGGCTTGATTACTGATAGCCCATACGCCATGCTGGGTTTGATTTAAGGGATACTGTTCCACTGATTTAGCATGGTTTCTGCCTAATATTGCCATTGAGATATGAATAACGTCTTTCAGAGGGGTTGGAGTTGAAATGGATCAGGGTAGAGAAACTTGCTGATTCAGTTTTCCTTACAGTGGTGGTGAATGGAAACCAGAGGTCACTATGTCTATAACTCACATATAGGCTGTTATCATAACATACAGCTCTGGAAATAAATAAGAGAGCACTCCAGTTTCTTCTTAAATCAGCATCTCCACACGTACAGCAGGTTCTTAGTGAGGAACAGAAGGTTGGGTTCTAGCTTTACTGGCAGGTTCATAAAACAAGGTCAAGCAGCAAACACACAAGACGACACAGCTACAGACTGGCAGAGAGCCAAAATCATTCTCATCACTGACTGTGATGAGCGCCACCTCATTCGAATGTCACTTAACCACTGTAAGATGACCTCAATGACCTACAGAAAGACTGGCGAGCGGTGGCTGGGGTGAAATGCACAGAGAGCCTGGTTCAAAAAACAGGCTTCTGGAGGCGTCATTAGTGATTCTCTAAAATACTATATTATAGAATACAGATTCTATCTAAAATACGTACTTACCTTGTCTTGCCTTGTGAGTTGTATGCAGGTTACCAGGAACATTAAATGATGATAAATTTAGACTGATATGATCAATATTTATTGAGCTACATATACAGAAGTAGTGTCTCCCAGTATGGTTTCGGGCCACCATGTTTGCTAAACCAACATACCAGACGTCTCAGCATGGAGTTGTAGAGGTTCCTAATGGTGTCCTGTGATAATCCATCCCATGCAGCTTGAATATCCTCACACAGTTCCTGCAGATGGTGCGGTAGGGGTGTAGGTGGAGTGACACTAGGCCTTCTGGACGAGGGACACGTAACAGCAAACCATTCACCTTGGCGCTGACCACGGTGCCACACACACATATTCGTTGATCGTCTCCACCAAGACAAAAGCGTGACTCGTCACTGAAGATAACCCGCCGCCATTCTGAGTCACTCCATGACAGTCTGGCACGACACCATTGCAGTCTTTGGTGACGTTGACGTGGTGTTAAGGACAGTCGTCGTAACGGTCTGTGCGCATGTAGTACTGCGTGGTGCAGCCGTCTGACAATGGTGCTGGCACTAACAGGGTGACTCATGGAGGACATCACTGCTCACTGAATGTCCACAATTGTGGCTGTTGGGTCTGTCAGGTACAGCAATAAGGTCCATCCTTGCTCACGTCACATGCGCGGCTGAACGTGAAACTTGAATCATTCACATGTCTCACAATGTCAAACCTACCCACCAAGTTTCTTTCCTGTTGGTTGATTCCTTCTGGGTGCAGCTATTTGTGCAACTATTCTTTTGATGGTGAGTGTATTAAAGAGCCCATATTGTTGAAAATTCTCCTTATAATTGTTTTATTACCCGCCCCATTCTCGCAGTCCATAAATGGAAAACAAAGTTTCCCATAAACATTGGTTTGGAATTCTTCATGGTTATGATGTCATCACACAAGAGCACATTTGCCCATTTAGTTTACAGCACGTTAGCCCTGCTCATGCATGCTGAAGAAACACAGAGCAGTTCAGACCTGTCTTTTTTCAAGAGGCAGCCAATCAGAAGAGAGCTCCTTTGCATATACCAGTCCAGTCTCGAAGGCACAGTAATGAAAACAGTCATTTTAAGACGTATCTGTTCTATGTGGAAAATACAGTACATATCCGCCAGCTTAGTTATGCGTATTCCACCACAGTGTTTGTATGAATCACATTCTGAAGTCAAAACGAATTTGTATGGTGAGCTATATATGGACTGGTAGGTAGGTGATGGTGATGTCCTCTAACCAAGCGGGCACTGCAACACATGACAGATTCGCACACTCATAGTAAACCAGTATCAGCACCTGCTCGTGATGCAATCTGGAAATGTTGGTGAAACCAACTTCACTCTGAGCTTTTCATCCGGCACATTGCCAGCGCAGCACAGCGTGGACTTCTGCGTTTTCTCCCAGAACAGCCTGAAGACGGAGGGGACCGCAGAGGGGCTTTCCTCTATCTGTACTTCCTCCCTTCCCGACATAGTACCATGCTGGAAATAGTGCATTGTCTGCAAAGTGTCTAACCCTAGTAACTAGTGAGATTCTGACCAATCACACGTTAAGGATGGTCAGTAAGTCAATTTACAGGCTTTCTTAACCAAGTTTAAATATGCAGTACTGTACAAAGGACAGAGGCCACCCTTCAAGTACTTAATGTGCAATCAAAGCAATCATATTTAAGTCATATTCAGGAGATGTTTCTGTGGAGATTAGATATGAAACAATCCACTTACGGAAGGCAGGAGAAAGTCAGAGGACAATATGTGAAAAAAGAGTCATTTTATGAAACTTAGAACAGTACTTGGTGGGTAGGTCTGACATAAGTTTCATGCTCGGCCGCACATGTGACGTAAGCAAGGACGGGCCTTATCGCTGTACCTGACTGACCCAACAGCCACGATTGCGGACATCCAGTGAGCAGTGATGTCCTCCATTAGTCATCCTGTTAGTGCTGCACCATTGGCAGATGGCTGCACCACGCAGGACTACATGCACGCAGACCGTTACAACGACTGTCCTTAACACCACGTCAACATCACCAAAGACTGCAATGGTGTCGTGCCAGACTGTCATGGAGTGACTCAGAATGGCAGCGGGTCATCTTCAGTGACGAGTCCCGCTTTTGTCTTGGTGGAGACGACCAACGAATCTGTGTGTGGAGGCACCGTGGTCAGCACCAAGATGAACGGTTTGTTGTCACATGTCCAGAAGGCCTGGTGTCCTTCCACTTCCACCCCTACCTCACCATCTGTAGGAACTGTGTGAGGATATTCAAGCTGCATGGGATGGATTATCACAGGAAACCATTAGGAACCTCTACAGCTCCATGCTGAGACGTCTGGCGTGTTGCATTAGCCGGAGTGACGCCATACTGAGAGACACTACTTCTGTATGTGTAGCTCAATAAATATTGATCATATCAGTCTAAATTTATCATCATTTATTGTTCCTGGTAATCTTTATCTTCCTTCCCAACAGCACTGCAATCCCACACCTCCTTCTGGGGGCAGCTGTTCTTTTAATGATGAGTGTATATATATATATATGTATGTATATATATGTGTGCAATATAATGAATGTTAGGCTACATTAGGCTACAATTAGTGGTAAGGTATTGTTAAGTTAGAGGGTTCAGTGCAGTGCAGCCAGACTAATGCATTATTAACAGCTTAGTTGTTTAAGAGAGAAAAAGATGCCATCGGATTGGTATCGGTATCATACTCAGGCTGTGGTATCAGTATCAGTATCAGAGAGGAGCAGTTAAGTCACCCTTAGTTTCAGTGCAGAGTGACAACAGATTTGTTTATGACGCAGTGATGACTTATTAAACATCCAGGGCTCTTTACTGAGGTAGAGATTTCAGTTCAACCAAGTTAATTAAGGATGTAGCAACGCTGTTCTGGCTTCAGGGCAGTGCACACTGGGTGCTTTAGCAGTACTATACACTTGCTATTAGCCCTTAAGTCTATATTCAGATATCAGGCTGATGCTAATGCAGAAGCAGATGGGCAGAAGAGGGTCAACATGTGGTTGATCATCTCTTCTTCTTATCGTAAGGAGCGAAAAGGAAGAGAGAAAAGTGAAAGACAGATAGTGCTGGTGGGGGGGGGGGGGGGGGCAGTTTAATATGCAGGTGGCCGATATAATTAGTCAGTCGTTGGGCCTATTTGCATATATTTCACAAAAGGGAAGTAAGTGCGTCTGTGTGAGAAAGTGTGTGTGTGCATCTGCGATCTGTGTTTTCTTTAAGGGAAGAGCGTCTGTGGTGCCTGAGTGTTTTATGAAGCACAGATGATATTCATTTTTGGGTTTGTTTACATATTCACTCCAGATTCTGGGTTTTATTACATAAATACACGTATATATCAGTGAGCGCTGTAACTCATTGACTTAGATTTAGGCTGTATTTAAAATGGCATACTACATACTACTCACATACTAAATCCACCTAAAAGTAGAATGTAGTATGCAGTATGTGACCAAACTGAAGATCTGCAGTGCACTGGAGATACCCGGATGGTGTTCTACTCCAGTCAGAGTTTCTAGTATACAGGGGGGAGCTATCTACATGGTGTACTGTATCCCATCATGCACCGCGGCCTCACCAGCTCTCAGCCTGCTTCAGCCAGAGAAAACGGCGGCGGGTAACACTGGGGAGCAAAACGCAGCCCACTCCGAGTATAAATGTGGGTGTAGTGATTGTAGTGGGGTATGTTTTCATCAGAATGAGCCTCAGAAAGTTAAAATATACAGATCTGAAGATTAATAAAAGATGAACTCGCTTTAGAGGATCAGTTTTAGAGTGAAATAGCTGAGGGGAGCTAACAGCTAGGCTAAACGTATTTCAGTTGAACTGAGCAGCGTTAGCAGCAGCTAGCTCTAAACAGTGGATACAGTAATAACAGCTCTGAGGTAAATGTGAGGTAACTGGTCATGTGACTGTATTAGTATACTACACTGTAGGTCAGAACTTGTTCCTGTACTGTATGCTACACACAGGGGGCGTATACAGTATGCAGTACATACTACTGTAGTCTGCAGTGTGCGGTATAGTAGTGTGCTATTTCAAATACAACCTTTGTCATTAGCTGAATGGCAGAGATTGTGTTTGGTTGATGTAATGTTCAGCAGTATTGTTATTTATGTGAAGGCTACCGGCGTAGGGGCTTCATAATGCGTGCATAAGCGCTAAATAGTATATAAGCCATAAGAGTGTGCTACTGCGACTTCATTGCTAGGGAAGGGTGTTGTTAGGGTGTTCTTCGCCTTGGCCTCTCGTGTCTTATTGCCTTTATAAAACAGTGGGTGACATAAACCATTATGACATAGACAATTATTTAGGAAATAAAAGTTATTATTAATAGTAATAGACATAAACAGAAATGTAGTTCCTTTAGAGTCTGATAAGTATCCATGGACTGCTGAATGAGGAGCGGAACGTTCAATCAATGTATATTGCGGTAATTTGATGAACGTGATGAGTCTTGATGATACAGCACCAATCCCCACTTTATACGCTGGGGCTGCATCACAAACACCTCCCTGCTCCCTACATAGGGCACTAGGTAGGGATTACAATACTGGCTCCTGCAGCCCAACAGCACATAGTATAGCTAAAAACAGTCATTCATAATTCAGACACCTCCATGCTTCACTAATAGAGCACTGTTTGTCTATAGAAGCTAGAATTCCATAACGTCCGCAGTCCGCTATTTAGGAAGTAGGGAGGTGTTTGAGGCTCAGCCTGATGCTACTTCTGACTGAAACACAGGCATTTGAAGCGTGTAAGATGTTCTAGTGACGTTCTTTAGACTTTTTTTTAATTGCAGTTTTAGAGTGAATCTCACCATAAGTGCTTTAATTCCAGCCTGTGAAATTAACAAGCTGTTTAGCATGTTGGCAATCTTTTAGCCTGTTAGCTAGCTGACCAGCCGAGCTCTAGATAAGAAAATAAGTTAATCAGTCGTTCGGTTTACACAGAACTGGGTTCTTACTTCATCAGTACACTTGGTTCTCCACGCAAGTAGCATTAGAGTCAGAAATTAGTACCTTAACATCTCAAGGGCTTCAGATGTTGTGAGGCTGTCAGAGCGTGTATATCAAGTCGATGGCTTCAGAGACTGATTTTAGGGCCGGAACTATCAGTTTGTCAATAAAATAACAACACCTAAGAATTTATGAACTGTACAGACATTTGTTGTATTCATAACACTGTTATGAAGCATTATACTTCACCTATATGGCTGAGCTCTAGATAACAACACCATTTACTTAAGTACAAATATGTACAAAAGTACTTTTTGTCAGATGTGCTTAAGTAAGCAAATGCATTCTGTGTTGTTGTAGTTGTTATGTTATGTTATCTTGATCTAGTCTCTATTGCAGAGGTCTAGGAGGAAATGGAGGCCTCCTTAATAGCATCGTAGCTCAAACCCTCAAGCACAGTTAAAAACAAGTACCTTAACTTAAGTAGAAATACAAACAGAAGACATCAAAATCTTAATACAAAGACATTAAAGTCAAAGAATCGTTCTTAACTAGATCTGTACCTCACGTGTTCCAGTGTAATAAATAAATATGTTCCAGTGTAGTAAATGGAACGAAGGTGAAGGTCCTTCAGGTCAGTACCGTGTTTTTTGCTTCATGAAGTGTCTCTTTAGTTTCCTGCCGTGAGCTGCTAATACAGTTTGAAGCATGGCTTTATTATTCAGGGTGAACAGCGTTACCGTGTTTTCTCTCTGTAGCTGCAGCTCAACACACCCCGTCTCAGAGGGACACTGCTGGGACCGTCCCAGGGGCCTCAGTGTACAAAAATAGGAAGCGTTACGATAAACGATGACGTAATACTAATCGATTGAATTCTCCCGAGGACCTACTGAGCAAAGTCTGTACGTACGGATACTGGGCCAGTGATGGGGCAACATGAAAGTCCAGGTTTTATTAAGTATATTACACTTTGTGTAGAAACATGAATAATATGATGCTAATATGATTCTAACACTCTACAACTTTACACAGCATGCGGATAGAAATATTAGATGTGTCCAGAAAGATGACCAGACGAGTCTAAACAGAACAATCAAGAATCTTTCTTGTACCATGTTTACTGCTCGCAGAGCTAGAACACACAGAGATTCGTGCCGTCGTAGAGACTATACAGGAAAAGTGCTCTTGTGGCAATGGATGTCAGAATGTTGAGACAGTTGTGATGTCACAAAGGAAACCCCTTGCCCAAACCACCCAGGAACACCTTAGCAATCACCTGGGATAGCATAGCTTCGGCCTAGGAACCCCTTGGCAGCCACCTGGGATAGCACAGCAACTACCTAGCAAATCACCCTAACAACTACCTGGAATATCAAAGCAACCATCCACCAACAGCTTAGCAATCGCCTGGGATAGCATAGTAACTAGCCTAGCAACACGTCATGATTGCTAACAACTTAGCAATCACCCGAGATAGCATAGTAACTAACTAGTAACACCTTGGCAAACCACAATATCTAGCAACAACTAAGCAGTCAACTAAGACAGGATAACCACTAGCCTAGCATTGCATCATGATTGCTAACAACTTAGCAACCACCTGCAATAACATAGCAACTAGCTTAGCAACACCTTAGCAGTCACCAGGGATAGCATAGCAAATGACCTAGCAACATCTTGGCAGTCACCTGACGTACCATAACAACTACCTTAGCAACATCTTAGCAATCACCTGGGATGTCATAGCAAATGATCTAGCAACATCTTGGTAGTCACCTGACATACCATAGCAACTACCCTAGGAACACCTTAGCAATCACCTGGGATACCATAGCAATGGCCTAGTAACACCTTAGCAATCACCTGGGATACCATAGCAATGGCCTAGCAACACCTTAGCAATCACCTGGAATACCATAGCAACAGCTTTGTCAAGGCAACTAGTCTGCCATCATGGCATCACACATTATCACAACTCATAAACAGTTGATAGTAATGTGACCACAAGTTCCATGTTTTCCCTTTCTAAACCATACGGAATCGTAAGGAAAACCAGAAGCAGGGAGGGTAAACACCAACTTCCCAGTGGAAACAGCACAATCCCAGTCAGTCAGGCAGTCAATCCGCCAGTCAGCAGTCAGTCAGTCAGGCAGTCAGTCAGTCAGTCGTCAGTCAGTCAGTCAGTCAATCAGGCAGGCAGGCAGGCAGGCAGGCAGGCAGTCAATCCATCAGTCAGTCAGTCAGTCAGCCAGGCAGTCAATCCGTCAGTCAGTCAGTCAGTCAGGCAGTCAGGCAGTCAGGCAGTCAATCCGCAAGTCAGTCAGCAGTCAGTCAGTCAATCAGTCAGTCAGTCGTCAGTCAGGCAGTCAATCCGCAAGTCAGTCAGCAGTCAGTCAGTCAATCAGTCAGTCAGTCAGTCAGTCAGGCAGGCAGGCAGTCAATCCGCCAGTCAGTCAGCAATCAGTCAGGCAGGCAATCAGTCAGTCAGTCCACCAGTCAGTCAGCAGGCAGGCAGGCAGTCAGTCAGTCAGGCAGGCAGTCAATCCGCCAGTCAGTCAGTCAGTCAGTCAGTCAGTCAGTCAGCAGGCAGTCAGTCAGTCAGTCAGCCAGCCAGTAGTCAGTCAGTCAGGCAGGCAGTCAATCTGCCAGTCAGTCAGTCAGTCAGCCAGCCAGTCAGTCAATCCGCCAGTCGGCTAGTCAGTCAGTCAGTCATCACTGAAGACGGGAAACGGATTTGATTTGGGTTCTTATTGGTACATATTAACTGAGCTGATACTCAGTAAACCCCTGCAGTGGGTTAGAGGTCACTGGGCCCTGCTGGTTAGTAATCCATCCCTGAATCTGCTTATGTACAGTGTTGTTCTCTTCACTAACCTGTTCTGGCTTTTATCTCAGACTAGGTTCTTTAGCTTAGAGTATATGGGTGGGTGTTCACATGTTGGGCTGGGGGTCCTTCAGAAGGCGTTATCTGTAATCTTCCACTGCTCACTAGTTCTGTTATAATGACATCTTCCTCCCTGTGCTGGCTGATTAGGCTGGCTGTAATGGGGAAGAGCGATGACTTGAGTGTGGTGGGCTGCTCTGAGTCATGTTTGTAGAGAGAGATGAGTGCCGGTCTCTGAAGTGTCACAACTCAGAAACTGGCCTTTGACTTGAATGTGCTTTCCCTCGCGGATCGAAATGTTTCGAACTTCTGCAACCCGAGATTTTCGGGATGAAGGTTTCGTTTTCCCTTTTGAAACTCGCCATGACTCTTCTTTCTTTTTCATCTCTGAACATCAAGCCGTTTTCAGCTGCTGAAATAATGCTGTTACTGTTCAAAAGGAAAACAGCTCTGCCAGGTTCCTCAGTCCATGTCTTCTCTCTCTCTCTCGTAGACATCAGAATGTCAAAGCCTGTAGAAGTTGAGAACCCAGCAGCAGACTCTCCAATGGAGAACACAGCAGGTATGGCCGCCTGTGCGTATGTGTGGTGCAGGTGCAAAAATGAATCTGTAGGTTAACTTCCATCATTTGTGGAATGTCAGAGTTGATTAGGGTGGGTTTTTCAGGGTGTTTTCTGATTTAATGCTCAAATTTAATTCAATGATTTTATTAATAATAAATATTTTACTGGCTATGTTCTGCTACTATATGAAAGTCCAATTCATTTATTCAGGGTTTAAAATGACTCCGAATCATACCTAAAGAATCGAATCGGTTCAGATCTTGGTCTAGTTTGAGATTATGCATTGAATCGTTTCCTGATGAATCTTTCTGTCTGCTTGTCTGTCTGTCTTAGATTCGGAAAGGAATGGCTCTGACTCCAATAATCAGGTATGTAAACACTGTACAGCAAAGTCGTTCCACTAATCAATAAATGAGCAGAAGATCAGCAGAAACACTCATACTGACTCTCACTCCTCTATGTGTCTAATCCACAGTCATACTGACTCTCACTCCTCTATGTGTCTAATCCACAGTCATGAAATGAGTGAATGTGCAGCACCTTTATCTTAGTGAAGTGCTAGCATTTGCATTATTGTAGCAGGTAAATAAAACAGCAGGTGAGTAGGCTTGTCTGTATAAACTGAAGGGCCCATAATCTACTTTATTTCTATTTTATTTATTCATAGTTTTGCATTGCAAAGTTGACCGCTTGCGTAACACAGATGTGACATGGTGAGTCGAAGTGGGCGGTGGCATGTTGAAAACAGTATTGAAACTGGGCCCACGGCTGTCTGTGGTCCGGCACGCTGGAGGAGGCTCTTTGAGCAGATGCTGATTTGTTCTTCTCAACTTCACAATTTGGTTTAACAAAAGATGAAAATCAGATGTAAAAGAGTGTTTCTGACATTCATCAGAAAAAGGTAATTTTGTTGTGTGAGGAAATAAATCACAGTGTATTATCACAACACTGAGCATATCACACATCTTTAAAAATCTTGATAACATCGTGATTCCAGGCTCTACTGATGGCACTGCTTCTGCTGTCCTGAAGGGCTCTGAGCTCAGTTTATGAACCAACAACAGCCATAATTCATTTGAACACAACCATCCTCAGAACTAAACAGGTTTCTGTCACTATATCTTTAAGACTTATATGATGCAAATGATCTGCTGTGTATTATGCCAGTCCAGACTGAAACACTCCTTATAGTCTTGAGTATATGTGGGGGCAGCTAAACTGCTGTGGGCTGCTAAATAGCCAGATATATTGAAACGGAAGCTGACTGGACAGAAAATGAGTCACCTTGTGTGTTTAAGGTGGTATTAATTTCCGGGCTCCAGCAGATGGCGCTGCATGAGCATGACGGGGCTGTTAATGCCTGCGGGGTGTGAGTGACGGGATCCGTAGATTGAGAAGAGGTGGTACAGTGCAGTGAATGTCTCGTTCCATGTGTGGAAAAAGGCTCCAAAGCAGATGTTAATGATTGGCTAAAAGGAGTGACTGCATTTGGGCGTGGTCAAAGACCATAGTGTGGAGGAAGTAGCTGAATCTGCAGGTGTATGGAAGCGTACGGTCATACGGGTCTACCAGCAGTGGCTAAAATCCCAGTCTACAGGGAATTCTCCTCGGAATTGTGCCAGGGAAGGCATCCACCAAATCTGGCCCAACTGCACAATTGTTTGATGCAAGAGTGTCTGAACATTGATGTGGCCTACATCCAGAAACTTGTCCAGTCCATGCCAAATCCAGTCACAGCTGTTATTGGTGCTGGTGGACAAATTTATAGCTTTGTTTCAGTCACAGGTGACTCATTTTTTGTCAGGTGAAGTTATGTGTTGGCTTTTGTGACATCACAGAAACAGTGTCTTTAAAATGGCAGCTCAGTGTCCGTACGTAGACTGTGTCTAATGTAAAGCAGAGTGTCTAATGTGATGTGCGGTTGAAACTTGCGAAATGTTCATGTACCACATCAAGCTCAGAAGAGTAAAGGTTTCCCAAGATACAGGCCCTTTAATAGTGCCTTGCACTACTTTTGGCTACAATTTGGCGTCTTGGCCCGATTTGCATGCTGGCAGATATGCAAATCCGAAACGTGGATGTGTGAGGTATGTCTCAGCATGCCCAGAGGTAGAGGCCACACTTCTACCGGAGAGATAAACACACAGAGGAACGACGCTGAAGAGTAAGAATGTGAAAAGCAGTGACAAAGAAAGGCGCAGGATGAGTGAGACTCAGAACAGGAACAGAAACCTTTAAACCTTTAATCATAGCACTAATGGCTGCAGCTGTGGGACCCCTCCACGTGGCAGGACGTGAATCTGGCCAAGGCGACCAATTACAGCCCGTGGACCTGACCATGGTAACTACGACAACAGCTGTGTGACATTGTTATTCGGACCGAAAAGACAGCAGGACAGTATCTGTGTATTTCCTATGTGGATGTTTGTCTTAGATATTCATCTGTAGTCCATTCATCTGTTTCTCTGTATACTGTATTACCCTGTTCTTCAATGGTCAGGACCCCCACAGGACCACCACAGAGCAGGTATTATGTGGGTGGTGGATCATTCTCAGCACTGCAGTGACACTGATGTGGTGGTGGTGTGTTAGTGTGTGTCGTGCTGGTGTGAGTAGATCAGGCACAGCAGTGCTGCTGGACACCTCAGTGTCACTGCTGGACTGAGAATCTTCCACCAACCAAAACTGTCCAGTCAACAGCGTCCTGTGGGCGGCGTCCTGTGACCACTGATGAAGGACTAGAGGATGACCAACACTGCACTGTGCAGCAGCAGATGAGCTATTGTCTCTGACTGTACATCTACAAGGTGGACCAGCAAGGTAGGAGTGTCTAATAGAGTAGACAGTGAGTGGACACGGTGTTTAAACACTCCAGCAGCACTGCTGTGTCTGATCCACTCTGTGGTGGTCCTGTGGGGGTCCTGACCGTTGAAGAACAGGGTAATAAGGCATACAGAGAAACAGATGGACTACAGTCTGGAACTGTACAACTACAGAGTGCTCCTATATGGTCAGTGGAGCTGAGGAAATGGACACTGAGTATAGATACAAGGAGTTGGTTTAAGGGAAATGGTGGTGTAATTCCTTTCTCTCTTTCTCTCTCTCTGTCTCTCTCTCTCTCTCTTAGGCTAAGGTGGAAGAGTGTGGAGAGATGTCCCCAGCTTCTGTCCAGACCACGCCCACTCAGACCACTCTCCCACACACACAGCTGATGCTGACCGGCGGCCAGCTAGCAGGAGTAAGATACAAACACTGCTCTTCATGCTCTCCCATCTGCCAGAGTTACAGCTTATTTCTAAGGGGACACATTAAAGGGGATGTCCACCAGTATTCCAAATTTTCTACATTGTTAAATGGTTAAGATGTAAACAAAGTCCTTCAGAGTGGTTTGGCGTGAGACGTTCTGTTCTAGAGAAACTTATATAGAGTCTGAATGGTTCGCAGTGGTGGTGAATGGAACCAGACATCCACCTCTAATTGCTCTCTAAAAGCACAGAAAGTTGTCTGAGCTTGTGTTTTACAGTAGGTTTAATACTCAGGTACAGGGAGAGCACTAGAAACCTAGGAAGAGCCTTTTTATAGACTTACCACAATTTTACCTTCCATATAAAACTCTGTTCCATATTAAACCTTGACAGGTGTAGGTTCACTGGTGGTTTAGATAGTAAACAAACTGGCTATATGTGTGTTGTAGACATGGAGACCCCTGGTTCCATTCAGCACCACTGTAAAGAACATCTGCAGCAGTATGCTTCTTTGTAGTAAACCATTTCACTACCACGAATGGGTTTGTTTGCATGCCCAATACTGAACTGTGCAGATAATGTTCTATAATCTGAGTTAATATAACCACCTAAACCGAGACTGGACTGTTACACTAAAATGTGACAGCAAATTCACACTCTGGCATTATACATAGAATTTTTTTGGACTAGCTATTGTTTAAACTAACATTTACTGGTCTCTGGAACACGCCGCCTTTATAATCGGTAGCCCTCAAGCTGCGAATGAGGGCTTCTCTCCTTTTTCCCCAGCTGTAAACATGCTTTGAAAGTGATGAAAAGCTGTGCAGTGGAACGTCCACATTCTAGATTAGGCACAGCTGATACAGTAGCACTGCAGACATTTACAAGTCTTGAGCTGTTTTCATTGTCCACCCTAAAACACTTTCACACCACAAACATTTAGACCACTCTGGTAATGTCTGTTTATGTCAACTCCATAGGCGTCATATGCCGAACACAGTGTGGTCAGAGAACTCCCCTGCCAGGAAGAGCGGGTATTCTGGTCAACCAGCATGACCATGCTGGGCAACCAGCTAGACCGGCACCAGATCAGCCTGATACCAGCTTAAACCAGCACAAAATTATGCTGATCTGTGCTTTTTTTTTTAACAGGGTTTAAATTCAAATTCAGAGTAATTTGGTGTGAAAAGGTTGATTGTAGAGACTCAGATTTCTGTACAGTGGTGGTGAATGGAGCCTGAGTCACCATGTTTAACACTAATACAGACATTTTATTTACTATCCAAAGCCAACAGTGAACATAAACATGCTTTATATACTCATCATCAAAAGAACAGCTGCTCCCAGAAGGAGGTGTGGGATTGCAGGTCTGTTGTGAAGGAAGATAAAGGTTACCAGGAACAATAAATGATGATACATTTAGACTGATATGATCAATATTTATTGAGCTACACATACAGAAGTAGTGTCTCTCAGTATGGCGTCGGGCCGCTGTGTTTGGTAATGCAACATGCCAACATGCATTTGTAGTTGAGCTGTAGAGATTCCTAATGTGGTCCTGTGATAATCCATCCCATGCAGCTTGAATATCCTCACACAGTTCCTGCAGATGGTGCAGTAGGGGTGGAGGTGGAGTGACACCAGGCCTTCTGAATGTGTGACCTGTGATAACAAACCGTTCATCTTAGTGCTGACCACGGTGCCTCCGTACACGGATTCGTTGGTCGTCTCCACAAAAGTGGGACTCATCACTGAAGATGACCCCCTGCCATTCGGAGTCACTCCATGACAGTCTGGCACGACACCATTGCAGTCTTTGGTGACGGTGACGTGGTCTTAAGGACAGTCGTCGTAACGGTCTGTGTGCATGTGGTCCTGCGTGGTGCAGCCGTCTGCCAATGGTTATCCACAATTGTGGATGTTGGGTCAGTCAGGTACAGTGATAAGTCCTTGCTTGAGTCACATGTGTGGCCAAGCGTGAAACTCAAATCATACGCATGTCTTATGATGTCAAACCTACCCACCAAGTTTCATTCCTTCTGGGTACAACTATTTGTGCGGCTGTTCTGCTGGTGATGAGTATATTTATATTAGTGGTAAATTTGAAACCTTTGCACCTTGCATATGCCTGTATCATCTCTGACACCAGTTTTTGAAATTGCCAGGCATCGCTGTTGGTTGTTGGATCGCTTGGATTTTCCACTCTAATTTAGAACTAAGCTCTCTTACACTAAGCCAATGCTTCTTCAGTCTGAAGTAGTATGTGCAGACGAGAAGTGCCTCTGTATGACGTATGGCGTGTGCAGCTGCTTTGGCTTTATTGCACCCCTTATTTCTAACATGTTTTCCTTACCTGACTTCTGTCCTTTTCTCCTCCTCTGTTCCCTCTCTCCCTCTCTCTCTCTCTCTCTCTCATTTGCTTACCCTCTGCACCAGCTGACCGCTCTTCTGCCCGCTCAGCAGCAGCTTCTCCTGCAGCAGGCGCAGCTTCTGGCCGCCGCCGTGCAGCAGACACATGCAGCTCACGCAGCCAGTCAGCACCAAACGCAGCAGCAACAGCAGGCCAATCAGCAGGCGGCTCTACCACAGCTGCAGGGCCAATCAAAGAGTGTGCAGGAACAAACCGCTGCCCCAGTCCCGCCCCCTCCTCACCAGCTTACCCTCTCTCAGCCAATCCAGCTCACTGCCCAGGTACAGCCAATCACAGCCTGGGCTGTTACCGTTACTCCTTTCAAATCGACTCGATTCAGCAAACTAAAAAACGAACCGGTTAAAATTTATGCTCTCAGTAAATCAGCTTTGTGATTGGTTCTCGATTTGAACATTAAGCTGCAGGACATGATGAAGCTGTGTTTAGCGGCTTAGCGGAGTCACTTTTGTGTACATCACTGAAAAAGAGGAAACCCACACCAGCGGGATCTTATGATCATTTCATGAACATGCTGGAAAAGGTTAAATGCTTACTGTTACGAAAGCATCACCCAGCTAAATGGATGTTGTTGGTGATCTTAAAGGCTCTATGATCTTAAAGGCTCTTTCTCCATATCTCCACCTCTAATATATATTTAATGGTGTAAAAACGTTGATCTCTTTTCCTGCACAGTGTAAACCTCTAGTTCTCCTTTCAGTTTAGTGAATATTCATGATGGACAGACCGATAGAATTGCTCCAAACCCGCTTAGATGTAAACCTTGTTCTATCAGCCTCCACTGCAGGTTAAGAAAGCTGCTTCATCCTCCTGTAAAGTGTGTCTAAACTTTGGACTGCTATATGATATATATTGTTTATGTGCATTATCAAATATAAAGAGTTTACAATATTTATATATTGCTGTGCACCAATGTTGCGCTGAGCAGTCTTCGCCACCTTTTGGTGGCCCTTCCTGTCGGCCACAGTGGAGCTGCTATACCACACAGCCACACACACGTCTGCTAATAGCTTAGCAACTGTCACTTGTTTGTTCTTCTACCTTTCTATAGTTGCATGTAGAGCATTCAGAGTTTGTCCAAACTGGTGCTGCAAGAGGCTGCACTCAAGTGGCTAAAAGCTCATAAACACAAGTTTGAAACTTAAGCAAGTTCCATATTAGCCAAGTTCTTTCAGCGGTGACGCATCACCAACCACGGGAGACCAAGCCTCCATTTCTTTGTTAGCTATATCAGGTGTTTGAAACTGTAAACTTGACTTCGAGCTGAATTATATATGATTTGAGCTTCTTATTAAAAACATCATTAATGACAGCAGTGATGTGCTGTGCATGCTGTGTTCATGTCTGGGACTGGGACCCTCTGCATCAAAACCTCTGTCCATTAAAACTCTGACTTTCTGTCCCCATCTCCTGCAGGACATCCAGCAGTTGTTGCAGCTGCAGCAGTTGGTCCTCGTTGGTCCAGGGCATCATTTGTCCTCTCCTGCACAGTTCCTTTTGCCCCAGGCACAGCAAGGGCAACAAGGTGGGGTCCCTGCTTATAGACTGGAGAGTCTGTTAACCCTCCCTTCTGTCTCATTCATCTTTCCTATTCCTTGATTGATGCATACTCGACTTGTGTGTTTTTATAGCTACAGTATATTAAATATGTAGTGACCTGTACTGACGGTCTACATTCATCTTCTCATTTTTACAATTTTGAATGTCTAAAAACTAGAATGTGGGAGATTTTGGAGGGAGGGGTATTTATGGTTATATATGGTTTCTAGCTAGACATGGGACTACAGGCAATTGTTGGTTACTATTACCAACAAACCAAAACAGACTCTGGTCAAGAACTGAGCGCTTGAGTAACGTCAGGTTGCAATTTTGACAAGGACCTGAATCTAAAGAAGTGGAAACTTCATTTTTTCCATTACATACATTTCTTTTACTGCATCTGTTCAAGCTCCTATTGAGAGATTCAGGCTAAAGCCAACACTCACTGGACAAAAAACTGTCCCCTGTGACTGAAACATGTAACCTCCATGAGCACCAATAACAGCTGTGATTGGATTTGGCATGGACTGGACAAGTTTCTGGATGTAGGCCACATCAATGTTCAGACACTCTTACATCAAAGAATTGGTCAGTTGGTCCAGAGTTGGTGGATGCCTTCCCTGGCACAATTCCGAGGAGAATTTCCTGTAGACTGGGATTTTAGCCACTGCTGGTAGACCTGTATGACCGTACACTTCCATACACCTGCATATTCAGCTACTTCCTTCACACTATGGTCTTTGGCACGCCCAAATGCAGTCACTCCTTTTAGCCAATCATTAACATCTGCTTTGGAGCCATTTTCCACACATGGAACGAGACATTCACTGCACTGTACCACCTCTTCCCAATCTATGGATCCGGTCACGCACACCCCACAGGGATTTATAACCCCATCATCCTCGTGCAGCGCCATCAGCAGGAGCCTAAAGTTACTACCACCTTAAACACACAAGCTGACTCATTTTTGTCCGGTGAGCTAAAAGCAACCTCTAAGGGTTAAAGTAAGTGAACTGATTGAAATGACTGTTGTCTTCTACTTCAGGGCTGCTATCGACACCAAATCTGATTCCACTACCTCAGCAAA
Source organism: Semaprochilodus insignis (assembly GCA_034552555.1). Taxonomy (NCBI): domain Eukaryota; kingdom Metazoa; phylum Chordata; class Actinopteri; order Characiformes; family Prochilodontidae; genus Semaprochilodus; species Semaprochilodus insignis. The sequence goes on along the minus strand of CM067479.1, from coordinate 10,219,990 downwards.
ACCAGGGGGGCCTCCTGGCAGCCCCTCCGACACTTGGACTTCAAGCACAGGTAAGGCATCCCAGGAAGGCCGCAGGCTTTGCAGGCCTGCATGTAGACACCAACAGAATTAATGGACATGAAGGTGTAATCACGCGTAGACGACTGTGAGGGGCCAGTGGCTCATTTGGTCTGTGTGATGTGCTGCAGAGAGAAAAGGTCATGGAGAGCAGTGCCAGCACGGTGACCCCCGTGACCCCATCTCACCCTGATGAGCCAAGCGACCTGGAGGAGCTAGAACAGTTTGCCCGCACCTTCAAGCAGAGAAGAATCAAGCTTGGCTTCACGCAGGTAGACACGGCAAAGTGCAGGAACCATCCTAAGCCCCTACAGAACACTGACAAAACACCCATTCAGACCATTCTGAGGTTTAAACAATCAATCAATCTAGCTAAATGCTAAGTGCTGCTCATTAGGAGAGAGGAGCAGGTTAGCAGAAGTGATACCTGTTTAGAGTACATCTGGGAGCACAGAGTTGAGCAATCGGTATTAGACTGAAGGCCAAAATTAAGCATGATGTGAGTGTAGCTGTCGTTGAGCCACTTTGCTGTTCCCTCTTTCTTTCAGGGCCACCTCTTGGTAAGCTCCCACACCACCAGTCAGTCCTCTCTACAAGAGAAATGGGTGGAATGTGCTTATTTGGCTTTTTAGACGTAAAATAGGAGCTCAAAAACATCTGCTGTAATGACAACCTGAATAATATCCTTCTCCCTCTCCGTACAGGGTGACGTGGGGCTGGCAATGGGTAAACTGTATGGGAACGATTTCAGTCAGACCACCATCTCCCGCTTCGAGGCACTGAATCTCAGCTTTAAGAACATGTGCAAACTCAAACCTCTTCTGGAGAAGTGGCTCACTGATGCGGGTAACAGTGACACTGTTATGTTGTGATGTGCTATTAATGAAATATGATGAGACTAAAACTGACCGTAGGGTATTTACGTCATTGCAGTTTTACTATGTTCGGTCTTACAAAGTTCTAAAGTATTTGAGTTGAACAGTGTCTGGTTTGCTGCTCTGTTCAGAGACCATGTCGATGGACAGCACTTTACCCAGCCCCAGCTCCCTCTCCTCTTCGTCTCTGGGCTTTGAGGGCCTGCCTGGCCGCCGCCGGAAAAAACGCACCAGCATCGAAACCAGCGTGCGCATGGCTCTGGAGCGCAGCTTTAGCACGGTGAGGAAACAATCTGACAGTAATAACTGTGGAGTGATTATAATCCAGTATGAATCTGCAGCGTGTGTAGTGTTTACGGTCTGACNCTGACGGTAATAACTGTGGAGTGATTGTAATCCAGTATGAATCTGCAGCGTGTGTAGAGTTTACAGTCTGACAGTAATAAAAAGAGGTTAGAAACAGAGGTATGCTGATGTTGTTATGTTGTGTTGTTGGTACTCAGAACCAGAAGCCTACCTCAGAGGAGATCCTGCTGATCGCTGAGCAGCTCAACATGGAGAAGGAGGTGATTCGCGTCTGGTTCTGCAACCGCCGGCAGAAAGAAAAACGTATTAACCCTTCCAGCGCCACCCCTCCCCTGCCCAGCCAACCCCAGCCTGCCTCGCACAAACCCCCCTGCTACAGCCCACACATGGTATGACCCTCAGCCTGATCCTCACACCCACAAGACCTGTCCCTTAACAACCTTCCTGCATGAGCAAATGGTACCTAAACTCACCTCCAGCAGGACTGTTTTTCCCTAAATCCTGAACGTAGTTTAATCCATCCTGCACTGCTTGCCCCAGAATATTTAGTTGTTTTCCAGTCCTACTCCTCTTTGCCTCCTCCTCTTGGGACACAACAGTCTCTAGTTTATGTTGCTAGGGTTGATGATGTCTTTCCATGTGCACTCAGTGGGTTGCAGGCCATGTAGTTTAGGGATTACTCTTTTTCGTAGTAGTTAGTTGACTAATGCTAGCACCTCCTTATTATGTGCCTCCACTAACCTGTTTCCCGAACAGCCTGTTTGTGTCAGCCGGGATTATTTGAAAGGATTATGTTAAAGACTAAGCACCCCTGGTCAAAAATAACTGAACATAAGCCTATATGCTCTACAGAGGACAGATATACTCACACTCTTTATTTGCTGTCCATCTTATCAGCTGCACTGACCATATAGGACACTCTGTAGTTGTACAGTTCCAGACTGTAGTCCATCTGTTTCTCTGTATACTGTATTACCCTGTTCTTCAATGGTCAGGCCCCCCACAGGACCACCACAGAGCAGGTATTATGTGGGAGGTGGATCATTCTCAGCACTGCATCGTAGAGGGTGCATATAGGAACAGGACAAGATATACACATAGAAAAATCCCTATGAAAAATAGTCTATATAAAATAAGTATGATCATGCAGTAATTAGCATGCATAATCAATATATAGGGGAGTAAAAACTTGTTCTGTGTAGCTGCAGAATAGCCAATCATGTGTACAGCTACCTTTAAGGCTGTATTGTGAAGTCACTGTTTGAGCCTGCTTTTAGCACTGCTAGCCAGCTAGGTCAACAGTGTAGTCTAGTGTATACCTAGGGTGACCACTTTCATGACCCCAAAAAGGAGGACATCATAAGGGGGGGTGGGGTTGGTGGGGGTCAGTCACGATACTAGAACAGAATTTAAAAACCTAATTGGCTGGAATGGATGACATTCGTGAGTCAGACAGGAGCTTGCTAATTGACTAGCATTTAGAGGGCTGACCTGCAGTTAGCCAGTAGGCGAGTCACGATGTCACATGACCTTGTTAGACCAATGAAATGCAAGACATGTCTTTTGACATGGACGTGAGCCAATGGCACACATAATATTGTTCGTGAGTGAACATTTTAAATAGTTCATTCCGAAAACAGGGTGGCCACCCTAACTATACCTGATCCATCCTCACAGTCTGACCTTTCACATGTGTATAAAATCTATATAATTTAGAAATTAATAGCACACCCTGCAGTCATGTATACTTGACTCGGGCTCCAGACTAAAGGCCATACATGATAAATACATGAGCAAAACAATACTGCAAATACAAGCTTAGCCTATTACATTGGATTATAAAAACCTTCAGTCTGATAGCATGACTGACGTGCTTCAGCACTGTAGCCAAGTTCACGTGGTAGAGACCACAAAGACACCCATTTAAAGGGTGCACCAGGCACCCGATGTGCTGGCTAGCAAAGTGAAGATACACGTAAAGACAAGAACAGAGCAAGGCTGACTCTTTTCTGTCCACGTCAGGTGTACAAGCATATAGGCAAGGCCGCTCCAGCCAGAAAGCTATATGTATGTATGTGCGCCTAGCTTAAATTGGCTCCGTTGTCCAGTTTTTCTCTTTCCTTGGAAGCGTTGGAGCTTTTTGTGAATAGCAACTGTCTGTAGAGTTACAAAGCCGAGAGTACACACCAGAGGGAGAAGCTCTCTTATTAAGCTTGGGACACCCTCACCCAACGCACAGCAACTGCTAGAGTCCAGGAAGAGTTCGTTCAGTTTTGTAGCCAGTATGTCAAGAACACATTATCGTAAGAACAGCCACCGGGAGAGGAGGACCTGCAAGGCAGAAGCGGAACATGTAGGGACAGAACTGCTCTGGCGGTTGACTAATCAGAACGGAGTGGGCGAGCTGACCTATGCGAGCACACTGGACCCATCAGGAGGCTACACAAAGCTGTGTTTTCATTAGTGTATAATCACCAGTAACTACAATCACTGTGGTTTCGTTAGCTTAAAATGAGCCTTCATACCTACACAGAGAGCAGCTCATGTCCCAAAAGAAGCTGCCACCGCCATGTTTCTACAGTATCCCAGAACAGACAAACCACTCACTGTATACTGTAGAGTTATGTTTTTACAATGAAGCTTGAATTAGTTGGAGCTATAATGTCTTACCGTAACGCCGTAATGGTGCAGCAGGGCCTGAGAATGTAACAACAGCACCATTTAAGGTGGAACAGGAAAGTTAGAACAAGAAGCTGGTGAATGTCCTTACTGGTACTTACCTGTACTTTGTACTTTGATCAGGGGCCCACTATTTGCACACAACTGTAGTTGAAAGCCTTGCACAGCCTCTCGCTTTCATCCATCTCCTGTTCTTCTTTCTCTCTCTCTGTCTCTTTCTCTCCAGATGGCGAGTCAGTCCCCAGCCGTAACCAGCCTCAGCACAGCAGGTAAGAGACACTGCTGAAACTTAAAGTCTACACATCCTCCCCCTCACATCAGACCCAGTCAGTCAGCCTTTAGGGCTCTAGTCAGTCTTTAGTGTCTGAAGTTTTCCTCTTTAGCTGCGCACTGGATCTAAGATACACCCACATTAGTTAGCGAGGGCTCTAATTTGTGTCTCTATCTCTTTGCAGCGACCACCATGTCCTCCGTTTGTCCTTTGACTCCCACTGGCCCCTCCTCAAGCTCCACCCCCTCTCCCGTAGCTCCATCTCCACGCAGTGATGCCAGCCCCGTCCCTGCCAGTCACAGCACGTTAAATCTGAACACAGGGTGAGATGTTCACTATATATATTCATATATTCACTATATATTACTGAGTGCTGATATCTGATATCTGATCATGTGCATATTTCCTGATGCCCATACATACAAACATACCAAAAATATTTTTGCAGTAAAATATATTTTACACATGCAGCAAAATCAATAAAATAAACTACTCACTGCTACACCTGCAGAATGAATGCATCATCTAATCCTGGTCTGAAACTTCAGTCAAATCTGTCTGATTAAAAATGTAGGAATGTATTCTTATTTATTTTTTAATTAATTAATTATTTTATTTATTTATTTATTTATTTTTTAATGAAATTACATGTTTGTTCTTTGTCCAATCAGTAGTCTGCAGCGTTCTAACGTCACTTGTTGGTATCAGCTTAGCTAGGAACCTCAACAAATGTGATAACTAAAATAGTACCTGGTAACTAGGAGTCGGGCCAAGTTGCGACCATGCAGTGGAACAAAAACGGGTTATGGTTGTATTTTCATTTATGCCATAGTCTTTTTCAGTCCATATTAGGACATTAGCACTCACGTAAGACATATTTACAGCAGAGACGCTATAATATAAATAACAATAAAACAGGCATAAAATGCTGTGGCTTCCAAAGTGGCTTGGTTTTTGCTGAAATAGGACAAAAAATGGAACTTTTTAACATTTGGGTTGCCAGTCCCTCGTCTAGTATGTATATAAAGAGGGTAGGCAGACCTGCAGAATTCTGAACACTCAGATTACATGTTTAGTTAAACCCCAGCTAATCCTAAATCTACAGGGAATACTTAAATATAGTGTATTTCCGCACGTTTTAGGGCACAATTTCTATTTTTTGCGGTGTTTAACATATTGAGACATAATAAACCATACAGTATAAAATGTGGCATAACTTTTCCACAGGCCATATTTTACGTTTTATATTTCCCCAGCATGTTAAAAGCGATATTTGCATATTAAAAGGATGTGTGACTTATTTTAACTTAGACAACATGATGGTTCATGGAGCACCCACATTTTCATATGTACTGATTCACATACGTGCATATCATACATATTCACGTGCATACAAAACCTTGCATTGTACTATGGCAACATTTACGACATATGGACCAACAGCAAGGATCCAAAGTGACCCGGAGGACAATCTTGTTAAGCTTCCTTTTAACGGCATTTGGTCCGATGCGTTTAAGTAAACTTTGAAATCAGCCCACACTGGTAATGGTGTGTGTAAACAGGCCAGGGGTGCCGGTGCTGATAGCTAATGTCTGTGTCTGTCTGTGTCTGTGTGTGTTTGTGATTTTCTCGTCTACAGTTCATGGCGTAATAAGAACGGTGACGTGTCTAACTACATCACCGATTTCGCAGCAAATTTGAGGTGAATATGATCCGTAAAGACTGTGTTGATGAACACACACATGCACACACACGCATACACACACAGGCAGTGTGTTCAGGCAGTAGAGGTCAAGAAAGTTCAACAGACTTATAAGCCAAAATGCACATCAGCTGTGCAGCTAATACTAGTATCTCTCAGTCCACCAGTCTTTAATAGAAGATCATTTATTAGTCTGACACTGATGTCTATTCAAATGATCATAAGCACGGAACACTGAAGGAGAACAGGTTCCATTAGCTAGAACATATATATAGCTAATTAGCTAGAACCCGACTCAAGTGCTCCAAGTCTTTAATAAGTCATATATATATATATATATAATACAGGCAATAATTAGTAAATAATTAGTAATTAGAACCTTATATACTCTTATTGACTCTTATTTACTCTTATAAATTCTTATAACTTTTATCATCTTATAACTACTAATAACCCAATTTATTTGGCATTATGTATGCCCTGTAATGCCTTATAAATTATGCATTATAAATACAGAATTTCTTTAGACAGAAATGTTATTTACATTTATAAACATCTACCTGCCTCATATCATTTGCCTCATAAAACTGCCCAAACAAATCAGATAAATCAACTAGCCACCTATGATTGATGATGCAGTTCAGCTAAGATGGCTATTAAAAAGACACAAGCTGCTGAGCTGCCAAACATGTTCAATGAACACACACAAAAACAAGCCCGGAGTAACTTCAGGCTGACTTGGTGTTACTGTGACTGGCTGACTGTGCACTTCTAAATGCTGTACTCTGTTTTCTCCTCTTCTTCCTGCTTTCTTCTGCTGTTGTCTGTTTATGTTTACGTATGTTTGTGCGTGCGCATGCTTGCTTACGCGGCTCAGGAATACGGTGATCGGAGTTAACACAGGAATGAACCAAACCCTCCGTGTCAGCAACCCAATCGCCACGATCCAAGGTGCGTGGGAGAGGAACGGCGGAAGTGAGAGGAATAGAAAACTAAATGGAATGGTTTTCTTGAAAAGTAAACATCCCCTCATCCCATCCCAACCCATGTGTTGATGTGGCGTGCTGTGCTTTGCGTGCTTGTGCGTGCGTGCCATTGTTGTATCTCAGCTCTTTTCTTTTGACCTGTTCTCCATCTTCTCATGTAAACTGCATGTCTATTGGGCATTGCTATTGTGTTCCACGGTGAAAGCTCCTCCCACACAAAGCGCAGCTAGTAATAAATAATGATACTAATTTATCATCGTTATGAAGCAGCATTTCCCCAACGATGATGTAGTACTCAATAATACGAAGTAGCCAGGGGTCCTACGGGTCCTGAAAAAGTTATGGAAAAAGAAATGTGCCAAAATCCAACATTGAATAGTTCTTGAAATATGCAAGCCCCATTTCTGGACACATTGGGACATTATGTAAAATGCGATTTTAATGCAAAATTTTAAAATTTGAATTTTATTTGAAAAATGGCAACTATAAAGACTGGCTGCAGCAAGAACCGCATAGTGGGATGCTATTACTGCATGGACTGAAGAAATCTGAATCTGGAAATGTTGCTAAATCTGTGCTGAAAAGCCATATGAAGAAAAGTGAAGAAAAGAAGTCAGCAGTTCTGCTAAAAGTGTTGTTTTTTTTTTTTTCTGACCATTTGCGGAAAGATCACAGCTGACAACCACACCACATCCACAACCACATCTACCAATGGATTAGCCACCAGCAGGGTGGTGAGAACTCATGCTTGTTCAGGAAACTGCCAGCATTTCAAAACCGCCGTCAAAGCTGTCAGTGTGATGTTAATGCACAATAATTACCAAGGACAAATCTTAGCGTGCTCTAGCAGCCCTTTCTAGCCTCGCTGTGGGTCTTTGCTCCCTCTGCTGAATGGTCACAGACATAAGTAGCTTCTTGTAGCACTCTTAACCAGGCCTTATAGTCAAATGCAGATCTATTTGGGCATCCTTGTAAACCTAACAGTCCAAACAGCTTTTAGTGTTGGTAGAAAAAAAGGTTGTACAGCATAAACAACTATTTAGTCTTTAACTAACTGTTAAAGCTATGCGTATGGCCTGCCTTAGAGATATATGCAGATGACTCTTTTACCCGTTATGAACCATAAAGCATTCAGTCATACGTGAAGTCTTTGTATATAAGTTCTAAGGAAGTTCAAGGTCAAGCAAATATGTTAGCATTCTTTCTCAAATACATTCTTTTTCAAGACGGCTGCAAAACTGCAGTCAACGCCAGATTCAGTTCGAAGTTTTTTTTATATTTAGATATATTATATATTTAATATTTAATAATTCTTTTTTAATAGTTCTGATGCTGCTGCGCTTTTGCTACTGGTTAATGAATTTCCTTCAGGATAAAAAAAAATAAAGTATCTATCTATCTATCTATCTTGAGGAAAACCTAATTTAAACCTAACTTGTTGGAAATGGAAGAGTGGAAAACACCATTCATTCCAGCATCTGTACCATCCAGATATGTAGACTGTGCTGCTTGGAACCCAACAGCCTGTTTCTGAATTGAGGAAAACCAATGCATTTATGTGTATCCACCTATTTAGCCCAGTTTAGCAACTTAGCCCCGCCCACTCACACTGAAGTTATAAAGTGTTTCAGCCCAGAATTCAGTGCAGCCAATCAAGGCAGAGGACATTTGTCAGTTTGGAAGGCACAGTAACAAAAACAGCCTGTTTTATGGACCCCCTAAATAGACCTTATTCACGCAGCTGGGTTCTTTGCCCACCATGGTTCTCCCTGTCTGAAAACTGAAGCGGTTGAAGCGTTAAGTTGTGACTGCAGGATTGTCATCACCATGTTGTGTTGCAGCTCACAAACGTTCCAACTGTGACTTGAGGTGAAGGGTGGGCTACAGTGGGCAGTGAGAGTATAACTCGTCTTGTCTTCTCTGTCCCTCAGCTCTGGCAGCCAGTGGTGGCCAACCTCCCATTTCCAGCCTTGAAGGCGGCGCCAAGGTGCTGATTGGTGGTTCTGGAGGTCAGCGGTCAGGACTCCCATCTTCCCTCTTCCTAAACCACCCCTCTCTGCTGCCCATGGCGGCAAGCATGGGACTGGGTAACTCGGCCATTCCCAAGTCCAACAAAGCCGTGTTTTTGGGCGGCATGAGCCCCTCCCCCTGCTCGAGCCCCGCCTCCTCCTGCTCTTCCAGCGACTTGCTACACAGCCCGCCTTTGATGGGTGGGGCCAAGATTGAGTGACACTTCCAGGAAAGCCAATCACAGGAACAGGAAGGGGAACTGAAACCTCCTCCTCTCAACCAAAGCATCTCTGTCTCTCTCTCTTCCTTCCCTTTCTGCCTTTCGGCTTCTCTCTCTTGCTCTCTCCCGCTCTCCTGATGCCAAATAGTACACAACGTGGACGAGGGGAGGGATGAAGAGACAGAAGCGAAGACACGGGAAGAGAAGAAGAGGGACGCATTGAAACCAAAAAAATCTGCCAGGAGGTTTAGGGGAACGGGGCCGAGCATTATATAGACTTTTCCTCTTCGGAGAAGGTAAAGAAAGGATCACACACGTGCAGGGATTGGAGGAGGATGAGGGAAAGAGCTGAATTATCCTGATCCTTAATGATCCTTAATGAGCCAAAAATAACAAAAGACATCTTTTGATTGTGTGTTGTTGAAGCAGTAGGACTGAAGCTTGGACAAGCCTGGAGTACTTTAAACCAAAAATGCCGTACAGGTGAACTTTAAAAGACTCCCAGTGACAAAAAAAGAGACAACCATACCAAAATCTCAAATACCAAAAAAGAAAAACCAAAAACCAAAAATACGGAAGGAAAAGCTTTATCCAGCGGACCTGTAAATAGCTCAGCGTCCAACGCCAGACCCACTCAAACGACCCAGACGTCTCCTGCGCCATCATTTCAGTTCATCTGGCATCCTCTCATGTTGTCTGTCCATGTATCACTGTACATTGTGTTTGCTAATAATCTCTGTAGTGAGTTGTGTGTTACTGTTCAGCACTGAATAAGCTGAGCTCCTCATTCTGCCCCTGCATCTTCTTTTCTTCTGCCTACATCTGTTCGGTTTCTCTTTCAGATGAACAATCTCCACTTCCTTTTTGTTTGTTTTGTTTAACTTGTTTTGTTGAAGTGCTTTCTCTGAGCATGTGTTTTATTACATGTGGTCATCATCATCGTCATCATCGTCGTGTCATCATTTCTGGTAGACAGAAAAGAAAGTTGCCACCTAGGGCTGCACAATATGGACTTAACACAACTATTCAATTATATGGCTACAAGCAAACGTTACTCACCGGCGCCCTCTAAAGGTGAGATTTAGAAACATCAAATAAACAAACATCAAACAAACAAACATTACTCACCGGCGCCCTCTAAAGGTGAGATTTAGAAACATCAAATAAACAAACATCAAACAAACAAACGTTACTCACCGCCGCCCTCTAAAGGTGAGATTTATAAACATCAAATAATCAAACGTCACCCACTGCCACACTCTAAGGACGAAAATAAGAAACATCAAATAAACAAACATCAAACAAGCAAACATTACTCACCGTCGCCCTCCAAAGACGAAATTAAGAAACATCAAAGAAACAAACGTTACTCCCTCCCATCCCCTAAAAGCTAACGTTACTCACCACGTTACTCACTGTTCTCTAAAGGCAAGATTCAGAAACACCAAATAAACAAACATCAAACAAACAAGCGTTACTCACCACCGCCCTCTAAAGGTCACCAGCGCTCTGCCTAAATGATTACGATAACTGGGACCGGTCTAAGTATGACATGACCTGCCAAAACAGTGTACTTTTCTTGGTTTCTGTGTGTAATATGATTCATAACACACCCACAGACACACTCAACTGTGATTCATCAGGATGCGATAGTGAGAGGACTCACTGGCTTATTGTAGCCTTCTACCCATATCTCACATCCTGTAGTCAACATTAGAGCCACTTGGCTGAGACAACCATTACATTAGATCTATTGTGCAGCCTTATGCCTTACATGTAGCCCACCATGGTGTGTAGCAGGGGACGTTCCCTCTTCCTCTGTTCTACATGACGTGAGGTAGGTGGATGTCATATGACTCACGCGTGGTTAATGTCATCTCTTGTTACACCCATGTGTCTGAGCGTCTCCCACAACTGTACGTCCACTACAAACATCATTCCATCATCCCATATATTACTCCCGTTCTCTCAGCTGCATTCACACTCTCGCTCCCTGTTGGATACCAAAGCAAGTCCCGGAAGTTTCCCGGAATAAAAACCCCCACGCCCACCACCAACAACCTGAGAGGATTCACCCCATACTCACACCCTGGAGTGGATGGAACTTCACTGAAGGAAGTTCTAAGGAATGGGGGGGAGGGTTCTCCTGATCCTTGGAACCTCATTTCGGAAGCAAAAAATAAATGAATAAATAAACAAACAAACAAACAGATAAACAAATAAAAACAAGACTGAACTTCACAGCCAACCAAAACCAAAAATCCACAGATTCACGGAAGCAAACCAAAAAAAAAAAAATGTTACCAAGCCAAAACCTGGAAGGAGTTGAGGAAGAGGAGGCGAAAGACAAGCAGCGTTCTCATCCCTCCATCCAGCTCCACACAAAGGTCCGGAACACATGCGTGGATGGACGGATGGGCCGATGGATCCGCCCTCTTCTTCCCCTTTTTTCTTATCACTTGAACTCTCCCTGTTTTTGGGAGGACGGGATCTTTAACGACCTCATGGAAGTTGAGGAGATGTGACTGGGTTGGTTTCTGTTGGGGTTTGGGTGGGACGTGCTTTATCTTCCTTTTCCGACTCCCTTATTTATTTCTGTCCGTCTGGCCTTTTTTTCCACGGGAGTTTTCTCTTCTACGTGTGTAGATGCCGTTCCTGGTTTCTTTATCATTTATGTGCTCTGGTTTGGGTATCGGATTATTCTAGGAAATGTCCTTTATTTTCATTCGGAATGTCGAGTCGTGCTAGAGACTATATCAGGATGTTGGAAAAATACTGTGAACATTCATCTGAGCAGATAAACTAGGTATACACACACATACACACACACACACATACACACACACACACAGCAAGCCAAAGCCGAACACAGTTCTTAAAAGCTTTAAGTCGAAACCAAATAGCGAATATGCTGATGTATAAAAAGAGACACACGACACTTGCACACCCAAAGATCCCGCCACCGTACAGCCACCCCCCACCCCCCTCACCCTAGACATAGCCGGGGGGCCTGTGGGTGGTCAGATGATGCGGAAGCAGCTGTCCGCCTTGCCGTTTAGATGGAATGGATCAGTTAGTGCTTCTATAGGTTTTGTAGTAATCTATGTTATACTGCTTACTTATCGCTGATGTATAGAAAAAAGAGAAAAGAAAAAAAAAAAAAAAAAAAACGTCGCAGATGCTAACTCAATTTTAGACCAAAAATCTTTCTTACTATCTCTCTTGGATTTTGTGTTTCCAACCCCCTCCCCTCCCTTCGCAAGCCCCCCTACCCC
>CM067479.1:10165421-10207267 GCA_034552555.1 Semaprochilodus insignis | reverse complement strand
CCCCTACCCCCCCCTCACCCCCAACACGCACACAAACTTTTTTTTGTTGAATTAATTGTATTCATTTGGTCCCGAATGCATTTTAAAGCTGGAATACCACCGACTTTCCCAAATATCTGCAGGGTGGTTGGGATGTAAACATCATTCAGAGTGGCTTCTCCGTTCTAGAGGAAATGAACTGGGTTCTTCATGGTGGTGATGGGAAATTAGGGCTCGCATTGCAGACTACCAATGTTGGAACAAGAGCTTGTATCTCCAAAATCAACTTTACTTTCACTGTTAATGTAAGTCAATGGAACCAGACGTTTCTCCATGTACATTTGGGCCATTTCTTTTAGTCCCCTAGTCATGAAATTTACACCCAATGTAAAGAACAGCAGACACTTTCACATTAGATCATAAACGGGAAAACAAGGCTGTGTTCTGACAGCAGTGATATACAGTATAGACATTTTACTGACTGTCCATAATGACTAGTGGGTACTATTTAGCCTTAATAACACCCTGCATGTACCTCTCCACCATGACCGTACTCAAGAAATGTATTTCCATCAGGCAGCATGTGGCTGCTGTCGGAACCATGTATCTCCAAAATGATAAGTTTACTGTTGATGTAAGTCAGTGGGACCAGACTTCTTTCCAAGTCATTTTAGGACATTGCTTTTGGGCCATTCATCAGTCATATAAACTGCTTTTCTGTGAAGCTGCTTTGAGACAACATTAGTTGCAAAAAGCACTATACAAATAAACACTGATTGATTGATTGATCATGAAATTTACACCCAATGTATAAAACAATAGGCATTTTGAAAACTGAAAAATGTCAAAAATGATAGGTTTTGCAATAACAGCAAAATTCGGAATTGTTACGTATAATAACTCAACCTTTCAGAAGCATGGAACGCTTTGGACATCTGGTTCCCATCACCACCACTATGAACAGCTCAGGTTTCAGTTCTCTACAGCGCTGCATGTCACATCGACCCACTCGCAATGACTACTGTTTACAGCGTAACCATATTTTAATCATGCAGGAATTCTCGGAAAAATGGTGAAATTCCTTTTCAACGCCAGGTTTATGTTCATCGGGTTGTGCCAATGTGTTAACTCTATGTCGCCAAGGCAACCTTTGCAAACCAAATCCGTGGAAGAATGCAACCATTGGTCCTGAGAGACCGGTGACATCACAGGGGGCAGACTCTCGCCCCTTTTTGATCCTCTAACGGGCGGAGCCTGTGGAGGGGTTAAACCAATTGGGGTGAAGAACAGCACTACGTCAGACGCTGGCTTTTTTCTTTGTGTGTGTGTGTGTGGTGACGCCTCAACACAAACAGAGAGTAAAACACATAGCATCCATGCAGCGGAATATATCAATGCTTTTGGATCAAATTCCGGTTCCTGGGAGTTGGAATTTCCCGACTTCTCTTGTTGTGGTTGACGGCGTCGGACGCAGTGCTGCTTGGAGCCCTGACCTGAAAGCTTTAAACAGCTACAAAACCAAAAAATAAAAATAAAGAAATGAATAAAAAAACTGGAAGATGGAGGAAAGATGGAGGGAATTGGTTGGAAGAAGGTCAAAGGTCGAGGGCCTTGTGCTGCATTCATGTGCATTTCCTAAATCGTGATGATTGCGGTCCATTTGTTTCCTGAAATGCGTTCACAATGCCGATTGTCCTAATAGACCCCTGAAGTCGTCTTGTCATTTTGTAGTCGGCGCCTTTCCCATATGAGGGACTAAGCCATTATTCTCAAAGGGAACAATGAGTGGCAACATCCATCATCCTTAACAAGCGAGCATTACAAGGGAATTCGACATTCCGACAATGTAGAACCCCTGACATGGATCGTTATCGGCACAGAAGTTGGAAGCCCATGTAGGGAGTCAAAACGGAAGATACCTCATTTAGAGTTTGCCAGAATTCCTTTACGCTTCCAGTATTTAGCAGACGCTCTTATCCAGAGTGACCTACTCTTCATTTCTTACGCAGATAGATGAAGGTAGTGTTAGGGGGCTTGCAACAACCCTCACCTGGGCAGCCATTTATCAGTCTATAAAGCTGTTACTGCTCGTTAAGGGTCGAGCCAAGCGGACGGAGATGGGGGTTGACTTCTGTGGTGTAGTGGAGGTCTTATAAAATGACCAACAGGAGGTCCGTGTAAACACAGTTGAAGCAGCTAGCTAAACAGACTACAACGTCGAGTTCCCCAGAATGTTCTTGGAGCTCTGGGAATACTAGGACCTATTCCAGTCCCTGGAAAAGCCTATCATCGCATCGTAAGATGAGGGAAAAGTAGCATAATGGCTACAAGATGCATGTCTGTAGGACCAGGGAGTATACATAGTGTCAGTCGTTTACATAGTACAACTCAATGGATGGCAAATGGGACATGACCTGGATGCAGCACCTGTCCTTTTTCTTCCAACCGGTGTTGGGTTGGTATGAAGGAACAAAGCAAAGTTGTTGCGTATCCTTTAAGGGACCATTGTACTTGGTAGTTTTACCTCTTCGGCCTTCCTTCAGCCCCTCAAGCCTCCTCTGCAGCTGCCAGGTCCTCAGCACCTTCCAGCTTGAACTTCCATATGCACCAAAGCAAAGATGCCACACCATCTTGGTAGGGTAGAAGCCACTTAAGCATGTAGTAACTGGCTGAATCCCGGAGCTGACACTGGTTCCACTGGAAAGGGTGCGGAGGACTGGCTGACTGGGAAGAGCCCGAGACTGCTGTTGCTAGGTGAAAAACTGGGCCTATATCCAAAGAGTCGGAGTAGGGATGGGCATGGCATTTCAAATATACGGATATATGGATATCAGATCTTGTGTTAGCATTTGATGTGGCTTCTGAATAAAGCATGTGCGGTTGGTAGGTAGTGAATTAATGGGAAATTGTGACGATTTGATGTGAAACGGTTAACTGTAGAGGAACTTGTGTGGTAACTGTAGAGGAACACAGAAGTGGTGGTGATGGGAATTTACAGTGGTGGTAAATGGAGCCAGGGGTCACCATGTCTACAACACAAATATAGCCACTTCGTTTATAACCAAAACCACCAGTGAACCTACACGTGTTATATACCAGCCAAAGGTTTAGACACACCCATTTAAATGGATGTTTTGGTAACACTTTCTATGGACCAGGCATCCATAATGCATTATAAATGCATACACAAAACTCTATAAAGCCTTTATGATGCTTTATAATACTAGACATAAGCCTTTGCAACTCTGCATAAACTGAGCATAATCACACACATAAACTGGTATAGCACAACAGTATAAGGCTTCATAGAACAAAGTGACATAATGCGTTATTATGTATATATTGTATTTCTCCTGTTATTAATGTTATCAGTGAAAGCAGCATTATACAGCTTAATAACTAACGTTGAGTTTATTCACATAATGCTTTATAAAGACGCACAGTGATGCCTCCACCCCAACTCACATACTCTCTACACTGATTTTTTAATTGCACGTCCAATGAACATTAATAAGCTCTCTTTTCAGGCTCTAAGTAAAGCAATGGTATTGATCAGCTTTATGATTTAAAGCATTATGTGATTGAATGAATTAAGCTTTATGATACAGGTCTCAACAAAAATCCTAAGAACAGGACAAATGTATAAATACATTTTAACATATTGTTACTTTGTGCTATGAAGCCTTATAATGCGGTGTTATACCAGTTTATCTTTGTCATATACCAGGCTTATGTCAAGCATTATAAAGCATTATGAATGCCTTATAGATTGGTATTAGTGCACTTATTACGCATTATGGATACCTGATTCATACATAGAAAGTGTTACTGATGTTGTTGGTGATCTTAAAGACTCCACAGTCTTACACTTAAGAGCTCCAACTGATGAGAGTCTGAACCAGTCCATATCCTGATATACCACATATGCTCTTGATGTACCACAGTATGATAATTCTCCATATCTCCACCTCTGATATATATTTAGTGGTGTAAAAACTTTGATCTCTTTTTCCACACAGTCTAAAAGCTCTAGTTCTCCTTTCAGTTTAGTGAATATTCATGATGGACCGACCAATAGAATTGCTCCAAAACTGCTTAGAAATAAATCGTGTTATATCAGCCTTGGAGGTTTTTAAGGTGGACTGTAAAATTCCATGAGTGCTATTTTATAGTTTGGTGTCTTCAGTTTTAGTCTACCGTAAAGCATTAACATAAACATACGGAGAACCTGCTATGAGTAGCCGTGTCTGAACTTTTGACTGCTGGTGTAGATTTAAAAATGTTTGCAGGCTGAAAACATTATTGCAAAACTTTAATATCCATAGCCATCACATGCAGTTCATATAATGTAGCTTTTACGATGTCTGGTTCCATTCGCCACCACTGTGAAGCTGTAAGCTTCTCTAGAACAGCCCATTTCACACCAAACCACTCTGAATGACCTTGCCATTTAATTATGCCGACATTTTTAATGATCTCTGGAATTCATATTTAAATCTCACAGCAAATCAAATCAGGTACTGATTACCTATTACACTAGATGCATGCAATAAACAAATCACAGCATTACAACATTTTCTGTTTGGGATATTTACATACAGCTTGGTTAAAAATACAGTTATTCAAATAATAAATATACTCACCATGCCCGTCCCTGTGAGGGAGATATTGGCACCTGCGTACACCTTACAGTACTGACCGCATTTCTGCCCACCTAATACTGACACATACTGTCTGCACTACACAGAAATCAGTATATGCAATGTAATACCAGCTCACTGGCTTCAGGAGCCGAATAGCAGTCTATGAAATGCAGACAACAGCTGATAGAAGGCATGTGTCAATGGTGGCTTTAGATGGGGCCAGCATCTCTCTCTCTCTCTCTCTACTCCTCTTGTCCTTCCATCCTCTTCTCTTCTTTTCCTTTCCTCTACCTTGCTTTCTCTGAACACTTCCCGAGGGAGGCTAGCACAGCGTCAAAAATTAAAACCTTTAAAATTTCATTCTGTATGTGAGCACATTGTTCAGTTCTCTCTGATAACTGAACATATTAGTTTTATTGTAGCTACTGAATATTTAATAATCAATGCTGAATAATTATTTGTAGCTACTGGACAATTTATAGTAGATACTGAATAATGTATAGTAGATTCTGAATTATTTATAGTAAATAATTCATAGTGGATACTGAATAATTGTGAGTAGATGCTCAATAATTCAGGGTAGATACTGATTAATTTGCAGTAGCAACGGAACCATCTATAATAATTACTGAGTAATTCATAGTAGATTCTCAATAATCTACTAATAATACTGGTTACTGATTAATTCATAGTAGCTATTTTATTTATTCATAGTGGCTGCTGAATATTTCATAGTGGCCACTGACAAATTCATAGTGGCTACTGAATAATTGTGATTAGATACTCAATAATTCTTAGTAGCTACTGAATAATTCATAGTGACTACTGAATAATTCATAGTGACTACTGAATAATTCATAGTGGCTGTTAATATTATTATTATTATTATTAATAGATAATTAGTAGATACTCAACAATGTATCTACAGAGTAGTAACTGAATTATCTACAATAATTACTAAATAACTTTATTTATTCACAGTTGCTGCTGAATATTCTATAGTGTCTACTGAATAGTTTAATTTTGAATAATGCTACTGAATAGTTTTTGGAGTTTAGTGAAGAATTTATTAGAGATAACTGGAAAAAGTCATAACAGGCATGAAATAATTCATACTAGTCAAAAAGTCATAACAGTTACCGATGCTAACTACTGAATAATCAGTTTGTATATTAATAACAAGTAATGAGCCGAACATTTAAGAGAATAAAGCCATTGGTGGGTGGTAGGAACTGAAGCCCTTTGTAGTGTATGGATCCTCTACGGTAGCATGTGTGAAGCATCTCATGGTCTCTTGGCGGTGTGAAACACCAGAGAATGATACCAAAGCAAACACACCGCTAGGAGACCTGACATATCACACACACCAGATACATCCACTAAAGGAGTCTTAGCCAAGCAAGATGTACACAAGTATGCTAAACGCAGAAGACCAGCCAAGACCAAGGTGTCGTTAGCTCTGTGGGAGGCTAATGTAGCTAACAAGAAATCGAAAGGCCTCAAACAGACTTGCTTATGTACTGTTATCTAGAACAGTGGACAGCAGTGTCAGGACAAGATGGCTGCCGCTACTGTTTTTAGCTAATGCTACATACTTCTGTATGGTACCTCAGGACTTAGATCTTAGACCACATGGAATTCTGGGATATTGTGTAGCTAAAGCAGGCTAGGCTAAGACCATTAGCTTTAGCTTCTCCTCCCTACTAATGGCCAAACAGGTTATAGCAAGGCAGGGGAAGGCGATTCCTCCTCTCTTTCTCTTTTTTCCCTCTCTCTTTCTCTCCTTCTTTGTATTTGATTGAAACAAACAGCTTGAATCCAAAGGCGCATGAAGAACCGAGCAAATATCTTCAGCTCATCTAGTGAAACCAAAGATCTCCACTAATGCATCATCTCCTGTCCTTTGTCCTTCTGTCTCTGTCTCGTCGTCCCTTTCCCCCCACCCCCCCTCCGCCCTTCGGAACACCTAGCAACCCCAGTTTTCCGGACGGTGGCCTCGGCTAGCCAAAGCGAATCATCGTATTAAAAAAAAAGATGATTTTGATAAGAATTTATATTTTTAAATTATTTGTTATTGCAGAAAAAAAACACTTTAGCTTTTCGTGAAAGGTGACGATGGTGACGATGACGATGATGATGGTAAAATAGGTTTCTGTTGATGATTTTGTCTGTGATTTTTTAAACGATGCTAATCTGTCCACCGCTACGTTTAGCTGTCCTCTTAGTGCGTGCTTGTCCACGTGTGGGTGCGTGTGATGTTTATTCGTACGCGTGCGAGCGCAAGTGTGAGTGCGTGTGGCGTCCGTGGCCCCTACTGTGGACTGTCCTTTTCTTTCTTTCTTTCTTTCTTTTTGTCCTTTTCTCTTTCTCTCTTCCCTATGGTGACAGGTTAGCCTTTTAGTGTATTTATCTCTGAAACCAAAAAAAAAAAGATGAAAAAATAGATGAAACTAAACTTGCTTGTTCATTGTACAGTGTTGTTCATTTTAAGTCATTTTTGTAACTGAAAGTGTTTCACTCATTACAATAAAAACAGTAGAATACTATCAACAGGATCCCTGGGTCTTCTTTGGGACGTATTCCGTGACTGCTTCACTATTCACTATCCCATAGAACGGAAAACTGTATTTACTGTATTGTCATAGTAGAATAAGGAGAGTTCAGTGCATAGAACTGACGTACCGTGAACCTCAACAAGTTCAAGAAGAAGAGTATGGCTGTATTCAAAATAACATACCACTATACCACACACTGCAGACTACAGTATTATGTACTGCATACTGTATACGCCCCCTGTGTGTAGTATACAGTACAGTAACAAGTTCTGACCTACAGTGTAGTATACTAATACAGTCACATGACCAGTTACCTCACATTTACCTCAGAGCTGTTATTAATGTATCCACTGTTTAGAGCTAGCTGCTGCTAACGTTGCTCTAGTGTTGCACTAGAAATAGTGTATGTTTAGCCTAGCTGTTAGCTACCCCGGCTATTTCGCTCTAAAACACTGGGGTTTTAAAGCGAGTTGAACTTCAGACCAGTATATTTTAACTTTCTGAGGCTCATTCTGATGAAAACATACCCCACTACAATCACTACACCCACATTTATACTCAGAGTCGGCTGCGTTTTGCTCCCCAGTGTTACCCGCCGCCATTTTCTCTGGCTGAAGCAGGCTGAGAGCTGGTGAGGCCGCGGTGCATGATGGGACAACCCCAACAGCAGCCTGTAAGTAGCAGCCATGCTGTGTGATTGCATTGCTGTGTGATGATCTACAAGCTCTCGGTTGCCCTGCATATCAAAATTGATGAGAATGCATAGAGGTCGACTGGCTTGTGCCATAGTGTGTGCTGAAGTTCTCCGAAAATGAGAAGACGTCCATGCACCTGCAGGGGGCTGGGAAGACGTGGACAAAATGGTTTGTCCAGTTTGCAGAGAGAAGCGGAGGTAAGCTATGACGTGCACCCGTGCTATGACCCGCAAGCAGGTTCTGCTGGCAAATCAAATTTGCAATATTAATATGTTACTGACAATAACAATAATAAGACGATCTACAACCTGCAGCTTACTGCCACAATATACTGAGCACAGTACAATCAGGAAGTGGTAGGAGCTGAATCCTCAATGACAAGGACTCACATGTTCATTATGCTCTAACACTCTTACTGTGACCTGTCAAATGTCAGCTGATGGTGACCAGAGGAAAAAGCAGGGACAGTTCCAGTTTCATGTTTTCAAAAGACCTGTATCTGCAGCCCAATATCCAGACCCTAAAAACACCCCTGGGCTAGCTAAAGGTTCTGGAAAGACCAAGGCATATATCTGGCCATCCTATAATGGGGTGATGTGACACTGTACAATGTGTGTTGGTGTGGGCTGGTGGGTTGGTGCAGGTTGGTGCGGTTTTGGTGGGTAGGTTTGACATTGGGAGACATGTAAATGATTCAAGTTTCATGCGCAGTCACTCATGTGACGTAAGCAAGGACGGGCCTTATCTCTGTACCTGACTGACCCAACAGCCACGATTGTGGACATTCAGCGAGCAGTGATGCCCTCCATGAGCCATCCTGTTAGTGCAGCACCATTAGCAGACGGCTGCACCACGCAGGACTACATGCACGCAGAGCGTTACGACGACTGTCCTTAACACCACGTCAACGTCACTCGGGTCTCGTCACTGAAGATGACCAGTCTGGCAGCAGGTCATCTTCAGTGACGAGTCCCGCCTTTGTCTTGGTGGAGACAAACAACGAATCCATGTGTGGAGGCACCGTGGTCAGCACCAAGATGAACGGTTTGTTGTCACCTGTCACACTTCCAGAAGGCCTGGTGTCACTCCACCCCCCATCCCTACCGCACCATCTGCAGGAACTGTGTGAGGATATTCAAGCTGCATGGGATGGATTATCACAGGACACCATTAGGAACCTCCACAACTCCATGCCGAGACATCTGGCATGTTGGGCTAGCAGACATGGCGGCCCAACGTCATACTGAGAGACAGACTTCTGTATGTGTAGCTCAATAAATATTGATCATATCGGTCTAAATTGATCATCATTTATTGATCCTGGTAACCTTTATCTTCCTTCCCAACAGCACTGCAATCCCACAACTCCTTCTGGGTGCAACTATTCTTTTGATGATTCAACACATGCTCCAAACATAGGGCTAATAAACTGGATTGATGTTTGTCTTTTCCACCAAAAACCTTCACCTTGCATGTTATTTCCAAAATGTGGGAAAGTGATTGCTGTTACTGTATCTAACCACTAGATGACAGTATCTACATAACTCTATTTTCTTGGTCCAACAGATGATTTCCTCACACAACACCAACAACAAAACCAACAAAAAGGTTCTGAAGTTCTAAAGCATGTTAGTCATCGATCTTCTCCCTCTGTCTCTCCTCCCTTACTCCACTTTTGTCTCTGTTCACTGTTTGCTTATCTGAGTAATTAATGTTACATCTGGTCTTCAGGGCCAAATGTTCATGCTCTCTTACTCTTACACCATACAGACACAGTAAACGTCCTGAATTCTGATTTTTTGGGGTCACCATGTCCTCATCACAAATAGACCCATTTTATTTACTATCCAAAACCATCAGTGAACCCACACGACTGTTCTAAGTTTCATATGGAATGTTGATGATGGTAAAATAAGGCATATCTAAAAATATGGGTTTTATAAAGGTCTTAAAATGTCCTGCATGTACCACATGGCCATTAATCTCTTTTTTTCATTCACAGATCATTCAGTAAATGAATAAATGAATAAATAAACGTGAGGGGAATGAATGAACAACTCAAACGGATTAATTAGTAGGTATAAAAATATGAACCAAGAAGAAGAAGAGTATGGCTGTATTCGAAATAACATACCACTATACCACACACTGCAGACTACAGTAGTATGTACTGCATACTGTATACGCCCCCTGTGTGTAGTATACAGTACAGTAACAAGTTCTGACCTACAGTGTAGTATACGAATACAGTCACATGACCAGTTACCTCACATTTACCTCAGAGCTGTTATTACTGTATCCACTGTTTAGAGCTAGCTGCTGCTAACACTGCTCAGTTCACCTGAAATACGTTTAGCCTAGCTGTTAGCTACCCTCGGCTATTTCACTCTAAAACTGATCCTCTAAAGCGAGTTCATCTTTTATTAATCTTCAGACCTGTATATTCTAACTTTTTGAGGTTCATTCTGATGAAAACATACCCCACTACAATCACTACACCCACATTTATACTTGGAGTTGACTGTGTTTTGCTCCCCAGTGTTACCCACCGCCATTTTCTCTGACTGAAGCAGGCTGAGAGCTGGTGAGGCCGCAGTGCATGGTGGGATACAGTACACCATGTAGATAGCTCCACCTGTATACTAGAACCTCTGACTGGAGTAGAACACCATCCGGGTATCTCCAGTACACCATGAAGATAGCTCCACCTGTATACTAGAACATCTGACTGGAGTAGAACACCATCCGGGTATCTCCAGTACACCATGAAGATAGCTCCCCCTGTATACTAGAACATCTGACTGGAGTAGAACACCATCCGGGTATCTCCAGTACACCATGAAGATAGCTCCTCCTGTATACTAGAGACTCTGACTGGAGTAGAACACCATCCAGGTATCTTCAGTGCACTACAGATCTTCAGTTTGGTCGTATACTACATACTACATACTACTTTTAGGTGGATTTAGTAAGCGAGGGGTATGTAGTATGCCATTTTGAAATACAGCCTAACTCTTTGGATGACCAACCACTAACTCTAGCCCTCGACTTTACTATACACCGCTCTCGCTGGACCCTCACTATCTGCAAGTTTACAGTTACAAGCTGCAGCCCATCTATAGCTGCACATCATTTGCCCATCAGTCATCGTTCAACAGAACTGCTTCTAGTGTTCCACCACTCAAAAATACCCAGATAAGAGCCCATATTTATTTATTTCATTCAGAGACGGTCCATGTTCTGCTCTTTTTTGACCACTAGAGGTCAGTAGCATACAGTACCTGGAGAGGTGAACTATAACCTAAACCTCCCAATGTTCCTAATGAGTTTCAATGCAAGGCTGCTATAAGCATATCAGAATATTAGTGATTCATATTTTTGACCTATTTTAAGTGAAATTGTTGCTCCAGTGAAATCATCACACTACACCTCTAAAATGTTTTGCTTTTTTAAAAATATAAACAATATTGGTTTATAAAAATATATCTGCAATATAATAACTTAAAATAAGTAAAAAAAAAATATATTTGAAAATCTAATAATAATAATATTCTTACAGCAATCCTATAATCAGAGATATGTTTAAAGTGCTATATGATTTTATGTCATTAATTATACTTAATTGTATAACTGTTTATCCTGTGTAAGGTTTGTATCTCTATGTGCTGATACGTTGGAAAATGGTTTGAAGTAAAGATGGAAACTTCTACCAATTAAATACAGACAGTCAGTGGTGTAACACACATATAGAGGTTTTTATTGTATATCACTGCTTACACAGTTTTACACCTACCGCTCATGGGTAACTTAAAGGTGCCACAGACTGAAAAGCTGTATGTACATTGTGATGGTGTAATAAGGAGAGTTCAGTACATAGAACCGACATACCGTGAGCCTCAAAAACTGTTGTTCCTCCTTCTAATACAAATCCTGCATTTCCAAAAGAGGTACAGTAAAACTAAACTGTTACAAAACAGACTTATTAATATACACATTAGCAGTATACACCCCCAATATTTACATACAGTTCATTGCAACATGTTGTGTCTTTGTAATCATCACAGTGTCTCACTGTAAACCAGCCAATCAGAGCAGAGCTCATCTAAATATTCTTGAGCTCACCAAACAAGGGGAAACTCTTGTTCCATTCTAGGACCAAATCATAGGGTGGAAATGGTGGTGTAAAATCACATCTGGCCATTTTTCCCTCCCACCGAAGTCACACACCTAACAAGTACACAGACAAATTACACTCATCATCAAAAGAATAGCTGCAGAATAGCTCCCAGAAGGAATCAATCTACAGGAATGAAACTTGGTGGGTAGGTTTGACATCATGAGACATGAGAATGGTTCAAGTTTCATGCTCGGCCGTGCATGTGACATAAGCAAGGACGGGCCTTATTGCTGTACCTGACTGACCCAACAGCCACGACTGCAGACATTCAGTGAGCAGCGATGTCCTCCATGAGTCATCCTGTTAGTGCCACCAACACTGGCAGACGGCTGCACCATGCAGGACTACATGCACACAGACCGTTACGACGACCACATCAACGTCACCAAAGACTGCAATGGTGTCGTGCCAGACTGTCATGGAGTGACTCAGAATGGCAGCAGGTCGTCTTCAGTGACGAGTCCCACTTTTGTCTTGGTGGAGATGACCAATGAATCCGTGTGTGGAGGCACCGTGGTCAGCACCAAGATGAACGGTTTGTTGTCACTCGTCCAGAAGGCCTAGTGTCACTCCACCTCCACCCCTACCGCAAAATCTTTGGATGGGATGGATTATCACAGGACGCCATTAGGAACCTCTACAAATCCATTCTGAGATGTCTGGTATGTTGGGTTAGCAAACACGGTGGCCCGACGCCATACTGAGAGACACTACTTCTGTATGTGTAGCTCAATAAATATTGATCATATCAGTCTAAATGTATCATCATTTATTGTTCCTGGTAATCTTTATCTTCCTTCCCAACAGCACTGCAATCCCACACCTCCTTCTGGGTGCAGCTGTTCTTTTGTTGATGAGTGTACTTCTTTGTTAATGAAACGTAAGTTCTATATTGAGAGCAGTTTGAGATCATTGTGACATCTGCATTAAGCAAAATTAGACCTTCAGTGTCGAAGTGAATGTAAAAGTAAAGAGAAGGAAAAAAACAAACCAGTACCTAAATACAGCCAACAAAAAGAGCAACAGTACAAAACTCAAGCTCAAAGCATTGTGTACCAAAACACAACATCTAACAGAGTTTACAACATGCAGCAAGATACTAACAAAGTGAAACTAATTACAGATTTCAACAACCATCACAACAGCACAAAGTCAAAACAGAATGCTCTTGATTAAAGGTGTCACATGTCTGTATAAGTCAAGTGTAGTTGTAACGGTAAGCACACCATTCATTTCACATCATCTCCTCAAATAAAAAGCTGCTCATAACACGCCAAAGTAAACAGCACTCACACACAACAGTACGTACTTTGTAGTTCTGGAGCAGCAGTTTGTTTACCTGCTGGTTACACACAGTTGGAAGAAAGAATGTAGTTCAGAGACGTTCTGTGTTCCACTGTTCAAACATTCAGTTCTCAATAAGACAAAACCAAATGACGTTACAGATAAAAGTATAAAAATTCTGTCATGCTTTAAAATAATATTCTTGTGCAACTAGTCCTGTAGAAGATTGACTGGCGCTGCTGCCTCAATAAGACTAATAATTACTATTATAATAATATTTAAGTTAAAATTAAATAATATACAAGTTATAATTAAACTAACACCCAGATGAAAAATTCTAATACAATTAACACCCAGAATAAAGTTCTTGTAAAATTAACATCCTGAATGAAGAGTTCTAATAATATTATCATCCTCAATGAAGCGCTAATAAAGTTAACATCCAAAAATTCGGTTCTTATCAAATTAACACCCAGAATGCAACTAACATCTAGAATAAAGTAAAAATTAACATTCAGAAAGAAGTACTTAAAAATTCTACATCCAGAAAAAAGTTGTGATAAAGGTAACATACTGAATGAAGCTCTAATTAAATTAATATCTAGAATGAATTTTTAATAAAATGAACATCCAGAATGCATATAGTTAATATACTGTAGCATGAATATAGCGAGTGCAGTGTGATTACATTGTGATTTCAGTGCAACTATAATAAGTATAGTGTAAATATAGTATTATTCTATTGTGACTATTGTTATTGTGTGAGTGTAGTGTGAATATGATGGGACTGTTGTGTGAGTATAGTGTGAGTGTAGTGTGACTACAGTGAATATAGTTTGAGTGCAGTGTGAGTGCAGTGTGAATAAGCGAGTATATTGTGAGTATATTGTTTGTGTGGTGTGAATATAGTGAGTACAGTATGTGTGTGTATGAGAGAGAGAGAGTTTTGTTTGTGTGGTGCAATGTGGTGTGAGTATAGTGCATGTGTGGTGTGTAGTGTGAGTGTAGTTTAGAGAGAATGCTATGTGAGTGTAGTAAACTGTGGGTGTAGTGTGGGTGTAACATGAGTATATTGTAGCATGAGTGTAGTGTAGTGTAGTGTGAGTGTACCGTGAGTGTGGTGTAGGGTAGTGTGCGTGTGTAACCTGAGTGTAGTGCAGTCTGAGTGTAGCGTAATGTAGTGTGAGTGTAATCTGAGTGTAGTGTAGTGTAAGTGTGAGTGTACCTTGTGTGTAGTATAGTGTGAGTGTAATCTGAGTGTAGAGTAGTGTGAGTGTACCGTGAGTGTAGCGTAATGTAGTGTGAGTGTAACCTGAGTGTAGTGTAGTGTAAGTGTGAGTGTACCTTGTGTGCAGTATAGTGTGAGTATAATCTGAGTATAGTGTAGTGTGAGTGTAACCTTAGTGTAGTGTAGTGTAGTGTGAGTGCACCATGCATGGTTCAGTAATCGTTGATGAATGGTTGTTATCTGACCTGTGCTTCACATACACTGAGCACATCTCCGAACTTAACACATAATCTCTCCGGGTGTTATCCTCCCAGCTCCAGACCTACAGAGAAATTAGATTAAGCCTAGTCCTGGATTAAACAATATCATCAGTTCAAAAGGTTCAAAACAAATCATTCAAAGATTAAAGTAGTCCAAAACTAGGCTTAATCCCTGCCTGAGAAACCAGTCCAAAATGTTCCAAAGCCTGAGTGGGAGTTGTTTTTTCTGTTGGTTGACAGGCAGGTGGAGGATGACTCATCTCATTTCTCTCAGCTCTTTACAAGACGAAACAACACAAAGTTTAAGAAGGCTTCATGGGGTATCACGGCCCACCACAGGTCTGTCTTTATCACACTTATAATGGTTGTTTTTGACAGCAATTAAGACCAGACCATAAAAGAAATTAGAAGCTGAAACTGAGCGTCTGCAGAAAACTAGGATGTGGTTAACCTTAGCAGCTATGCTAATGTACTTTCGGCCATGTTGAGGTGTCCACACAGTTTGAGGCAGGCGTGTGATGATTTAGGCCTGCAGTTAGCATCATGCTAATTTGCATCTGCTATATGTTGTTTACATTACTCTGCGTTCACACTAGCAGACAACATAGCGACAAGCGACCACTTCCTATAGAAGTTTGCGGTTTGTAGCAGCTATTTAGCGACAGAGCGACAAATCAAGTTGAGATTTCCTCAGTTTTATGCAAATATGAATTTTGACACTGTAAAGTGTCATTGTAAACGATTGGCTCCAACCAATTCTGCGGAACAATCGTAGACATGGGGGTCCGAGGTCCCCCCAGCTTCTGAACTCTGAACTTTCAGTTCTTACCAGCATGGTCCCAATTCTCAGCAGTGTGGTGGCAAACATAGACGAGAAGTTCATAACCACTGTGTCTACTTTCCCCAGTCGATATGATGCATCTTTGTACATAAACAGCTGTAGAAAAATGAAGTGTGGAAGAAAGTAGTGGATATTGTTGGTGTCTCTTGGGAGTCACTCGATAGCTAGCTAGGTTAGCCAGCATGCTAAGCGACCAATAAAGCTAGTCATGAATGCAAGCAGTTAGCTTTCCATACAAAAGCTTTCAAAACTAGCTAGCTTTCCTGGACCTTGTACACACCCACATGCGACAATGTGAGTGGCCTAGAACACACACACAAAAGGCAAACTTTGGGCGACGTAGGCATAAACACAGGGTCAGTCTGGTAGCTCCAGACTTCGGATACCTAACATGTTTTGGCTGATCAGCTGGGGTCGGGTGATTGGGGGAACTCACAGCTCCACAGATCTGCTCTTCTATCTCAGAGCTACAGCCTTTGACTCTGTTCACACAGGTGATTAAAATGCTTCGTGAGTTTAGTCCAGAATTCTTGTCTGATCTGCTGCTAAAAAGGCTCTCCACAATCACACGTCTCATTCACAGCCATCCACTATAAAAGCTCCTTGTGCTTCTTCTCTGTAGTCGTTTCAGAGAACCCTTTTTCTAGCATCTTCAATTTAAGAGCAGCTTCACCATGCGGTCATAATGTGTTCATATGAATGTGTGGCTCTGGATCTTCACCAGGAAAACAGGAAAACTTTTCCCATTTAAAAAAAAAACCAAACTTTCTTTACAAACAATAAAACACACAGTAATCTGTCCTTTTTGGGTTTCAGCTGACAGACGTTACGTCTTGAGGCTCTGCAGCTTCTCCAGGATCACACAGAGTGCTCTACACCCTCAGTTCCCGCGTTTATCCCGTGCTCAATTAGAAGACGTGCATTTCCTTTGGAGCTGCTGAATGAAGCCCCTGCTTACCCACAATCCTTCATTATGGCCTGGCTTGTCATTTGGAAATAGAGCCTCTAAAGAGTGGGAAAGCTCTTAGCTTCAGCGTCTCAGTGCAGAAACCAGGTGTCACCTGGACTTGACTGAAGTTGGGACGTGTTTCATAAACAGTAAAGCCACTGTTCAGTGCCGTGAGCACAATAGACAAAGCAATACAATCAACACTAATAACACTGTGTGCGTGGAACCCGTACTGTAAGAAAAACACTCCTAATGTAGTAAAACAAAGAGTGCAATAAAGCTCAACGTAGCCCGAGGTGCATTGTTTGAACACAGTACCTGCTGTTTACAATGTGTGAAGATTTCATGATGTATGGACCAACAGAAATGGCCCAAAACTGCTTGGATTAAAAAGTCTGGTTCCATTGACTTACATTAAAGTTAGGTTTGGCATTTTGGAGCTACTTGATAATACAGCTGCACCCAGAAGGAATCAACCAACAGGAAGGAAACTTGGTGGGTAGGTTTGACATCCTAAGACATGCAAATGATTTCAAGCTGCACGCTTGACCACGCATGTGATGTAAGCAAGGACGTGCCTTAGCACTGTACCTGACTGACCCAACAGCCACGATTGTGGACATTCAGCGAGCAGTGATGTCCTCCATGACTCATCCTGTTAGTGCCAGCTCCAATGGCAGATGGCTACACCACGCAGGACTACATGCACACAGACCGTTACGACGTCTGTCCTTAACACCACGTCAACGTCACCAAAGACTGCAATGGTGTCGTGCCAGACTGTCATGGAGTGAGTCCAAACGGCAGCAGGTCATCTTCAGTGACGATTCCTGCTTTTGTCTTGGTGGAGACGACCAACGAATTCGTGTGGAGGCACCGTGGTCAGCACCAAGATGAACAGTTCGTTATCACGCGTCACACGTCCAGAAGGCCTGGTGTCACTCCACCTCCACCCCTACCGCACCATCTGCAGGAACTGTGTGAGGATATTCAAGCTGCATGGGATGGATTATCACAGGACACCATTAGGAACCTCTACAACTCCATGCCGAGACGTCTGGCATGTTGGGTTAGCAAACACGGCGGCCTAACGCCATACTGAGAGGCACTACTTCTGTATGTGTAGCTCAATAAATATTGATCATATCAGTCTAAATGTATCATCATTTATTGTCCCTGGTTATCTTTATCTTCCTTCCCAACAGCACTGCAATCCCACACCTCCTTCTGGGTGCAGCTGTTCTTTTGATGATGATTGTATATACTGTATATACGTTAGATATTATATACCATTTATAGCTTCACTGTTCTCAAAAAGGACTAAAAACACACACAAGTAAACAGCACAAATATAAATCATATAGTGACTGCAGGCATTCCACTCTCGATAAAGTTTATTTTTAATGTGGTGAAATCTGCTATATGTAAATTAGTATCAGTTTCCAACATCTTTGAGACATATACTCCCATTACTTCGCCTTTTCAAGCTCATTTTGCATGAGAGGCCACAAAGCCTTCTGGTGACATTTTCATTCTTGGAGGAAAGTCACCCAGGACCATATGGCAGGGCTTCATGAACTCTTGCTCAACTCTAACACTCGGGGTGCATTATTCATCTATCAGGACAGTGAGGGAGAGGTTCATCCTGAGAGCAGAACCTCCAGTCCTGTGGGACTTCATGTCATTTTCACGTCCAGTGTCCAGTCCGCTGGGTAATGTTGAACTGGACACTCTTCTCTTCAGCAAGGCATTCGACTGGAATATGATTACATAAACGGCATCATTCCCCAGTGTAGTGCTGGCGATGCTGATAAAACCCAATACTGGATTTTTTTCGGAATATATTGGGTTATATATAATATATGCATGGCATGTCCTACAGTCTGCGGACACCAGAGTTTCTACTCAAATGAAAGGTGTTAAAAGGGAGCTTGTGCTGCAGCGACAGCCGCTAATCTTCTGGGAAGGCTGCACTAGATGCTGGATCATTGCTGTGCAGATTTGATTGAGCATTAGTGAGTTCTGGATCACGCCGACTGTTTACAAATTGTACAGAGCTCCATCACTCCAGAGAAAGCAGTTCCAGTGCTGCACGTGCCAAAGCTGGGGGACCTTATACCCCTCTAGCCCATGCTTGACATCAGGCATGGTGAGCTTAGGCTCCTCTGTTGCCCCCTATAGTATTGAGTGTCCACTATCACCCCCTATAGTACTAAGTGTCCTCTATCACCCCTACAGTACAGAGTGTCCTCTATTGCCTCCTAGAGTACTGAGTGTCGTGTATTGCCCCCTAAACAACTGAGTGTCCTGTATTGTCCCCTGAAGTACTGAGTGGCCTGTGTTGCCCCTACAGTACTGTGCTCTGTCTTACCCTACAATACTGAGTGTCCTCTATCGCCTCCGAGAGTACTGAGTGTCCTCTATCACCTCTGAGAGTACTGAGTGTCCTCTATCCCCCCTACAAAACTTAGTGTCCTCTGTCGCCCCCTACAGAACTGAGAGTCTTCTATTGCCCCTACAGAACTGAGTGTCCTGTATCGCCCCTGAAGTACTGAGTGTCCTGTATTGCCCCTACAGTACTAAGTGTGCTATGTCGTCCCCTATAGTACTGAGTATCCACTATCCCCTCTACAAAACTGAGTGTCCTCTATCACCTCTGAGAGTACTGAGTGTCCTCTATCCCCCCTACAAAACTGAGTGTCCTCTATCGCACCCTAGAGCACTGAGTATCCTCCATCACCCCATACAGTACTGAGTGTGCTCTATTGCCCGCTACAGTACTGAGTGCTCTCTATCGGCCCCTACAGTAGTGAGTGCTCTCTATCGGCCCCTACAGTAGTGAATGTCGTCTATCGCCCCCCTACAGTACTGTGTTCTCTATTGCTCCCTACAGTACTGAGCATCCTCTATCGCCCCCTACAGTACTAAGTATCCTCTTTCGCTCCTACGGTACCGGGTGTCCTCTATTGCCGCTTACAGTACTGAGTGTGCTCTATCGCCCTCCTACCGAATGGAGTGTCCTTTATTGCCCCTACAGTACTAAGTGTGCTCTATCGTCCCTTAAAGTACTCTGAGAGTACTAAGTGTCCTCTATCCCCCCTACAAAACTGAGTGTCCTCTACCGCCTCCTACAGTACTGAGTGTCCCCCCTCACCTTCTAGAGAACTGGTCCTCTATTGCCCCCTACAGTATTGAGTGTGCTCTATTGCCCCCTACAGTACTGAGTGTCCTCTACAGCCCCCTACAGTACTGAGTGTCCTCTATCACCTCACACAGTACTGAGTGTCCTCTCTCACCTTTTAGAGTATTGTGTCCTCTATTTGCCACCTACAGTAATGAGTGTCGCCTATCGCCCCCTACAGTACTAAGTGCCCTCTATTGCCCCTTACAGAACTGAGTGTCCCTTATTTCCCCTACTATACTAAGTGTTCTCTGTTGTCCCCTACAGTATAGAGTGTCCTCGATTGATCCAACCCAGCTCCAACAGGGCTTTAAACATACTGTAGTGACCCTCTACTAGTCATGGAGGCAAAGAAGGTCTAGCTATGTGGAGAGCTTAACGGTACCGCCAGCGAAGACATGTGGTGAAGCGTGGCTGAATGATGGCAGCAGCGAGGACCAGTCGGCGGAACAGCATGTTGGCATTTGCTGCTTTAGCACCAGCAGCGTGATTGGCCATGAGAGCTGGGACATGTGCATTACTTTCGCTGGTCTCTTTCTGCTGCGGTGCCCTGAGGGAGAGGACGGGGTTTACTGAGGGAGGACTGGCACTGTGCCCGGGCAAGAGCGTGCACTCCGTGGGATGTTAGTTTACCAGTACATTCCAAAACCCCTTCTTTGCGAAGACTGCATGTAACTACTATGAAGGGGCTATGTAGAGACCCCCTAGTGCTCATGGATGCCCTAACATTTGTTGTTGTTAGCCGAACAATTTGTACATGTGCTTGATGTGCTAGTCTGTGCTGGGCTGGGGGGTTCTTGGTACAAGGTTGGGGTTTACTGGCATATCGAGCTGCATGATAAGCAGTGACCTGCCTGCTTCCCAGTCGTTTCAGCAAGCACTGAGCAGCAGTGCTCCCCGGTTGCAGTAAAAGAGCATTCGTTTACAGTGCCACGGTTCCTGCATCTCCTTCCTTGCCTTGACATCACACTGAAAACTTGCAATTGAGGTAAACAGGGCTAATGATTTCACTTCCTCTCACATGTTTATCATCCCAGCTCATTTACTACTGCATTACAGGCATTATGGAGCTCTAACAGGTATCTGGAGCATTAAGAGTTCCTTTCACTGGAACTAAGGGGCCGCGCCCAATTCCTAAACAACAACCCCTCACCATAATCCCCCCTCCACCAAACTTTACACTTGGCACAATGCAGTCAGACAAATGCTGTTCTCCTGGCAACCGCCAAACCCAGACTCGTCCATCGGATTGCCAGATGAAGAAGCGTGATTGGTCACTCCAGAGAACCCGTCTCCGCTGCTCTAGAGTCAACGTTTGGATGCAGCTGCTCAGCCATGGAAACCCATTCCATGAAGCTCTCCACGCACTGCTCTGGAGCTAATCTGAAGGCCACATGAAGTTTAGAGGTCTGTAGCGATTGACTCTGCAGAAAGCCAGCGGCCTCTGCGCACTATGCTCCTCAGCATCCGTTGACCCCGCTCTGTTATTGTATGTGGTCTACCACTTCATGGCTGAGTTGCTGTCGTTCCCAATCGCTTCCGCTTTGTTATAATCCCACTGACAGTGGACTGTGGAATATTTAGTCGTGAGGAAATTTCATGACTGGACCTGTTGCACAGGTAGCATCCTATCATGGTACCATGCTGGAATTCACTGAACTCCTGAGAACGACCCAATCTCTCACTAATGTGAAGCTCTAACCACACAGTCAGAGCTGGAGCCAAACGTCCTCGTCTCAGCGTTAGCACATACAGTACACCAGCACAGGACAGGCCACCTGACCTGAACCCCACACAGTTAAATCTCATTCAGCCGAAGCAGTGAGCTGCTCGCAGGGCTGGTCTGGGACCTGCTGAGAGAAGCTTCCTGATTTTGCACTTTTAATCGGACTGAAAGGAGGAATCTGGGAGGTCAGGGTTCCCGCCACTGTGATTGGTCGCGGGGAGGAGGATCCTCGCGAGTGGTTTTTCTCTCTTCCCCCTCGAGGCTGGAGGGGGATGATCTGAGGTGAAGGACCGAAGGAGAAGCAGTGAGCGCGTGAGGACGGACCGGAGACTCAGTCGCGCGCGCGGAGCTAAAGGAAGGAAGGAAGGAAAGAGCAGCGCGTGCGTGTTTCTGATATCTCTGGACTGGTTTTCTGTTTCTCCGGGTGGTTCGGCTGATGGTGCTGCAGGTGAGGAGCTCCCCTCTCTTTCATTCAGACGCGGTTTCTGCAGAGAGAGCTCTGAACTAGTGACAGGACAGGGCGCTATATTACACTGACCATGCATTCAGATTCTACATGCGAGACGTGCTGACAGAATAAAGACCCAGAGGAGTCATCAGGAGTCAGCAGGAGCACGAGAAACTGACTTTTGTTACATTTCCGTTTGAGAATTAAAAGTAGGTTTTGCCTTTAATGTTTGAATTTCCGGATAAAGACTGATACAACTGTGAACACATCTGTGCAGTTGTTGTTGTTGTTATTATTATTATTATTGGGTCTACACGGGTGTAGATTATTATGTATACGTGTAGATCATTATGCATGGGTGTCAATGTGCATGGGTGTAGATTATTATGCATGGGTGTCAATGTGCATGGGTGTAGATTATTATGCATTGGTGTAGCTCATTGTAAGGGCTTAATCTACATCATGCTAAACCTGCATTTTAGCATACAATCATAAACATGTGCGCAATCAACACATGCCTAATTATTTTTAATGGTTATTATAATAATTTAGAAAGGAATACATATCTGCTACAGAAACAGTAACTTTACAGGAGAAGGAAAAAACTTACTTCACTTTGAATGTAAGTCAAGGTAACCCAACGTCTTTCTTAGCCAGTTTGGGCCATTTCTTGTGGTCCATTCATTATAAAATTCACACACAATGTAAAGGACAACAGGTACTTTTAAGTTATGTGAAAAATTGACATATATGATATTGACAGCAGTGACATGGAACATATGGATACAGACAGATATTATAACCCAAACCACTGGAACTGAAGGAGTACCCTAGTCTCGTTCACTTTGCATTAGCCCTTGTGTAAAGTACCAAGCTGCATGAGCTCCACAGAGTCCGTAATGAGTTACTTGGGACGGTCTGTAAGATCTGGAGGAACTCTAAACATCAGCATCTCCTAGTCTTCCATCCTGCATCATCACTGCACTGTAACCTGAACCAGCAGAGGAGCTAAATGTGAAGGTCGGAAACGGAACTGAGGCAGAAGTGAGGTTAGACTGCCGTAGACTTCCCATTGAGGAGAACCTGAGGAGCTCTTTTATGAGGCTGCACCTCCAGCCTGCTGGTGAGTGGCAGGGCTAGAGTGGCTCTGCTTGTTCTCATGGAGAACAATGGCAGTCAAGGAAGGGCTCCTTACAGGCCTGTCTGTCAAAACCCCACAAAAGTCTTCAGTGTTTCCATGACCCGCAGAAAGGCCCCGCCCCCCCCTCCCCCCTCTGTCCCCGCCGAGCGAAAGCCCCTCCAGGCCACATCCAGCAGCTTCAGTCACATTCCTCCACTCTTCTTCTGTCTGGCTGTAGGTGCGGGGGAAAGGATGCAGGCTTTTGGGTTGAGAATGAGGTCTTGGAGGACGCTGATCTTCTTGGCAGCGCTGCAGCTCCTCAGCCCTGCGGAGGGCCAAAGTAAGTGGACTTTTCTGACCTTCCCGTTGTCCAGCTTCGCTGCAGTGTGCACATTTGCTTTTATTATATTAATAATTTGGGGGTTTACAAAGAGATTCCACACGTCAAAACAGCTGGATATTCCGTACTGATGTCAGCACTAAAGGCAGTGTTCACGCTGATCTCTTGTATGGCTCTAAAAACACTCCGAAATGACATTTTCAGCTGTTTGAATGGCTGAACACCAGCAGAGCTGATCTCTGATACAGACTGGGATATAAAACAACTGTTATCTGGTTTTAGAGATGGGAATAATGATGGTATTCCATTGTTATTATAATGAATTTTGGTAGGGAGACCAGCGGCATACTTTTCAGAGCATACTGTGGATATCATCAGCACATAAAGGACCCTGACCACCTGCGTGTGTCCTTAAAAAGAGCACATCCGGTTTAATGTGCACTATGTGCAATACTGAGTAAAGGTCACAATTACCTGTGTATTGTGGATATGCATCATGGGAAAATGGTGATATGGTATTTTTGCACTTCTGTTTTGAGAGGTCGGGATGTTTGCATGAGGTTCTACAGGTTCACATGGACTGGTTTGGGTTCAGTGAGAAACAGTGAGTGTATAAACAGTGAAGGTATGAATGTGGAGCGGTACGGCTGGTCCGGCCCTCGCTCTATTCAGAGCAGCTCTCGTTTACTCTCTAACCACTGTTAATGATCAGAATTGGGCGTCTGGGTGCCGCCTGTCAGAGTAAAGTGGGTGGGGAAGAGCGGCGCAGCAGGAGCTGAATCAGTTCTGCTTTTATTAACCTGAGACAACCTGTAGAACACAGAGCTGTGCTGGACAGTGTAACAAGGTAAATATTAGAAATCAGATCTGAACACATATATATATATATATATAATATTCTTAAGTGGGGCTTCAGTCGGTTTGTAATTGGCTCGTCTTCTTGGATAAATCAACACATTCCTATTCGACTCCTCTGAACTGACTGGAGATGTGGGATTGCTCTCTTCATCTCGCTCCCTCTCTCTAGTATGAATCGCTCAGTATCTACTATGAATTATTCAGTATCTACTATTAATCATTATTCAGTATCTACTATGAATTATTCAGTATCTACTATGAATTATTCAGCATCTACGATTAGTCATTATTCAGTATNGAATTATTCAGTATATACTATGAATTATTCAGCATCTACTATGAATTATTCAGTATCTACTGTGAATAACTGAGTATCCGCTATGAATTATTCAGTATATGCTATGAATTATTCAGTATGTACTATGAATTATTCAGAATCTACTATGAATCATTTGGTATCTACTGTGAATCATTTGGTATCTACTATGAATTATTCAGTATCTACTATGAATCATTTGGTATCTACTATGAATTATTCAGTATCTACTATGAATTATTCAGTATCTTCTGTAAACTATTCAGTATCTGCTATTAATTATTCAACATGTAATGTGGATTACTCGGTATTTACTGTTAATTATTTCTTAAGTACTGTAAGTGATTCAGTATCTACTACAAATTATTCTGAATATATTATGAATTATTCAGAATCTACCATAAATTATTCAGTGTCTACTATGGGTTATTTAGAATCTATAACTTATTTAGTATCTACTAAAACCTATTCAGCTTCTACTATAAATTATTTAGTATTTACTATGAATTATTCAATGCCTGCTTTGAATAATGTATTAGTACTGTGAATTATTCAGTATTCAGCATCTATATTTTCTTCAGCATCTTCTATGAATTACTCTGCATTTGCTGTGGATTGTTCAGTATCTGTGAAATGGCTAATTCTAAGTGATAAAATGAAGAGTGGACCCTCATACAGACTCTGATAGTTTAAGACTTAAGAAAGGGGACACTGAAGTTGATGTAGTGGAGCTCCTGTTTATGGTCAGAGAGCAGATGTGCAGAATAGAAAAGCATGTAAAAGTCCTAATTATTAAACTCAGTAAATGTGTATGGGGAGTAGCCAGCGTTCCTGGGTGCTGATAAAATCATTCTGAGTGCAGTGTGATGAGACTGTGTGGGAAAGCAATTACACCCAGACAGAATCTATTTTTTAGGCAATGAAGTTGTGAAGAAATAACACAAAATTCAAATTAAATGTCATCTTTAAACAGACTGGCTGTAACCTTAGTAGACAAGTCTGTCGCAAACACACACAGTGCTTTAACAAGCCAAGTTGTGTTTTCTAAATGTAGGTAATGTGATATACACTGAGTCTGTTCTACAGTTTCTCATTAGGTTGAATGTATAACTGACTCTAAATGTAGGTATTGTGGTATACACTGAGTCACATTTTACAGTTTCTCATTAGCGTTTTGTATAGCTTGTCTAAACAGCAGCTACAGTAGATTCACTGGCATGACTCGATTTTACACGTTTCAGTGGAACTGGGTTAATCTCCTTATGGCTGTTCTTGGGAAATCTGGGAATGCATCCCTCATCCTTCAGTTCTGAACTCCTCTGTAATTCCCACACTCTGCAGATTTGTGGGATTTTGCATCCCATTAATAATTTTGACTGCGTGGCGCAGTGCATTCCCAACGCTCCCCTTTCCTGGAGGTGTTAATATTTTAATTCCCCTCAGCAGGGATTTCCATGTTAGCAAAAGATAATTAAGGTTCAGAAGAAGTGCGGAGGGTCTCTGTCAGGTAGGGAAGTGGAAGGCCGATGATAAAAGGGCGTCTGGGTGGATTTGGAGTAACTGCTATCTGCCAAAGTGTAAGTGCCTTCAAATGGATGAAAGATAAACCGCATCAAAGGCTGAACGGATTTTCAGCTGCGTCTCTAACATGAGCAGATACGGGACCTCCTGCTCACGCTTCAATCTTTTGAAGTTACAAGTCATCACTTGTCACCTCTAAACCGCAGTGACAGTGAAGCTTCGTACAACGGAGCTTCGTACAGCGGCGCGCCGCGATGAGCCGCGCTGCAATGAGCCACGCTGCCCAAAAACAGCTGGAGTTAAACGTGCGTGAAGGAGTCACATCACTGGAGACACTTTCACACATAATCCCTCAGGAGACGAGTGACCTCTCAGCTTCATCACTCTCAGTAACAAAGGGCTCTATGCCATAGAAGAACCACTTTTGGTTCCTTAAAGAACCTTCTCATGGAGGGTTGTTAAAGGAGCTGTAATGTAAATGAGTTCTGCATATGTGAAGAACACTTATGAAGCGGGAAAGGTTCTGTGATAACCGAAGCATTTTTCCTAGAACCATATATCCAAAGCCAGGATCCATGGAGAAACCTTTAGTTTTAAGAGCAGTATTCCAGCATTCCTTTCTGGCAGTGAATATAAGACGGTACATTGATCTAAATGATGTATTAGTGACTAATACAGTATGCTGTTGATGTTTTATTTATTATATATTATATTTCATTAATTTATCTTCTAAACCACTAATCCTTCTGGGTCCCAGTAGTGCTGGAGCCCATTCCAGCGCTCATTGGGTGGAAGGCAGGAAACATTGGGTGGAAGGCCGCCAGTCCGTCACAGGGCATGTAGTATGTATTATATTACTGAAATCGATATTGGTCAAAGAAAGGTGTTAGTTACTGATATTCTGTATCCGTGCTGAACGTTCACACTGAAACAGATTGTGAATCAAACACTGAATCACACTATGAATTAACAACTTCAAATACTGAATCAGACTGTGAATCAAGTACTGAATCAGACTGTGAATCCAATACTGAATCAGATTGTAAGTAAGTAAGTAAACTTTATTTATAAAGCACTTTTTAAACAACCTGCGTTGACCAAAGTGCTGTACATAAAAATACCTAATGATTACACATGAATACATACAACCAAAACACAGATAAAAGACATCAGATAAATAACATATGTTAAAATAAGTAAATAACATATATTAAAATAAGTTTAAAATAAGTAAGTAAAAAAAAAACACACATGTAAGGGATATATTGAACAACTATAAAAAAAAACACCTCATGTTACCACAGTTTCTCACTATTCAAAAGCAAGTTTGTATAAGTGAGTTTTTAGACCTGATTTAAAAACTGAGATAGAGGTAGATTGGCGAATACTAGCTGGTAGACTATTCCAAAGTCTTGGGGCATACACCGAAAATGCCCGATCACCTTTGAGTTTCAGACGTGCCCTAGGGACGGCCAACAAATTCTGTGATGAAGATCTCAAAGACCGCTGTGTGATTGTCGATGTGAGCAAATCTTCAATATAAGTAGGGGCCAAACCATTTAGTGCTTTAAAAACAACTACAAGTACTTTAAACTGTATCCTGTATTGAACTGGTAGCCAATGAAGTGAAGCGAGGACTGGTGTAATATGTTCTCTTTTCTTGGTTCTAGTCAATAATCTGCATGCAGCATTCTGGACTAACTGTAAACGTTGTAATAGAGACTGGTTAATCCCAATGTATAGAGAATTACAGTAGTCTAATCGTGAAGAGATGAATGCATGAATTACTTTTTCGAGGTCAGAAAAACTAAGAAAGGGTTTCAGTTTTGCAATGTTTCTGAGCTGGAAGAAACTACTTTTAACCACAGAGTTGATTTGTTTATCAAATCTGAGGTCTGAGTCAAAGACAACACCAAGATTTCTCACTGAAGACTTAACACATGATGACAAATGACCAAGGTTATTAGAAACATGGTTAATGAGATGGGGAGTGCCAAAGATAATCATCTCTGTATTGCTTTCATTCAGGTGTAAGAAATTAACAGCCATCCACTTCTTGATGTCCTCAAGGCAATTCTTGAGAGACATAAAAGATCCACTGTCATTGGGTCTAATAGGGAGATACAGCTGTATGTCATCAGCATAAAAATGAAAGTTGACCTTATGCTTCCTAATAATTTGGCCTAAAGGTAGCATGTATAATAAAAAAAGAATGGGCCCTAATATGGACCCTTGTGGAACACCACACTTCACTTCAGCCGAGGAGGAAAAAGTTACAGAAAAAGTCCTATTTTCGAAATAGGACCTAAACCACCTCAGGGCCATAGCCTGTAACCCCACCCACTCTTTTAAGCGACCAATAAGTATGTTATGATCAATTGTGTCAAAAGCAGAGCTTAGATCCAATAACATAAGGATGGCGCAGTTTCCAGAATCAGCAGACAGTAAAAGGTCATTTGTCACCTTAAGCAGGGCAGATTCAGTGCTGTGCATAGCCTTAAAACTGGACTGAAAAATCTCAAAAACACTATTATAACTTAAAAAGGGTAAACGCTGAGAGTACACAACCTTTTCAAGTAATTTAGCTAAAAATGGCAATTTGGAAATTGGACGATAGTTACTAACCATTGTAGCATCAGGGTTCTGCTTTTTAAGCACAGGAGTCACTACAGCATGTTTGAAAACTGCAGGAACCATACCAGTAGCTAGAGAACTATTGATGATATTTAACTATTGATGAATCAGACTGTGAATCTAATACTGAATCAGACTGTGAATCCAATACTGAATCAGACTGTGAATCAAATACTGAATCAGACTGTGAATCCAATACTGAATCAGACTATGAATCCAATACTCAATCAGATTGTGAATCCAATACTCAATCAGACTGTAAATCCAATACTAAATCTGACTGTGAATCCAATACGGAATCAGACTGTGTGTTTCTTATATGATATGGTTTTAAAGAAGTTGCTGATATCGATATCAGTCACAAAAAAGCTGTTAATTATTGATATTCTGTATCGGTGTATTTGTGCTGAATGTTTTCATTTTTTAAATTATCTTTTCATCATGTGAAGAGAGAATCAGACAGTGAATCAAACAGTGAATCAGACTGTAAGTCAAACAGGGAATTAGACAGTGCAGAAAACAGGGAGTCAGACTGTGAATTAGACAGTGCATCAAACAGTGAATCAGACAGTGAATCAGATGCAGAATCAGACAGTGAATCAGACAGTAAATCTGTGAATCTGTGATCAAGTGGATCAGACAGTAATTCAGACAGTAAATCAAACAGTGCATCAGACAATTAATAGGACATTAAATTCAACAGTGAATCAGACAGTGAATTAGAAAATATGTCAAAGAGGGAATCAGAGGGAATCAGACAGTGAATCAGACAGTAAATCAGAGAGTGAATCAGACAGTGAATCAAAGAGTGAATCAGACAGTAAATCAAAGAGTGAATCAGACAGTAAATCAGAGAGTGAATCAGATAGTGAATCAAAGAGTGAATCAGACAGTAAATCAAAGAGCGAATCAGACAATGAATTAGGCAGTGAATCAAACAGTGAATCAGAGTGTAAGTAAAATGATCAGAAACTGATATTAAAGGAGTTAATTATTGCGATCCTGTATCAGTGCGGCCGTGCTGAACAATTCTCTTCATTATCTTCATACTCTTCATACGGAGCTGAAACTACACTTTTGTTCCTGCACGGAAACGTTTCAGTGAAATGTAGCTATTGCTAAAGCCCCCAGTGCTCTTCAGGATGGAACTACATCAGCGTTTCTGGCTGCAGTTTTCTTCAGTGGGAAAAATAAGCAGGCTGTGTGGTTTTTGGGGGGTGGGGTT
This sequence comes from Semaprochilodus insignis, assembly GCA_034552555.1. NCBI lineage: Eukaryota > Metazoa > Chordata > Actinopteri > Characiformes > Prochilodontidae > Semaprochilodus > Semaprochilodus insignis. The sequence goes on along the minus strand of CM067479.1, from coordinate 10,177,287 downwards.
TGGGGGGGGTACTTTCTCTTCGTCCGCATGTTTGCAGTGAGTTTCTACACAAACAAACGCATTTGAGTTTGATAAAGCAGCTCTGAAAGAAACAGCTCGTTCTGACAGTGCAGAAATGAGCACGCTGGATGTACTCTGAGAAGAATCCCAGTCCTCAATCTCAGGTTGGTGAACTTGGAGCACTTTTTCGCTTTTTCACTTCCATGAAGCGGTGAAGGGTGCTTGTGTGTGTGACTTTCTGCTTAGAACTGCTTAGAACACTTTTTGGGTGTCTATGTCTATGTCAAAATATGAATCAGACCTTGAATTCAGCAGTGAATCCCACACTAAACATAACACTTAATCATACAGTGAATCAGACCTTGAATTAACAGTGAATCAAACACTGAAACAAACAGTTAATCTGACGGTGAATTAGACATTCAATTAAACAGTGAATCAGACAGTTAATCAGATGATGAATCAGACAGTGAACCAACAGTCAGTCAGACAGTGAATTAAACATTGAATCAAACACTGAATCAGATGGTGAATCAGACAGTGAACCAACAGTCAGTCAGACACTGAATTAACAGTGAATCAAACACTGAATCAGATGGTGAATCAGACAGTGAATCAACAGTGAGTCAGACACTGAATTAACAGTGAATCAAACACCGGATCAAACCGTTAAATCTGACAGTTAATCTGACAGTGAATTAGACATTCAATTAAACAGTGAATCAGACAGTGAATCAGATGGTGAATCAGAGAGTAATTTTGGAGTTTATTTGTGACTCAAAAATGTAATCTGTACTGATAGATTGAATCAGACAGTGAATTAAATAGCAAATCAAACACTGAATCAAACAGTAAATCTGACAGTTAATCAGAAATTGAATTAAAAAGTAAAGTAGACAGTGAATCAGACAGTAAATCAAACACTAAATTTAACAGTTACTCAGACAGTCATTCAGACAGTAGACCAACAGTCAGTCATACAGTGAATTAAACATCGAATCAAACACTGAATCAGACAGTGAATCAGACCGTAAATCAGACAGTAAATCAGACAGTAAATCAGATGGTGAATCGTACAGTGACTTGGAGTTTCTTTGTGACTCTACAAACATGCTGCCTGTACTGATAGTTTTCAGTCATGTTTAAATGGAGCTCCTGTTTTATTGTGCTTTATTCATAGACTACAAAAAGAACTGTAAGAACTAAATACAGTGATGCATATGGTGTAATATAAAAATACTGTGATGAGATATTTGTGCTGTGTTGCTCACCCTTAATGCTGGTTCCCCTCCTGAAGCCTCTTTCTATGTGATTGTTAGGGATGGTGATTGGATACGGCCTGGTTTTTCCCAGCACTGTTTATTACCAGAACACTTTGAAAATCGCGAAGTTCACTTCAAAGGAGCGTAAATGACGTTAAATCATTAAGTGGGAGAAAAAGAGCGCTCCTAATACAAGCTCTGTATTGTGAATTTTCTCCTGGGCTTGATGAAGAAGTTCAATCAGCGTTTCTGTGTTCTGATAAGACAGTCGGTGAATGTAAAACTGTAAAAACCCATCCCTAACCATCCGGGTAGAGTAGAGTGGTAGAAGCTTACCTGGGTTTGAAAAGCCACATTCTCTTCTCTTTAAAAACCTTTGTATCTACATATACAGCTCCACCCTTTTAGTCCAGAGCAGTTTAGCCCCCCTCCCATTCAGCCTACAGAGGCTTATTTTCACCCATTCAGCCTATAGCAGTTTAGCTCCACCCATTTAACCCACAGCAATTTAGCCCCAACCATTCAGCCTACAGAGGCTTATTCTCACCCATTCAGCCTATAGCAGTTTAGCTCCACCCATTTAACCCACAGCAGTTTAGCCCTACTCATTCAGGCTATAACAGTTTAGCCCCACCCATTCATCCTACAGCAGTTTAACTCTGTCTATTCAACCTACAACTATTTAGCTCCACACATTTAAGGTGCAGCATTTTAGCTCCACCCATTCAGACTACAGCAGTTTAGCTTCATCCATTCATCCTACAACATCTTAACTCTGCCTATTCAACCTACAACTATTTAGCCCCAGACATTCAAGATACAGCAGTTAAGCTCCACCCATTCAGCCTACAGCAGTTTAGCTCCACCCATTCAGACTACAGCAGTTTAGCTTCATCCATTCATCCTATAACATCTTAACTCTGCCTATTCAACCTACAACTATTTAGTCCCAGACATTCAACATACAGCAGTTAAGATACACCCATTCAGACTACAGCAGTTTAGTCCCATCCATTCAGACTGCATGGGGGAAAGCCCCAGTCATTCAACCAATAGCAGTTTAGCCCCACATGTTCAGTCTATAGGAGCTTAGCCCCACCCATTCAGTCTTTGGGGGTTTAGTCCCACCCATTTAGGTTACAGCAGTTTAGCCCCTCACATTCAGACTACAACAGTTTAGGCCCGCCAATTCACACTAAAGTTAAAAGTGTTTCAACCCAAACTATTTTGAATACGGCAACACTGAGCAACCAATCGGCACAGAGTACATTTGCATGTATCAGTCTTATGGGTTCTTTAAACTACCCTGTAAAACTGATGCTGATTTAAATGTGAAAGTAAATGACTGTGTTTAAGTAAAAGACAGAGAATGTGGCTTGTTCCGTGGGCGTTTATGGACATGTTTGTGTGTCTGTGGGAATTTCCACTCCTTCTCTCCTCTTTACTTTTTTCATTGCTTTAAAATATGTTTATTTTATTCAATACGGAAGACAAACAGGTGTAAATAATAAAATAGCACTTTTCTGTGTTCTGTTTCAGTTGCAGCTCCTCGGAGACTACGCTTTAAAGTTTCGGGTCCTAGTGAGTTACACGTTTCCTGGAAAGAACCGAAAGGAGATATAGACGGCTATAGGTTTATTTACAACAGCGTTCCAGGTAAGGAGCCTGTATCTGTTTAATGCTGCTATCCTTATCTTTAATGGTCACCGTGACTGTATTTCGTCTGTATTCGAGCTGAATCATTTGGGGCAAAATAGTTTTTTGGACTTTTGAATTTTTGGCATTGAGGGTTAAACAGGGTCTAGATCCTTTCAGCTCCATTCCGCTTTTAAGACGTCTGGGTCCCAGTCTCTACCATGTCAGCTGAGGCTTCAGCCATATAGCAGGCCACAGTTCTGTGTTCCTAGTTGTTTGAGTAGTTCTGACTCCAAAACCTGCACTCAATTATCATTCTATCTATTTTCTTGTGATGAGAAACAGAAGAGGAATTGGTTGCAGATGTATTACAATTCTTAAACCAATGAAGAAAAGCATAGTTTGGTTCTAGTGAGCTCTGACGTTAGCAGATTAGCTAACCTTGACACCCACTGCAGCTAAACTGGCCCTTGTATAGTCTATGGGTTTTGTAGGGTGTTTGTTGCTATGAACCCACATCTTTGTGTTTTGGTTGTTAGCCCGTTTTCTGTTATGCCCCGTTAAAAATAGCTAACCCCTTTATAGCTATCTCCACCTTAGCTATGACTGTCAGTCCTTGTCTGTCCGGTTTGACATCTGAAAAACGAAGATGTGAGTATCTGCAAAAGGGCCAGTTTAGCTGCAGCAAGTGGGTGTTAGCTAGGTCAGCTAATTTGCTAATGTCAGAGCCCACTGGTGCCAAACTTGCTTTTTCTTCATTGGTTTGAGAACTGTAACCTTATCCTTTGTCTTACTGGCCTGACACCCAAAAACAAAGATGTGGGTATCTACAAAGGCCCAGTTTGGTTTTTGTCCGTGGTGCTAACATTAGCAAGGTTAGCTAGCTAACTAACATTAGAACCCACTGACACCAAACTTTTGTTTTTCTTCATTGGTTTAAGAATACAACTCTTCTTATCAACTGCAGTAATCTCAACTTCTCTTCAGCTAGAATGATAACTGAGTAGTTTTCGGGGGCTCAATTTTTCCAGACAACAAAAAATGCAGCATCCTGAGAAAACAAGAACTTCAGACAACACAGTAGAGTCTTGGACCTGGACGGATGGTCGATCTTAAAATCTCAACATGTAGTTTTGTCTGATTACATCTGGGGTAACATCATTTTTTGGACCAATACTGTGGCTGTGATTTAAATTGTGATTATTTAAAATTCATGTAAAATCAAAAATCTGTTGTAAATGAAGGAATAAAATGAGATGATGTCATAACGGGATGCAAACAGGCTACTTGTTACTATGCAGATGAAACTGCACACTGGTTGTTGTTGTTTACCGGTGTAACTGGTCTAAATACCTTTAAATTGTCTTAATATCTGTACATGAATGCGGTGCATGCAAACTAGGAAAGAGGAGCATTAACTTAGCTAGCATCACACTAGCTCTGCTCTGCCATAGTTGGATTCTAAAGCACCGACACAAGCTTTCATAATGATACAGATCTGAGGAATTGAAGTTGAGCTGCTGGGGAAATGAAATCAAACCTTATGTTTGGATCTGCGGCATGCTGGCTAACATTAGCTTAGCACACAAGCTTCAGACCCAGTCTTAGGCAGTACAGGTTCTGACTGGCTGACATACTGGCTGAAAACTCATATGTGTTGAGTGGCCAGTGTGGAGTGCCTAAAAGCTGAAATCAAACCCGTGATGTGGCTTGGATCTGTAGCCTGCTGGACTAAGCTAATGATACCCTAGTACACATTAGCAGCATGGATGGAAAGAGAAACTATGACCAGCATGATATGGTGGAAGAAGCGCTTGGTACTGATGGGGAGTCGATTCTTCGACTCCAGCATGTCTGGTAGTCGGGGTGGACTCTTGGCCAATGACTCGGTTGATCGAAATGTTGGGAGTCGACTTTTTTGAGGATGAACTTAGATTTGCTTCTTTTTGCCTGCTTCTTATTCATATTTTCCGTTCCCCCTTAAATTGCGTGGCAGTAACATTCTGGCGCTGATGCACCATCAAGGTAACAGCTGCATCACTTAAGGTGGACTGGAAAGTCTAATAATTGGAAGCCAACTTTAGCCTCTTAATAGAAGGAACATTATTACATCCTTTAATTATTTTTTTGTTAACATTTTTTTACAACTTTAATAATTTGATAATTGCTTCTTTTCAATGAATTCTGACTAATAGTTTTCTCATTGTAATGTACTTTTCTCCCCGCCTGTCCGTCAGTATGTAAAAGAAATTGAATTTTCCTCGTATTACTATAATTTGTAGGTACTCAGCAATGTTTCATCTATGTTTAGCATGGTTTAATCTGCACTGTAGTCCTACATCACTGGCTCGGAGTCCAGAAAATTATCAGTTATTATTATATTGCTTTCCCTGTGATGAGAAAAAGAAGAGGAAGTGGTTCCAGTTCGTTCCAATTCGTAAACCAATGAAGAAAACACAGTTTGGCGCCAATAACCGCTGACATTAGCAAACTAGCTAACCTAGCTAACACCCACTGGCAGCAGCTAAACAGGCCCTTTGAGGATGCCCTTGATTTGGTCTGTGGGTTTTATAGGGTGTTTCTTGCTATGAACTCACATCTTTGTGTTTCGGTTGTTGGCCTGTTTTCTATTCTGTCTTCTAGTCTTAGCTAGCTAGCTTTATAGCTATCTTCACCTTCATTGAGCTAGCTAGCTATCTTTGTCAGCCCATGTTTGACCGGCCTGACAACCTACACATGAAGATGCGGGACTCTGTTTTTGGCATTTTGGCTTTTGCCAGTGGGTGCTAACATTAGCTAGGTTCGCTAGCTAGCTAAGATTAGAGCCCACAGGCATCAAACAAAACGTTTTTCTTCATTGGATTAAGAATTTAACACACTTTATCAACTGCAGGTGACTCATTTTCTCTTTTCTATCACAAGGAAAAAGCTAGAATGATAACCGAGTAGTTTTTTGGGCTCGGATCTTTCCAAGCAACAAGGAACACGGCACCGCGGCATGCTGAAAAGACGAGAGCCCAAGACAATGCAGTAGAGGCTTGGACCCGGACGATGGTCGATCTTAATGTCTTAACTAGTGGATATGTTTGTTTACTACAGTAGGACAGACATTTGGCATATCATCATTTTTGCCTTCCATGGTATGTAACATAACAGTATGTAATAACAACATTTATTACAACATTTAAAGTAACAACATTTATTACTTTATTAGAGTCATTATTATAATTCATTTCGGTGCTCAGGTTTCTAGTAGTGCTGATTATACCATTATATACTCAGAACAAAGTATTATAACACATTTTTTCCCAACAACGATAATAATAATGTCAAAAGAATATGATGTTTTGTCCAGACCGCACAGCCCCTAGGGACACGGCAGGTGTGGATATATCTATTTCTCCATGTATATATTTATTTATTTTGATATACGGATATTTATTTGGAGAAAGGCCTGGGAGATTCCTCTCCTGTCTCTAACAGCAGGGCTGGGATTAGGCTGAGATCTAACTCAGGATAACATGGACGCGAGCCCAACCTCTGGCTGACAGCCAGGCTTTGTGGGGATCAGGTGCTTTATTAGCCTGTGAGGGTCTCTGAGCTTGCCCCTCTGTTAAAAGCCACAAATCCCTTTTTCTACAGACAACAATGGGCCGTGTACAAACACGCTGAGAGCATTCCAGAACGGTCCACAGCATTCCTTATGAAGCTGTATGGAGTGACTGTCCTTCATTAGCCGATTTAGCACGGAACAAGCGTAACCAGTCATCGGACATTTTCCTGGTCGTTTATAGCCAGAATGTTATAGCTGCAAGCGAGCCAACGTGAGACGAGGTTGTGCCGATTTGGGCAGGTAGTTAGTGTCAGCTTCCATCACCTGATAGACACATTAGCCTCGTAGCTCCAGTGCTAAAACTAAAGAAGCAAACCTTAGACCTGAACAGGGAGCAGAGAGAGATAGAGTGAGGAAAGAGTGACTGAAAGGAGCAGAAAGAGTGAGAGAGAGAAACGGCAAAAACAGAAAGAAACAAAGTGAGTACAGAGAAAGTGAAAGAGTGTGTGAATAGACAGTGTAAAAAGAGAGTGTGAGAGAGGTGAGAGAGAGATAGAGTGAGGAAAGAAAGACTACGTGAGAATAGAGAGAGTGAAAGATAGAAATGGTGAAAAGAGAAAGAAACAAAGTGAGTACAGAGAGAGAGTGAAAAGAGTGAGAGAGATAGAGTGAGGAAAGAAAGACTAAGAGAGAATAGAGAGAGTGAAAGAGAGAAATGGTGAAAAGAGTAAGAAACAAAGTGAGTACAGAGAGAGAGAGTGAAAAGAGTGAGAGAGATAGAGTGAGGAAAGAAAGACTAAGAGAGAATAGAGGGAGTGAAAGAGAGAAATGGTGAAAAGAGAAAGAAACAAAGTGAGTACAGAGAGAGAGTGAAAAGAGTGAGAGAGATAGTGTGAGGAAAGAAAGACTAAGAGAGAATAGAGAGAGTGAAAGAGAGAAATGGTGAAAAGAGAAAGAAACAAAGTGAGTACAGAGAGAGAGTGAAAAGATTGAGAGAGAAACAAAGATACAGAAGATGAAGTGAGAGAATGAGAACAGAAGGAAGAGAGAGATGGATGGATGGATTGAGTGAAAACAGAGAGAGAGAAAAGAGGAATGAGAAATTCCGAGAGAGAATTCCCTCACATTCCCTCACAGAGATATATATAGACAGAGAGAGAGAATGAGAGAGAGAGAGATTGAGAGAGAATGAGAGAGACAGACAGAGAGAGAGAGAGAATGAGAGAGAGAGATTGAGAGAGAATGAGAGAGACAGAGAGAATGAGAGAGAGAGAATGAGAGAGAGAGATTGAGAGAGAATGAGAGAGAGCGAGAGAGAGAGAGAATGAGAGAGAGAGAATGAGAGAGAGAGAATGAGAGAGAGAGACAGAGAGAGAGAGAGAGAGAGAGAGAGAGAGAGACACAGGGAGAGGGGTCAGACCAGGGTTATTGTTGGTGGAAAGCTGATTTCTGCCCCACTGAGTCTTTTACAGTTATAGATTTCGGTGTTTGTGCGGTAAAGGCTGCACCCTGAAGCTCTGTGTCTGTCAGATTCGGCTCCGGCTGAGCTCAAAACTAAACAAACACAGTTGAACTCTACAGTCTGGCCTGGATCTCATCACGTCCAGTGTTATCTTTTCAGAAGCACAGGAGATCAGTGTTCTTGTGAAGACCACATCCAAACAGTAGTGAATCCTTCATCTGGAGAACCTTTAAGAAGGTTCCTTATTTGCTTCACTGCTGGATCACTGCTTTATATCTAGAACCTTAAAGAACATTAATAAGGTCCATATTCAAAGTTATGTTTGCTGGGTTATCTCTCACCTGGTGGTTATCTCTCACCTAGTGGTTATCTCTCACCTGGTGGTTATCTCTCACCTGGTGGTTATCTCTCATCTGGTAGTTAGCTCTCAGTTGGTGGTTAGTGTTCACTTGGTAGTTAGCTCTCAGCTGGTGGTTAGTGTTCACTTGGTGGTTAGCTTTCACTTTGTTGGTTAGCTCTTTCTTGGTGGTTAGCTCTCACTAGGTGGTTGTCTCTCACCTGGTGGTTAGCTCTCACTAGGTGGTTATCTCTCATCGGGTAGTTAGCTCTCAGTTGGTGGTTAGCTCTCACTTGGTGGCTAGGTCTCTCTTGGTGGTTAGCCTCACTTTGTTGGTTAGCTCTGTCTTGGTGGTTAGCTCTCAGTTGGCGGTTAGCTCTCACTTTGTTGGTTAGCTCTCAGTTGGTGGTTAGCTCTCAGTTGGTGGTTAGCTCTCACTTTGTTGGTTAGCTCTCACTTGGTTGTGGTTAGCTTTCACTTGGTGGTTAGCTTTCTCTCTTTAAGCTTCTCTGACTCATAGAGACCGAACACATTTTAGTTTCTTCAAAAGCCTCCTGGATCTCCTTACATATCTAATCAAAGCAGAGCAGCAGATCCACGCTTTATGACAAAGTGATTTAGCATCTTTGTCCGTCGGATCTCTCCCGGCCTAATTTAAACAAACGAGAATTTGACTGCTTTGATGTCCTCTCACCAGGTGCTACATCAGGTGACACTCTGCTGTCTGCAGCACTTTTCTTTCACTTCTCCTAAAGAGGTGCCGACTCATCAGGAACCCTTCTTCAGCTCGGAACCTCACTGCTCTTCTGTAACCCCAATCACGCTTTCGGCGGCCGCTGAGCAAGCACAATTTGCACGCCCCAAATTGATCTCTTGGTGGGCCGTGAGGATTTTAATCAGTGTCACTGGCCAATGATTTGAATTGCGGAGGCAGGCGGGTTTTAGATGGAGTTCAGTGGAGTTGAGTGGAGTCTTCATATCAGCACTGAGAGTCCTCATTGTGAATCCTGTGATGTGAAGTGAGACAGAGACAGAGCTTTGCTGTGTACAGTGTGGTGATATATATACACCGTGATATATATATAAAACTCCTCTGAGAATCAGTAACAGGCGTTAGAGGCTGCCCTGGCTTAGGGTAACCAAAATAATTAGCTAATCTGCTAATACACTGATTCAGCATAACATTCACAGAGATTTGATGGGTCAGGATGATCATAGTAAACAGTAAACAACACTCTGATTGGTCAAGATTAGCACAGTACAGAACATTTTAATTGGTGGGGATGAGCATATGAGTGCAATAAAAACAGCACTGTGATTGGTTGGGATGAGCACAGTGAACAACACTGTGATTGGTCAATATCAGCACAGTATACAACACTGTGATGGGTCAGGATGTACGCAGTAAACAACACTGTGATTGGTCAAGATGAGCATAGTATACAACACTGTGATTGGTCAGGATGTACACAGTAAACAACACTGTGATTGGTTCAGGATATACACAGTTTAACAACACTGATTGGTCAGACTCAACACAGTAAGCAACACTGTGATTGGTTAAGATGCACACAGTAAACAACACTGTGATTGGTCAAGATGTACACAGTAAACAACACTGTGATTGGTTCAGTATATACACAGTTTAACAACACTGATTGGTCAGACTCAACACAGTAAACAACACTGTGATTGGTCAGGATGTGCACAGTAAACAACACTGTGATCGGTCAGGATCTACACAGTAAACACTGTGATTGGTCAAGATGAACATAGCATACAACACTGTGATTGGTCAGGATGTATACAGTAAACAACACTGATTGGTCAGACTCAACACAGTAAACAATACTGTGATTGGTCAGGACGTGCACAGTAAACAACACTGTGATTGGTCGAGATGTACACAGTAAACAACACTGTGATTGGTCAAGATTAGCACGGTACAGAACATTGTAATTGGTGGGGATGAGCATATGAGTGCAATAAAAACAACACTGTAATTGGTTGGGATGAGCACAGTGAACAACACTGTGAGTGTGCAAGATTAGCACAATATACAACATGGTGATTGGTTCAGGATATACACAGTTTAACAACACTGTGATTGGTCAAGATGAGCATAGCATACAACACTGTGATTGGTCAGGATGTGCACAGTAAACAACACTGTGATTGGTCAAGATGTACACAGTAAACAACACTGTGATTGGTTCAGGATATACACAGTTTAACAACACTGTGATTGGTCAAGATGAGCATAGCATACAACACTGTGATTGGTCAGGATGTACACAGTTAAAAACACTGTGATTGGTCAAGATGTGCACAGTAAACAACACTGTGATTGGTTCAGGATATACACAGTTTAACAACACCGTGATTGGTTAAAATGAGCATAGCATACAGCACTGTGATTGGTCATGATGTGCACAGTAAACAACACTGTGATTGGTCAAGATGTGCACAGTAAACAACACTGTGATTGGTTCAGGATGTACATAGTTTAACAACACCGTGATTGATTAAAATGAACATAGCATACAACACTGTGATTGGTCAGGATGTGCACAGTAAACAACACTGTGATTGGTCAAGATGTGCACAGTAAACAACACTGTGATTGGTCAGGATGTGCACAGGAAATAACACTGTTGTCGGTGTGCTGGCTAGTCAGAGTCGGGCCTCTCAGAGGGTATCTTTAAAGGTCTCAGGGTCTCTGTTTGAGGCCGTTTGTAGTGAGAGTTAGGGGGCTCTTAAAGTAGGCTGTAATTCATTACTGTATGGAAACAAGAGTGGTTTCATATGTTTTATGCAGAGAGGAAAATCACAGGCAAGTGCACATTATACTCCAAACGTTATGAAATATAATAACATGAAATGTTTTTGTTGGAATAAGAACACATGAAAGGAGCTCAGAGCCTCGAAGCAGGCACCTCAGAAGGTTTGTGTGATCTCGTGTAGAGACAGCAGTGATGTGTGTAGGTGGAGTAGTTAATAGGTGACATGGCAAGAAACAATACAATACAATATACAAAAAAAATCAATAAATCATCAGTTAGGTCAAAGATGGTTCAGCGGCTAACGGCAGTAACTGTTATACCAGTTGCCCTCCATAAGTATCTGGACAGGTTGAAGGTATTTTGCTATTGTGGTGCAGTTCTTTGGGTTAAACACACAAAGAGGAGGAATATGAGATAAATGTACAGTATGCAAAATTTTATTGATTGTTATTTTGGTCATATACACTCATCATAAAAAGAATAGCTGCACAAATAGCTGCACCCAGAAGGGATCAACCAACAGGAGTGAGACGTGCCAATGATTCCAGTTTCACGCTTGGCCACACATGTGACTTAAGCAAGGATGGGCCTTACCACTGTACCTGACTGACACAACAGCCACATCTGCAGACATTCAGCGAGCAGTGACGCCTCCATGAGTCATCCTGTTAGTGCCAGCACCACTGACAGATGGCTGCACCACATAGGATTACATGCACACAGACCGCTACGACGACTGTCCTTAACACCACGTCAACGTCACCAAAGACTGTAATGGTGTCGTGCCAGACTGTCATGGAGTGACTCAGAATTACAGCGGGTCATCTTCAGTGA